>CM077092.1:130414962-130957674 GCA_039513925.1 Platanthera zijinensis
TAGGGAACTTCCACCCCCTTACCCAGCCCTTACCTGTGTAAGATAGAAGAAAAGGGTGGCCACGGCTAAATTACACAACACCTCCCCCATGAAGAGCGTCAAACCACCACTATTAAGCATGACAAACGATTCAGCCTTAAGGAAAGAAAAACATGGCGACAAGAAACTCAAAAACATGAACAAGGAATTCACTCAGGAGCAAAAATCAAGGTAGAGAAAAAGTGTTGAAATGACTCAACACGGCTTGGCGTTGAGTGGGAACCACTCAACGCATGCCTAGACCTTGGTGTTGATTGAGCTAGCCTCACTCAGCGGCAGAACAAGCATGGCATTGAGTTAAGTTCACTCACTCAACGCCTCCTGCAAGAACAACTTTGGCGTTGAGTGAGCTAGCCTCACTCAACGCCAAAACAGGCATGGCGGTGAGTGAGGTACACTCACTCAATGCCCTGGTACTTAACCATAAACAGAGAAAGTGGCGTTGAGTGAGCTGGCCTCACTCAACGCCAAAACAGTAAAGGCGTTGAGTTAAGCTCAGTCACTCAACGCCCTTACACGCAGCAGCAAAAGAGAACTACGGCGTTGAGTGAGTCCACCTCACTCAACGCCAAAACAGCAATGGCATTGAGTGAGGTTCACTCACTCAACCCCCTGGCACTTAGCCGCAACAAGACAATTCTGCGGCGTTGAGTGAGCTGACCTCACTCAATGCCAAAACAGCAATGGCGTTGAGTGATGTCTTCTCACTAAACGCCAGAAGTTCTGGCCGCTAAGAAGGGTTGTGGCATTGAGTGAGTCTACCTCACTCAACGCAAAAATAGAAATGGCGTTGAGTGAGGTAAACTCTCTCAACGGCACGGGACTTGGCCGCAAACTTGCCTTCAACGTTGAGTGAGACCACCTCACTCAACGCCAAAACCAGGAATGGCATTGAGTGAGGACAACTCACTCAATGCTAAAGTACTTAGCCTCAGAAAAGGCTTTATGGAGTTGAGTGAGCACACCTCACTCAACGCCAAAGTACTTGGCTGCACAGAAGCGACGACGTTGAGTGAGTCAACCTCACTCAATTCCAAAACCGAAATGGCGTTGAGTGAGGTCGAATCACTCAACGCCAAAACACTTAGCTTCTCAGGAAAACCGCGGCGTTGAGTGAACTTGCCTCACTCAACGCAAAAAAATAAATGGCGTTGAGTGAGGTCGACTCACTCAACGCCAAAGTACTTAGCCGCTAGCAAGGGTTGTGGCGTTGAGTGAGTCCACCTCACTCAACGCCCTAGTACTTAGCAAAAATTCTGACTGGCTACAGCTATGGTGTTGAGTGTATGCACCACACTCAATGCCAAACCCGCAAAGGCTTTGAGTGTGTGCACCACACTCAACACCGGCCAAACAGAAACCAAAAAAGATCTTTCCAACAAACACAACAGTAACCCCTTCTCTCTCTCTCTCTCTCGGCTTCACCCGTAAGCCACCAACCAGACAGCAATTTGGAGTTTACCGATGGCATTATGCCGGCGGGTTGAGCACCAACAGCACAGAGAAGGGGGGCTCATAGGATAATCTAAGCCCTAAATTCAGCAAGAAAAAGAGAACATGCTTGGATTCTACCCTTGGGCAAACCAGGAATTTTCAGAATTTCAAGAAAACAACAATGGGAAGGGCAAGAACACCACTTGCCTAGATTTCCGGCGAAGCTTGGACGGCTTTCCCTCCTCATTACTTGGCACTAGCAACCACAACACCTAAAAGCGTACTCTGGTACATGAATTGCGGAAAACCTCAAGACCTAAATCCCCAAATATCCTAAAACTTCATGAAAATCGAAATTCTTACCGTCGAAACGTAGATCTGAGCGAGATCAAGACAACTCCGCTTTTAAAATCTAAATCCATCCACGAACACTCCCAGAATCACCGTCCGAAACCTAGGACAGCCCGTCGTTTCCGCCTCTGTTTTCCGCGAACAGGAGCAGCGGTTTTCTTTTGGTCTCGGGAAGAAGGAGGAAGGAGAAGTGGGACCGCCACTTCTTAGTAAGGCTTTTATAAAAAGCGAAGACGCATCGGTTCAGCAAAACTTAATCCCAACCGCAGGCTCCCTTATTATATTAAGAGAATTCTAATAGTCTTTACTAATGGCACACCCAAAACGACGCGAAAACCAAACTATCTCGGAATTCGATGAAATTCACACCGTAGCTAAATACCAACGCTACGAACACAACGACGAAGTCAATATTAATTTTCGACGAACAGAACTCGAGTTATACCCACCCGAAGACAAAACACAAGCATCCCCCGAGAGGCCACACTGGGTCACCCAAAACGACTCAGCTTGCTAGGGAGATCTTGCCAATAGGCTACAAAATAGGGCACCCAGTTATAAGGAGTTAAACCACACTCCACAAATGGCACAAGCCACAAAAATGCGTCACCGTAACGCCAAATGAGAATAAAATAGTCTCAGAAAAATCGAGGGCATTACAGTCACTCCCCCTAAAAAAAAAAGTTTCGTCCCAAAACTTTACGCACAACACTTCTAACAAAGAAGGAAAAAGTAACAAACAGGAGTTACAAGAAGGAAAACATACCGATCAAAATCAGGGAAACAGGTGAGGGTAAGCCTCCCTCATGGCCGACTCCAGCTCCCAAGTCGCGCTCTACAAATCCTGATTCCTCCAAAGAACTTTCACCATCGGAATGGACTTCTTTCGCAGCACCCATTCCTGAGTATCCAAAATACGGACCGGCACTTCAACAAAAGAGAGGTTGGGCTCCAACTAGGGCACAATGTCCAAGACATGCCCACTACTGCGCACACACTTCCATAATTGGCTTACATGGAAAACATTATGAACACCTGGGAAGTTTGCTGGCAATTCCAATCTATAAGCTGACACGCCAATACGCTCCAAAATCTTAAACGGGCCCACATACCTCGGGTCCAATTTCCGATTCTTACCAAACCTCTTTACACCCACCATCGGGGAAACCTTAAGAAAAACAAGGTCCCCTACAGAAAACTCCAAGGCAGACCTACGTTGATTGGCGTTCTTCTTGTATCACTCCTTTGTTATACGAAGCTTCTCACGAATAAGCTTCACTGCGACTTCCATCTCCTCAAGAGCATCTGGACCCAACAAAGGCCTCTCACCAGCCTCAGCCCAAAACAGTGGTGTTCTGCAGCGCCTCCCATACAAGGCTTCAAAAGGAGCCATCTGCAAGCTTTCCTGATAACTAGTGTTGTATGCAAATTCCATAAGTCGCAGCCGCTCATCCCACGCTCCACCATGGTCTAAAATGTAGCATCAGATCATATCCTCAACAATCTGGTTCACCCGCTCCGTCTGCCCATTTGTCTGTTGGTGGTAAGCAGTAGAATACCTCAGATCCGTACCCAAACCCCCTGCAGACTCTGCCAAAAACGAGAAGTAAACCGGGAGTCTCGATCAGAAATGATACTCACAGGCACACCATGCAGTCGGATGACTTCATTCAAGTATGATAATACGTTTTGTAGCCTAAACTATTATCGTATTTTATATTTTATATTGTACAAATTATGTCTATTATTAGTTAATTTTTATCCTTTTTATGTAAATTTTATTGCCACTAACTTTTTCCTGTCTTTTTGCAGGTTTTCAGAAAAATTGCCAAAATGGCCTGTCATGCCCCCCTGTCACGCCCTCCCTGGGCGTGACCTCGGGCGTGTCACCCGATCCCGAGGACACCTGCTGGAAGGGACAGAAAACGGTCAAAACCGCTGTCACGCCCCACTGTCACGCCCTCCCTGGGCGTGTCACCGGGCGTGACCAGGGGCGTGTCGCCCTCTGCCGCAAAGCTGCCGCCGCATTAAATGCCCTTCCTCCTCAGCACGCAAATAGTACTGTCACGCCCCATGTCACGCCCGTGACATGGGCGTGACACCTTCCTTTTTCGGTGACTGACGGATTTCCGACCAATGATTTGGACATGACATGCCTGTCACGCCCCCCTGTCACGGGCGTGACCTAGGGCGTGACCACCGACGTACCGAAGCAATCATCCCTCCCGCCAGAATCCAGAGCCCGAGGTCAAATCCGTACCTGTCACGCCCCCTGACACGCCCCCCCTAGGGCGTGTCAGAGGGCGTGACCAACCCGAGAAAAAATCTATAAATTGAGCCCCCCTCCCCCCCCCCCCATTTCAGCAAGCTTTGGTTGAGTGGGGGAGGTGCTGCCCCTTTGTTTCTTGATCCTTTTTCATGCTTTCTCTCTCACTCTCTCTCCCCCTCTCTTGTACTTTTTGGTTAACCCTAGTTTAATCTTAGTTTGTGCTAGCTTTTAATGTAATTTTCTTCTTGCTTAGTGTGCTTAATGTAGGGCTAGAATAGGGTTTAATTTTCATGCACTTGTAATTTTATTTTCATTAGTGTAACTTGCCCTTTTTCATTAATAAAATTGTTCTTCCCTTAGCTTGTGTTCTTCTTATGTTTTTCTACTCATCTTCCCCCCCTCCACTCCATTATGATTAACTAATCCTCCTTGTACTCGATCTTGATGATCCGAGGATTAGAGCGATTATGTTATGATGTTTTAATTAATCTTTTCTTTTTAGGTTAGGGCCTTGAATTACTCTTGATTTATCACGGGTCGGAGGGTATATTTTCGATATATACCCTCCGCCTTTGCTTTCATTCTGGGCTAGCTGAGAGGCCGAAAGAATGAAGTGAGCATTCAAGAGTAAAGGGAGTTGTACGCACCCCTTGAGAGAGGCAGACGTCCAAATCTCCCGGATTGGAGTAAAATCTAATAGTGGGTGTTCACAGCGTAAAGTGAGTTTTAGGCCTCCGATTTAGACGAGAGTCGGTCGGACCTTCCTAAACTCAGTTGGGCACGACTTCGAGAGAAGCGTGTTCAAGCTTTAGGAACCTCCACGGTCAAGGACCCTTATCCTATTAAGTTTAGATTTTTATCGCATTTTCTTAATCGTCTTTAGCCGAGGTGAATCTTGATCGGGTGCATTTCCATTTCATATTTTCTACCTTTCGTAGTAATCACCTGTCTTGTGCTCTTTAATTAACTGCTCAGTAGTTTCCTTTCTAGCTTAGTTGTTTACTTAATAGCCCTCTTAATTGCAGTGTTTCTTTTTCTAGAATAGCTTTACTTTCTCCCCTGCACTTAGATTTTCTAAAACCCTAGTTTTTCCGTCGATAAGATAATTTCGTTCGTGTGAGTAAGCTTAGCCAACAGTTCCCGGATCTTAATACGACACTTGTGTCCCCTTGCTACAATTCGATAGGTATACTTGCCTCATCGGGTTGCTAGTTCGGTTGCGTTTATTTTCTTCGAACCCTAGCACGCAACAAGTTTTTGGCGCCGTTGCCGGGGACCCAACTTCCGTTGATATTTTGAAAACACGAACCTATTAATTTTATCTCTTCTCTTTCTCATCCCCTTTCTTTAAAGTTTTAAAAAAATCAAAAAAATTTAATCACCGCTCTTAATAGAAACCAACCTCACAATTTTTCTACGCCACTTAATTCTCTCGAAAATGGCAAAGGGCTTTAAGCGCCACTGTCTTGTCTAGTACCTTGCAAACCCTTCACGGGGTAGTCCTTGGGAAGTTCGGGAGTTAATTTATATAAAAAAAAAAAAATCTATTTCAAAAAGAAAAAAAAAATTTTATTTAATTTTCTAAATCTAGTTTTTCTTTCTAGTTTATCCTTTTTCTCTTCCTCTTCCTCTTTTCTGTTCTTTTAGTGCATGACCCGCGGGAGTCCGTCGGTTATTTTGGACTTGGACCACGAAATTGAGCGTACTCTTCGGAGAAGATCGCGATTTCAAGGTCCTACCATCCAAGTGCCGGTTGAGTACTCCGAGTCATTTAATACTTTAAGAATGGAAGAACCCAACGTAGATGAGGCCGTGCAAAGGACTATGTCCTATTATGCACGACCGAACCTCGAGGGAACAGAATCGAGTATAGTCCGTCCTACTATAGCAAATAATAACTTTGAACTAAAGCCTAGCATAATTCAAATGGTGCAGCAATATGTGCAATTTGACGGACTTCAAGATGAAGATCCGAACGCACATATAACTAGCTTTCTTGAAATTTGCGACACCTTCAAGATAAATGGTGTCACAAATGATGCGATCAGGCTAAGACTCTTCCCCTTCTCTCTAAGAACAAAAGCTAAGCAGTGGCTTAACACACTTCCGAAAAATAGCATAACCACTTGGAATGAATTAACTGAAAAATTTTTTGGAAGTATTTTCCGCCCGCTAAAATAAAAACTGCAAAACTTAGGAACGACATCTCTGCCTTCGGACAAATAGACTCTGAAACCCTTTACGAAACCTGGGAGAGATTTAAAGAATTATTAAGACGATGCCCACATCACGCGCTGCCTGTATGGTTACAAGTGCAGACATTTTATAACGGGCTAAATCAAAGCACGAAGCAAATGATAGACGCAGCTTCTGGCGGTACTTTAAATCATAAGACCCCGGAAGCCGCTCTTGAGCTTTTTGAGGATATGGCCATGAACACTTATTAGTGGAATGTGCCTAGGTCCCGCCCGAACAAGCCTGCAGGTATCTATGAAGTGGACAACGTCTCCCAGCTCGCTCTGCAAGTAGAAATCCTAAGCAAAAAAATCACGGAGATGACTGCTGCCTCCGCCCCTCAGGTATGGGAATCTGCAACCCCTACTCCAGAACATTTAGATTATGTTAATAATTTGCCTAGAACTGCTTTTAATAATTTTTCTGCTGCGAATTTTCATCCGCCTGGTTTTAATTTTTCGAATAGTTATAACCCCGCTTTAAGAAATCACCCGAACTTTTCATGGAGTAATCCATCGAATGCGATGCGCCCACCTCCGCAAAATGATTTTCTGCACAACCACCACCACCACTTCTTCAAAATTACCCAAAACCTCCGAGCTTGGAGGAATTACTTTCTAAATATATCACCACAAATGACGCTACCATAAGAACTTTAACCGGAAGCGTAAAAAGTCTAGAAAATCAGGTAGGACAGCTCGCGAAAATAATTTCTGAGCGACCCGCAGGGTCTCTTCCTTCCAATACCGAACCCAACCCGAGAGAGCAAGCGAAAGCTATAACTCTTCGGAGTGGGAAGCAAGTCTCCGGTATGGTAAGTGAAGAGCCCGAGGCAAGCTCCGCTCCTGCTTTTAAAAATCAAAGCTCCGCTCCCGCTTTTAAAAAATCAAAGCTCTGCTCCGCTTCCACCCTCTGCTGAAGAAGTAATCACCCCACTTTAGAAAATAATCTCACTCCACCACCCATCTTCAAAAATAATTCAACTCCTCCATACCCCTCTGAACTTAATAGACAACATCAAGATGATCAGTACTCCCGCTTCTTAGAAATCTTCAAACAAATCCACATTAATCTTCCCTTCCACGAGGCTATTTCGCAAATGCCGAAATACGCCAAATATCTTAAAGACCTCCTCACAAACAAGAAGAAGTTAGAGAATCTTTCGCACGTCACGCTTAACGCCGAGTGCTCCGCCGTTTTAACAAATGGTTTGCCGAAGAAAATCAGTGACCCGGGTAGTTTCTCTATCCCGTGTGTCTTCGGTGATCTCTTTGTTAAACACGCGTTAGCCGACTTAGGCGCAAGTATAAACCTGATGCCCTTTTCATTGTTCAAAAAGTTAGGGATTGGTAGCCTTAACCCCACGCGTATGAGTATCCAGCTAGCCGATAGATCCGTCAAATATCCGTTAGGAATAGTGGAGGACGTTCTAGTGAAAGTCGACAAGTTCATCTTCCCGGTGGACTTTGTCATTTTGGACATCGAAGAAGACGTCGAGGTTCCCCTGATCCTTGGCCGACCCTTCCTTGCCACCTCCCGAGCCATCATTGACGTAAGCAATGGTAAGCTCTTTCTTCGAGTAGGCGACGACGAAGTCACATTTCCTATCACCCCTTCGATGAAGAACACCTTAGCGAACGATGACTCATGTTTTTTCATAGACGCCGTGAGTGATGATTCTTCCTACTGCCTCTCCGACTTTGAAAAAGAATTTTCTACTTTTTGCTCCTCTTCTCTTACAACAGAATCACTGCAAGGAAGTGATGAATCTTCTTATTGTCTTTCCGACTTTGAAAAAGAGTTTTCTGATTTTTGTTCTTCCTCTTTTCTTACCACTGAATCTGTACAAGAAGCCGTCTTGGCTGCTAGCCCCACCCCTTATTACGTTCCTTATAAAAAGTTTATGAAGATATTATTTTGAAAAAGAAAGAATCTCAAAATCCTCTTATGAAGAACCCCCTACCCTAGAACTTAAAGAACTTCCCGAACACCTTAAGTATGCTTTCTTAGAAAAAGACTCCAAGTTACCAGTTATCGTTTCGGCCTACCTCACGGATACGCAGAACGATAAACTTCTTCTAGTTCTACGTAAGCATCGCCGGCTATTGCTTGGCAAATTTCTGATATCAAGGGCATAAGCCCATCTTTCTGTACACATAAAATTTTAATGGAAGATAATTCGCGTAACTCTATTCAACCTCAGCGTCGTATAAACCCGAATATGAAAGAAGTAGTTAAGGGCGAGGTTATGAAACTATTAGACGCAGGAATTATCTACCCTATATCGGACAGTAAGTGGGTTAGCCCCGTTCAGGTTGTTCCAAAAAAGGGAGGGATAACCGTAGTTAGTAATGAGAATAATGAATTAATCCCGACACGGACGGTGACGGGTTGGCGTATGTGCATAGATTACCGTAAGTTAAATGACGCCACCCGTAAGGACCACTTTCCTCTACCGTTTATCGACCAGATTTTAGAATGTCTCTCCGGCCATAGCTTTTATTGTTTTCTCGATGGCCTCTCGGGGTACTTTCAAATACCCATCTCTCCCGAGGACCAAGAGAAAACTACGTTTACTTGTCCCTTCGGCACCTTCGCGTACCGAAGAATGCCGTTTGGATTATGCAATGCGCCGGCTACATTCCAACGATGTATGCTCGCAATATTGACAAGTACGTAGAAAGCATTATGGAGGTATTCATGGACGATTTCTCCGTGTTCGGCGATACCTTCGATAGATGTTTAGAAAACCTCGAAAAAGTCTTAGAACGATGCGAAGAAACTAACCTTGCCCTAAATTGGGAAAAATGCCATTTTATGGTGAGGGAAGGGTTAGTTTTGGGTCATAAAATTTCTGCTAAAGGTATTGAGGTAGACGTTGCCAAGATAGAAGTTATTGAGAAGTTGCCGCCACCTACAAACATAAAAGCTATAAGAAGTTTCCTAGGCCACGCTGGTTTTTATCGTCGTTTTATAAAGGACTTCTCCAAGATCACTAAGCCCCTCACCCATCTCTTAGAAAAAGACGCTCCATTCATTTTGATGACTCTTGTATTTCTGCCTTTGAATTAATTAAAGAAAAGTTAATTAACGCGCCGATTATGATAGCTCCGGTGTGGGACCTTCCTTTCGAGATTATGTGCGATGCGAGTAGTTTTGCGGTGGGAGCCGTATTAGGTCAACGCATATCTAAGAACTTCCACCCCATCTATTACGCTAGTAAAACCCTCACATCTGAACAAGAAAATTACACCACAACCGAGAAGGAGCTCTTGGCTGTAGTATTTGCGTTTGATAAATTTCGCCCTTACATTACACTTTCAAAAATCATTGTTTTTACGGACCACTCGGCCCTCAAGTACCTTCTTGCCAAAACGGATGCCAAGCCTCGCTTGATTCGCTGGGTATTACTCCTCCAGGAGTTTGACTTAGAGATCCGTGATAAGCGAGGAGCCGAGAACTTGGCCGCCGACCATTTATCAAGATTAGATAACCCCTTTATAGAACAATTAAATGAAAAATCTTTTAATGACTATTTTCCTGATGAGAAGCTGCTTTTAGTTAATACATCTACTTCTCCTTGGTTCGCGCACATCGCCAACTATCTAGTGGCCCGGGTGCTCCCAAAAGAGTTCTCCTCTCAGCAGAAGAAGAAATTCTTTTCTGAGCTGAAGAACTACTTTGGGAAGACCCGCATCTTTTCAAAATTTGTGCGGATCAAGTGATAAGGAGATGTGTTCTTTTGATGAAGGAATTGATATTTTAAAACAAATGCATGAAGGTCCGACAGGTGGGCACTATCAAGCTTCTCGCACCGCTCATAAGGTGCTTTGCGCGGGTTTTTACTGGCCTAGCCTGTTTTAAAGACGCGCAAGCCTTTGTGAGCAGCTGTGATAGTTGCCAACGGTCGGGCAATATTTCTAATAAAAATGAAATGCCGCAAAATTATTTCTTAGAGTGCGAAATTTTCGACCTTTGGGGAATTGATTTTGTTGGCCCCCTTCCTTCTAGCTTCGGAAACAAATATATTTTAGTTGCTGTTGATTATGTTTCACGATGGGCTGAGGCCAAGCTCTTCCTACGAACGACTCCCGAGTTGTAGTCACGTTTTTAAAAAAATTATTTTCTAGATTCGGTATGCCACGCGCAATCGTTAGCGATAGGGGTTCCCATTTCTGTAACGCGCAATTTCAAAAATCCTTACTAAATACGGCGTTATGCATAAACTGTCCACTTCCTACCACCCCCAAACTAACGGTCAAGTCGAAGTAGTAAATAGAGAAATAAAAAGAATATTAGAAAAGACTGTTTCAACTTCTAGAAAAGACTGGTCAACCAAACTTGACGATGCTCTATGGGCCTACCGAACAGCGTACAAAACCGCCCTCGGATGTACGCCGTATCGGCTGGTCTATGGAAAATCGTGCCATCTGCCCGTAGAGTTAGAACACCGCGCCTTTTGGGCCTTAAAATTTTTAAACTTCGATCCCCACTCAGTCGGTGACCTTCGAAAATTTCAACTAAATGAACTCGACGAGTGGCGCTCTTATGCTTATGAAAATAATAAACTTTATAAAGAGCGGACGAAGCGTTTACACGATAAACACTTAAGGCACCCTAAAAACTTTAAGCCGGGCGACCAAGTCCTTTTATATAATTCTCGTTTACGTTTATTTCCGGGCAAATTAAAATCTCGCTGGTCTGGCCCATTTCTGTTTTAGAAGTATTTCCTTATGGAACTGTTTTAATTTCTCACCCTGATAAGGGTAATTTCAAAGTGAATGGTCAGCGTCTTAAACTGTATTTCTCTGGTGATGATGATGTCAGTCCAAACACTATTAAGTTTCTGCTTCACGAACTTTAATCTTGAACTTTTATTTTTTTTGCTAAAAACAATTTTATTTCGGGACAACAATATTTTTGGACAATATTATTTTTGATGCGTCGAGCTCAACGATGTTATAACCAAAGGGCGCTCTTGGGAGGCAACCCAAGTTATCTTTTTCTGTTTCTTTATTTTACAATTTTTGCCTCGGACGGCTCCGACAAGCTGAAGCTTCTGCGATCGCCTGCTCCAACATTGCTGAATCCATCACGAAGTCCAAAGAAGACATTCGGGGAGCGGCATCACTCAGTTTTCGCAGCAAATAAATCCGGGGAAGTACCTGTATTTTAATTCTGTCTTTTCAATTCTGCACTTTATTTTTCTCTCCTTCTCCAATCCCCTTCTTTAGCCATTGAGGACAATGTATGTTTTAAGCTTGGGGGAGGATTTCCTCCTTCATTTTTGCTTAGTGTAAATAATTTCCTTTTTTTGTAAATAGTTCCATAAATTAAAAAAAAAAAAAAAATTAATATCTTAAAATTCCAAAAAAGAGAAAAATTTTCCAAAATCCAAAAAAAAGAGAATATTTCTCAAAATAAAAAAAATATATATGTATTTTTGAATAGTTTAGACATTTTGATATTTCAATAGTACCCCTAGTTTTTAGTTTTGTTTTACTCAAAATCTCTTATAAACAACTTAGTTAATTATAATATTTCTAATCGTCCTTTTTAATTATGTTTCACAAGTAAAATGTTGGCCATGCTGTGTTTCTAATTCGCGGTAGCATGTTAAGGTGAAATATTTTTCTAAAACTCGCATTTCTATTATGGTTTTTTGTTTTTTTATTTCCTTTACTTTCTCAAAAATTCATCATCCACTATTTTCTTTTTCATTTTTGAATAATTTTTGTAAAGTCAACTTTTGAATAACGTAGTAGATGTGAACGATCCAAGTCACCTATTATTTCTATTTTCGAGTTAATTTCATCAATCTTCTTTTATTATCTAGGACTCGCTTTTTGAAATTTTTCAAACCTTTGTTTTAAATAAATTCAAAAGCGTGAAAATGATTTAGGCCGTTTTTGTTTTCGTTTGAGCTTTCCTGCCAACCTAAAAACTTTTACCACTAGTTAGCCGTTTTTGAGCCTTTTTCGATTTCATTTGATAGCTCCTCTCTTCATTTCAGTTTCACCAAAGCCAAAATTTCCAACCTATCGAATCGCACTAGCCTTTTTGAGTTTCATAAATTATTTTGACGATTTTGATAGGGTATTTTGTGATTTTTGTGGGAGAAAGGTTTTCGAAAAAAAGGAAGTATGTTCAAAAGTGATGTTTATTTTTGTTTGGCCAACTCAAAAAGAAAAATAAAAATATTTATGGCCTTTGTTTTGAAAAAAGAAAAAAAAATGAAAAATAAAAAAGAAAAAGAAAAAAAAATGTGTACATATTTTTATGAAAGTTTTTGAAACTCTTTGCTTTGGTTTAGTGTGATTTTAAACCTTCACGTTTATCTTTGAATTCCACTCCTAATCATTTTCCTAAACCAAACGTTTCTGTCCTATTTAAGTCCTTTTGATTCACGTTTTTTGTTTTTTATTTAACAACTAAGAAAAGAAAAATAGTAAATCAGTTTTAGTTTTGGATTTAAACCTAGATTTTTGATAATTAAATTGATATAATTATAATGCGTTGCTTGGATCTAGTAACAACTCAATGCGTGTTTTTCATTTTCGTTGCTTTACTTAAGTCCATTTAAAAAATCTCGCTAAAATTTTGGAAGATTTGTTTTATTAAGTAAAGTTTTTAAAAGTTTTACCATACCTAAATAATTGTTTTAGACTTACATTTCACCTTTTCCCTACTAAGAATTTCGCATAGTACTTGTGTAGGCATAATTAGAACTTTTTGATTAGTCCTTTTTATAAATATCTAGTTTTTATATTTTTGCTTGGGGACAAGCAAAGCTTAAGCTTGGGGGAATTTGATAATACGTTTTGTAGCCTAAACTATTATCGTATTTTATATTTTATATTGTACAAATTATGTCTATTATTAGTTAATTTTTATCCTTTTTATGTAAATTTTATTGCCACTAACTTTTTCCTGTCTTTTTGCAGGTTTTCAGAAAAATTGCCAAAATGGCCTGTCACGCCCCCCTGTCACGCCCTCCCTGGGCGTGACCTCGGGCGTGTCACCCGATCTCGAGGACACCTGCTGGAAGGGACAGAAAATGGTCAAAACCGCTGTCACGCCCCACTATCACGCCCTCCCTGGGCGTGTCACCGGGCGTGACCAGGGGCGTGTCGCCCTCTGCCGCAAAGCTGCCGCCGCATTAAATGCCCTTCCGCCTCAGCACGCAAATAGTACTGTCACTGTTGCGCGCTAGGGTTCGAAGAAAATAAACGCAACCGAACTAGTAACCCGATGAGGCAAGTATACCTATCGAATTGTAGCAAGGGGACACAAGTGTCGTATTAAGATCCGGGAACTGTTGGCTAAGCTTACTCACACGAACGCTATTATCTTATCGACGGAAAAAACTAGGGTTTTAGAAAATCTAAGCGCAATGGAGAAATTAAAGCAAACTAAAAAGAGAACTACCGCAATTAAGTTACGTTATTAAGCAAACAACTAAGCTAGAAAGGAAAATTACCGCAGTTAATAAAAGAGCACAATATATGAGATTACTACAAATAGGTAGAACAATATGAAATGGAAATGCACCCGATCGAGATTCACCTCGGCTAAAGACGATTAAGAAAATGCGATAAAAATCTAAACTTAATAGGATAAAGGACCTTGACCGTGGAGGTTCATAAAGCTTGAACACGCTTTTCTCGAAGTCGTGCCCAACTGAGTTTAGGAAGGTCCGACCGACTCTCGTCTAAATCGGAGGCCTAAAACTCGCTTTACGC
The DNA here is from genome assembly GCA_039513925.1 of Platanthera zijinensis. NCBI lineage: Eukaryota > Viridiplantae > Streptophyta > Magnoliopsida > Asparagales > Orchidaceae > Platanthera > Platanthera zijinensis. The sequence continues at coordinate 130,429,033 of CM077092.1, forward strand.
GGTGAACCCCACTATTGGATTTTACTCCAATCCGGGAGATTTGGACGTCTGCCTCTCTCGAGGGGTGCGTACAACTCCCTTTACTCTTGAATGCTCACTTCATTCTTTCGGCCTCTCGGCTAGCCCAGAATGAAAGCAAAGGCGGAGAGTATATATCGAAAATATACCTCCGACCCGTGATAAATCAAGAGTAATTCAAGGCCCTAACCTAAAAAGAAAAGATTAATTAAAACATCATAACATAATCGCTCTAACCCCGGATCATCAAGATCGAGTACAAGGAGGATTAGTTAATCATAATGGAGTGGAGGGGGGGGGGAAGATGAGTAGAAAAACATAAGAAGAACACAAGCTAAGGGAAGAACAATTTTATTAATAAAAAGGGCAAGTTACACTATTGAAAATTAAAGTTACAAGTGCATGAAAATTAAACCTTATTCTAGCCCTACATTAAGCACTAAGCAAGGAGAAAATGCAATAAAAGCTAGCACAAACTAAGATTAAACTAGGGTTAACCAAAAAGTACAAAGAGAGGGGGAGAGGAGAGAGAGAAAAAGCATGAAAAAGGATCAAGAAACAAAGGGGCAGCACATCCCCACTCAACCAAAGCTTGCTGAAATGGAGAGGGGGGGGCTCAATTTATAGAAAAAAATCTCGGGTTGGTCACGCCCTCCGACACGCCCTAGGGGGGGCGTGTCAGGGGGCGTGACAGTACTATGTTGACCTCGGGCTCTGGATTCTGGCGGGAGAGGATGATTGCTTCGGTACGTCGGTGGTCACACCCTAGGTCACGCCCGTGACAGGGGGGCGTGACAGGCATGTCATGTCCAAATCATTGGTCGGAAATCCGTCAGTCACCGAAAAAGGAAAGTGTCACGCCCATGTCACGGGCGTGACATGGGGCGTGACAGTACTATTTGCGTGCTGAGGCGGAAGGGCATTAATGCGGCGGCAGCTTTGCGGCAGAGGGCGACACGCCCCTGGTCACGCCCGGTGACACGCCCAGGGAGGGCGTGACAGGGGGGCGTGACAGCGGTTTTGACCGTTTTCTGTCCCTTCCAACAGGTGTCCTCGGGATCGGGTGACACGCCCTAGGTCACGCCCAGGGAGGGCGTGATAGGGGGGCGTGACAGGCCATTTTGGCCAATTTTTCTGAATACCTGCAAAAAGACAGGAAAAAGTTAGTGGCAATAAAATTTACATAAAAAGGATAAAAATAAACTAATAATAGACATAATTTGTACAATATAAAATATAAAAAACGATAATAGTTTAGGCTACAAAACGTATTATCAAATTCCCCCAAGCTTAAGCCTTGCTTGTCCCCAAGCAAAAATATAAAAAACTAGATATTTATAAAAATGACTAATCAAAAAGTTCTAATTATGCCTACACAAGTACTATGCGAAATTCTTAGTAGGGAAAAGGTGAAATGTAAGTCTAAAACAATTATTTAGGTATGGTAAAACTTTTATAAACTTTACTTAATAAAAACAAATCATCCAAAATTTTAACGAGATTTTTTTAAATGGACTTAAGTAAAGCAACGAAAATGAAAAACACGCATTGAGTTGTTACTAGATCCAAGCAACGTATTATAATTATATCAATTTAATTATCAAAAATCTAGGTTTAAATCTAAAACTAAAACTGATTTACTATTTTTCTTTTCTTAGTTGTTAAATAAAAAACAAAAAGCGTGAATCAAAAGGACTTAAATAGGACAGAAACGTTTGGTTTAGGAAAATGATTAGGAGTGGAATTCAAAGATAAACGTGAAGGTTTAAAATCACACTAAACCAAAGCAAAGAGTTTCAAAAATTTTCATAAAAATATATACACATTTTTTTCCTTCTTTTTCATTTTTTTTTTCCATTTTTTTTTCTCTTTTTTTTTTTCAAAACAAAGGCCATAAATATTTTTATTTTCCTTTTTGAGTTGGCCAAACAAAAATAAACATCACTTTTGAACATACTTCTTTTTTTTTTTCGAAAACCTTTCTCCACAAAAATCACAAAATACCCTATCAAAATCGTCAAAATAATTTATGAAACTCAAAAAGGCTAGTGTGATTCGATAGGTTGGAAATTTTGGCTTTGGTGAAACTGAAATGAAAGGAGGAGCTATCAAATGAAATCGGAAAAAGGCTCAAAAACGGCTAACTAGTGGTAAAAGTTTTTAGGTTGGCAGGAAAGCTCAAACGAAAACAAAAACGGCCTAAATCATTTTCACGCTTTTGAATTTATTTAAAACAAAGGTTTGAAAAATTTCAAAAAGCGAGTCCTAGATAATAAAAGAAGATTGATGAAATTAACTCGAAAATAGAAATAATAGGTGACTTGGATCGTTCACATCTACTACGTTATTCAAAAGTTGACTTTACAAAAATTATTCAAAAACAAAAAAGAAAATATTGGATGATGAATTTTTGAGAAAGTAAAGGAAATAAAAAAAACAAAAAACCATAATAGAAATGCGAGTTTTAGAAAAATATTTCACCTTAACATGCTACCGCGAATTAGAAACACAGCATGGCCAACATTTTACTTGTGAAACATAATTAAAAAGGACGATTAGAAATATTATAATTAACTAAGTTGTTTATAGGAGATTTTGAGTAAAACAAAACTAAAAACTAGGGGTACTATTGAAATACCAAAATGTCTAAACTATTCAAAAATACATATATATTTTTTTATTTTGAGAAATATTCTCTTTTTTTGGATTTTGGAAAATTTTCTCTTTTTTGGAATTTTAAGATATTCATTTTTTTTTTTAATTTATGGAACTATTTACAAAAAAGGAAATTATTTACACTAAGCAAAAATGAAGGAGGAAATCCTCCCCCAAGCTTAAAACAGACATTGTCCTCAATGGCTAAAGAAGGGGATTGAAGAAGGAGAGAAAAATAAAGTGCAGAATTGAAAAGACAGAATTGAAATACAGGTACTTCCCCGGATTTATTTGCTGCGAAAACTGAGTGATGCCGCTCCCCGAATGTCTTCTTTGGACTTCGTGATGGATTCAGCAATGTTGGAGCAGGCGATCGCAGAAGCTTCAGCTTGTCGGAGCCGTCCGAGGCAAAAATTGTAAAATAAAGAAAACAGAAAAAGATAACTTGGGTTGCCTCCCAAGAGCGCCCTTTGGTTAAAGCGTCGTTGAGCTCGACGCATCAAAAATAATTTTGTCCAAAAAATATTGTTGTCCCGAAATAAAATTGTTTTTAGCAAAAAAAATAAAAATTTCAAGATTAAAGTTCGTGAAGCAGAAACTTAATAGTGTTTGGACTGACATCATCATCACCAGAAAAATACAGTTTAAGACGCTGACCATTCACTTTGAAATTACCCTTATCAGGGTGAGAAATTAAAACAGTTCCATAAGGAAATACTTCTAAAACAGAAAACGGGCCAGACCAGCGAGATTTTAATTTGCCCGGAAATAAACGTAAACGACTGTTATATAATAGGACTTGGTCGCCCGGCTTAAAGTTTTTAGGGTGCCTTAAGTGTTTATCGTGTAAACGCTTCGTCCGCTCTTTATAAAGTTTATTATTTTCATAAGCATAAGAGCGCCACTCATCGAGTTCATTTAGTTGAAATTTTCGAAGGTCACCGACTGAGTGGGGATCGAAGTTTAAAAATTTTAAGGCCCAAAAGGCGCGGTGTTCTAACTCTATGGGCAGATGGCACGATTTTCCATAGACCAGCCGATACAGCGTACATCCGAGGGCGGTTTTGTACGCTGTTCGGTAGGCCCATAGAGCATCGTCAAGTTTGGCTGACCAGTCTTTTCTAGAAGTTGAAACAGTCTTTTCTAATATTCTTTTTATTTCTCTATTTACTACTTCGACTTGACCGTTAGTTTGGGGGTGGTAGGCAGTGGACAGTTTATGCGTAACGACGTATTTAGTAAGGATTTTTGAAAATTGTGCGTTACAGAAATGGGAACCCCTATCGCTAACGATTGCGCGTGGCGTACCGAATCTAGAAAATAATTTTTTTAAAAACGTGACTACAACTCGGGAGTCGTTCGTAGGAAGAGCTTGGGCCTCAGCCCATCGTGAAACATAATCAACAGCAACTAAAATATATTTGTTTCCGAAGCTAGAAGGAAGGGGGCCAACAAAATCAATTCCCCAGAGGTCGAAAATTTCGCACTCTAAGAAATAATTTTGCGGCATTTCATTTTTATTAGAAATATTGCCCGACCGTTGGCAACTATCACACCTGCTCACAAAGGCTTGCGCGTCTTTAAACAGGCTAGGCCAGTAAAAACCCGCGCAAAGCACTTTATGAGCGGTGCGAGCAGCTTGATAGTGCCCACCTGTCGGACCTTCATGCAAATGTTTTAGAATATTAATTCCTTCATCAAAAGAAACACATCTCCTTATCACTTGATCCACACAAATTTTGAAAAGATGCGGGTCTTCCCAAAAGTAGTTCTTCAGCTCAGAAAAGAATTTCTTCTTCTGCTGAGAGGAGAACTCTTTTGGGAGCACCCGGGCCACTAGATAGTTGGCGATGTGCGCGAACCAAGGAGAAGTAGATGTATTAACTAAAAGCAGCTTCTCATTAGGAAAATAGTCATTAAAAGATTTTTCATTTAATTTTTCTATAAAGGGGTTATCTAATCTTGATAAATGGTCGGCGGCCAAGTTCTCGGCTCCTCGCTTATCACGGATCTCTAAGTCAAACTCCTGGAGGAGCAAGACCCAGCGAATCAAGCGAGGCTTGGCATCCGTTTTGGCAAGAAGGTACTTGAGGGCCGAGTGGTCCGTAAAAACAATGATTTTTGAAAGTGTAATGTAAGGGCGAAATTTATCAAACGCAAATACTACGGCTAAGAGCTCCTTCTCGGTTGTGGTGTAATTTTCTTGTGCAGATGTGAGGGTTTTACTAGCGTAATAGATGGGGTGGAAGTTCTTAGATATGCGTTGACCTAATACGGCTCCCACCGCAAAACTACTCGCATCGCACATAATCTCGAAAGGAAGGTCCCACACCGGAGCTATCATAATCGGCGCGTTAATTAACTTTTCTTTAATTAATTCAAAGGCAGAAATACAAGAGTCATCAAAAATGAATGGAGCGTCTTTTTCTAAGAGATGGGTGAGGGGCTTAGTGATCTTGGAGAAGTCCTTTATAAAACGACGATAAAAACCAGCGTGGCCTAGGAAACTTCTTATAGCTTTTATGTTTGTAGGTGGCGGCAACTTCTCAATAACTTCTATCTTGGCAACGTCTACCTCAATACCTTTAGCAGAAATTTTATGACCCAAAACTAACCCTTCCCTCACCATAAAATGGCATTTTTCCCAATTTAGGGCAAGATTAGTTTCTTCGCATCGTTCTAAGACTTTTTCGAGGTTTTCTAAACATCTATCGAAGGTATCGCCGAACACGGAGAAATCGTCCATGAATACCTCCATAATGCTTTCTACGTACTTGTCAAATATTACGAGCATACATCGTTGGAATGTAGCCGACGCATTGCATAATCCAAACGGCATTCTTCGGTACGCGAAGGTGCCGAAGGGACAAGTAAACGTAGTTTTCTCTTGGTCCTCGGGAGAGATGGGTATTTGAAAGTACCCCGAGAGGCCATCGAAAAAACAATAAAAGCTATGGCCGGAGAGACGTTCTAAAATCTGGTCGATAAACGGTAGAGGAAAGTGGTCCTTACGGGTGGCGTCATTTAACTTACGGTAATCTATGCACATACGCCAACCCGTCACCGTCCGTGTCGGGATTAATTCATTATTCTCATTGCTAACTACGGTTATCCCTCCCTTTATTGGAACTACCTGAACGGGGCTAACCCACTTACTGTCCGATATAGGGTAGATAATTCCTGCGTCTAATAGTTTCATAACCTCGCCCTTAACTACTTCTTTCATATTCGGGTTTATACGGCGCTGAGGTTGGATAGAGTTACGCGAATTATCTTCCATTAAAATTTTATGTGTACAGAAAGATGGGCTTATGCCCTTGATATCAGAAATTTGCCAAGCAATAGCCCGGCGATGCTTACGTAGAACTATAAGAAGTTTATCGTTCTGCGTATCCGTGAGGTAGGCCGAAACGATAACTAGTAACTTGGAGTCTTTTTCTAAGAAAGCATACTTAAGGTGTTCGGGAAGTTCTTTAAGTTCTAGGGTAGGGGGTTCTTCATAAGAGGATTTTGAGATTCTTTCTTTTTCAAAAATAATATCTTCATAAACTTTTTTATAAGGAACGTAATAAGGGTGGGGCTAGCAGCCAAGACGGCTTCTTGTACAGATTCAGTGGTAAGAAAAGAGGAAGAACAAAAATCAGAAAACTCTTTTTCAAAGTCGGAAAGACAATAAGAAGATTCATCACTTCCTTGCAGTGATTCTGTGGTAAGAGAAGAGCAAAAAGTAGAAAATTCTTTTTCAAAGTCGGAGAGGCAGTAGGAAGAATCATCACTCACGGCGTCTACGAAAAAACATGAGTCATCATTCGCTAAGGTGTTCTTCATCGAAGGGGTGATAGGAAATGTGACTTCGTCGTCGCCTACTCGAAGAAAGAGCTTACCATTGCTTACGTCAATGATGGCTCGGGAGGTGGCAAGGAAGGGTCGGCCAAGGATCAGGGGAACCTCAACGTCTTCTTCGATGTCCAAAATGACAAAGTCCACCGGGAAGATGAACTTGTCGACTTTCACTAGAACGTCCTCCACTATTCCTAACGGATATTTGACGGATCTATCGGCTAGCTGGATACTCCTACGCGTGGGGTTAAGGCTACCAATCCCTAACTTTTTGAACAATGAAAAGGGCATTAGGTTTATACTTGCGCCTAAGTCGGCTAACGCGTGTTTAACAAAGAGATCACCGAAGACACACGGGATAGAGAAACTACCCGGGTCACTGATTTTCTTCGGCAAACCGTTTGTTAAAACGGCGGAGCACTCGGCGTTAAGCGTGACGTGCGAAAGATTCTCTAACTTCTTCTTGTTTGTGAGGAGGTCTTTAAGATATTTGGCGTATTTCGGCATTTGCGAAATAGCCTCGTGGAAGGGAAGATTAATGTGGATTTGTTTGAAGATTTCTAAGAAGCGGGAGTACTGATCATCTTGACGTTGTCTATTAAGTTCAGAGGGGTATGGAGGTGTTGAATTATTTTTGAAGATGGGTGGTGGAGTGAGATTATTTTCTAAAGTGGGGGTGATTACTTCTTCAGCAGAGGGTGTAAGCGGAGCAGAGCTTTGATTTTTAAAAGCAGGAGCGGAGCTTTGATTTTTAAAAGCAGGAGCGGAGCTTGCCTCGGGCTCTTCACTTACCATACCGGAGACTTGCTTCCCACTCCGAAGAGTTATAGCTTTCGCTTGCTCTCTCGGGTTGGGTTCGGTATTGGAAGGAAGAGACCCTGCGGGTCGCTCAGAAATTATTTTCGCGAGCTGTCCTACCTGATTTTCTAAACTTTTTACGCTTCCGGTTAAAGTTCTTATGGTAGCGTCATTTGTGGTGATATATTTAGAAAGTAATTCCTCCAAGCTCGGAGGTTTTGGGTAATTTTGAAGAAGTGGTGGTGGTGGTGGTTGTGCAGAAAACTCATTTTGCGGAGGTGGGCGCATCGCATTCGATGGATTACTCCATGAAAAGTTCGGGTGATTTCTTAAAGCGGGGTTATAACTATTCGGAAAATTAAAACCAGGCGGATGAAAATTCGCAGCAGAAAAATTATTAAAAGCAGTTCTAGGCAAATTATTAACATAATCTAAATGTTCTGGAGTAGGGGTTGCAGATTCCCATAACTGAGGGGCGGAGGCAGCAGTCATCTCCGTGATTTTTTTGCTTAGGATTTCTACTTGCAGAGCGAGCTGGGAGACGTTGTCCACTTCATAGATACCTGCAGGCTTGTTCGGGCGGGACCTAGGCACATTCCACTGATAAGTGTTCATGGCCATATCCTCAAAAAGCTCAAGAGCGGCTTCCGGGGTCTTATGATTTAAAGTACCGCCAGAAGCTGCGTCTATCATTTGCTTCGTGCTTTGATTTAGCCCGTTATAAAACGTCTGCACTTGTAACCATATAGGCAGCGCGTGATGTGGGCATCGTCTTAATAATTCTTTAAATCTCTCCCAGGTTTCGTAAAGGGTTTCAGAGTCTATTTGTCCGAAGGCAGAGATGTCGTTCCTAAGTTTTGCAGTTTTAGCGGGCGGAAAATACTTCGCCAAAAATTTTTCAGTTAATTCATTCCAAGTGGTTATGCTATTTTTCGGAAGTGTGTTAAGCCACTGCTTAGCTTTAGTTCTTAGAGAGAAGGGGAAGAGTCTTAGCCTGATCGCATCATTTGTGACACCATTTATCTTGAAGGTGTCGCAAATTTCAAGAAAGCTAGCTATATGTGCGTTCGGATCTTCATCTTGAAGTCCGTCAAATTGCACATATTGCTGCACCATTTGAATTATGCTAGGCTTTAGTTCAAAGTTATTATTTGCTATAGTAGGGCGGACTATACTCGATTCTATTCCCTCGAGGTTCGGTCGTGCATAATAGGACATAGTCCTTTGCACGGCCTCATCTACGTTGGGTTCTTCCATTCTTAAAGTATTAAATGACTCGGAGTCCTCAACCGGCACTTGGATAGTAGGACCTTTAAATCGCGATCTTCTCCGAAGAGTACGCTCAATTTCGTGGTCCAAGTCCAAAATAACCGACGGACTCCCGCGGGTCATGCACTAAAAGAACAGAAAAGAAGAAGAGAAAGAGAAAAAGGATAAACTAGAAAGAAAAACTTGATTTAGAAAATTAAATTAAAATCTTTTTTTTTCTTTTTGAAATAGATTTTTTTTTATATAAATTAACTCCCGAACTTCCCAAGGACTACCCCGTGAAGGGTTCGCAAGGTACTAGACAAGACAGTGGCGCTTAAAGCCCTTTGCCCTTTTCGAGAGAATTAGGTGGCGTAGAAAAATTGTGAGGTTGGTTTCTATTAAGAGCGGTGATAATTTTTTTTTTTGAATTTTTTAAAACTTTAAAGAAAGGGGATGAGAAAGAGAAGAGATAAAATTAATAGGTTCGTGTTTTCAAAATATCAACGGAAGTTGGGTCCCCGGCAACGGCGCCAAAAACTTGTTGCGCGCTAGGGTTCGAAGAAAATAAACGCAACCGAACTAGCAACCCGATGAGGCAAGTATACCTATCGAATTGTAGCAAGGGGACACAAGTGTCGTATTAAGATCCGGGAACTGTTGGCTAAGCTTACTCACACGAACGCTATTATCTTATCGACGGAAAAACTAGGGTTTTAGAAAATCTAAGCGCAATGGAGAAATTAAAGCAAACTAAAAAGAGAACTACCGCAATTAAGTTACGCTATTAAGCAAACAACTAAGCTAGAAAGGAAATTACCGCAGTTAATAAAAGAGCACAATATATGAGATTACTACAAATAGGTAGAACAATATGAAATGGAAATGCACCCGATCGAGATTCACCTCGGCTAAAGACGATTAAGAAAATGCGATAAAAATCTAAACTTAATAGGATAAAGGTCCTTGACCGTGGAGGTTCCTAAAGCTTGAACACGCTTCTCTCGAAGTCGTGCCCAACTGAGTTTAGGAAGGTCCGACCGACTCTCGTCTAAATCGGAGGCCTAAAACTCGCTTTACGCGGTGAACCCCACTATTGGATTTTACTCCAATCCGGGAGATTTGGACGTCTGCCTCTCTCGAGGGGTGCGTACAACTCCCTTTACTCTTGAATGCTCACTTCATTCTTTCGGCCTCTCGGCTAGCCCAGAATGAAAGCAAAGGCGGAGAGTATATATCGAAAATATACCTCCGACCCGTGATAAATCAAGAGTAATTCAAGGCCCTAACCTAAAAAGAAAAGATTAATTAAAACATCATAACATAATCGCTCTAACCCCGGATCATCAAGATCGAGTACAAGGAGGATTAGTTAATAATAATGGAGTGGAGGGGGGGGGGGAAGATGAGTAGAAAAACATAAGAAGAACACAAGCTAAGGGAAGAACAATTTTATTAATAAAAAGGGCAAGTTACACTATTGAAAATTAAAGTTACAAGTGCATGAAAATTAAACCTTATTCTAGCCCTACATTAAGCACTAAGCAAGGAGGAAAATGCAATAAAAGCTAGCACAAACTAAGATTAAACTAGGGTTAACCAAAAAGTACAAAGAGAGGGGGGGGAGAGAGAGAAAAAGCATGAAAAAGGATCAAGAAACAAAGGGGCAGCACCTCCCCCACTCAACCAAAGCTTGCTGAAATTGAGAGGGGGGGGCTCAATTTATAGAAAAAAATCTCGGGTTGGTCACGCCCTCCGACACGCCCTAGGGGGGGCGTGTCAGGGGGGCGTGACAGTACTATGTTGACCTCGGGCTCTGGATTCTGGCGGGAGGGATGATTGCTTCGGTACGTCGGTGGTCACACCCTAGGTCACGCCCGTGACAGGGGGGCGTGACAGGCATGTCATGTCCAAATCATTGGTCGGAAATCCGTCAGTCACCGAAAAAGGAAAGTGTCACGCCCATGTCACGGGCGTGACATGGGGCGTGACAGTACTATTTGCGTGCTGAGGCGGAAGGGCATTTAATGCGGCGGCAGCTTTGCGGGATCGGGTGACACGCCCTAGGTCACGCCCAGGGAGGGCGTGACAGGGGGGCGTGACAGGCCATTTTGGCCAATTTTTCTGAAAACCTGCAAAAAGACAGGAAAAAGTTAGTGGCAATAAAATTTACATAAAAAGGATAAAAATAAACTAATAATAGACATAATTTGTACAATATAAAATATAAAAAACGATAATAGTTTAGGCTACAAAATGTATTATCAGTCACGCCCCATGTCACGCCCGTGACATGGGCGTGACACCTTCCTTTTTCGGTGACTGACGGATTTCCGACCAATGATTTGGACATGACATGCCTGTCACGCCCCCCTGTCACGGGCGTGACCTAGGGCGTGACCACCGACGTACCGAAGCAATCATCCCTCCCGCCAGAATCCAGAGCCCGAGGTCAAATCCGTACCTGTCACGCCCCCTGACACGCCCCCCCTAGGGCGTGTCAGAGGGCATGACCAACCCGAGAAAAAATCTATAAATTGAGCCCCCCTCCCCCCCATTTCAGCAAGCTTTGGTTGAGTGGGGGAGGTGCTGCCCCTTTGTTTCTTGATCCTTTTTCATGCTTTCTCTCTCTCTCTCTCCCCCTCTCTTTGTACTTTTTGGTTAACCCTAGTTTAATCTTAGTTTGTGCTAGCTTTTAATGTAATTTTCTTCTTGCTTAGTGCTTAATTTAGGGCTAGAATAGGGTTTAATTTTCATGCACTTGTAATTTTATTTTCATTAGTGTAACTTGCCCTTTTTCATTAATAAAATTGTTCTTCCCTTAGCTTGTGTTCTTCTTATGTTTTTCTACTCATCTTCCCCCCTCCACTCCATTATGATTAACTAATCCTCCTTGTACTCGATCTTGATGATCCGAGGTTAGAGCGATTATGTTATGATGTTTTTAATTAATCTTTTCTTTTTAGGTTAGGGCCTTGAATTACTCTTGATTTATCACGGTCGGAGGTATATTTTCGATATATACCCTCCGCCTTTGCTTTCATTCTGGGCTAGCCGAGAGGCCGAAAGAATGAAGTGAGCATTCAAGAGTAAAGGGAGTTGTACGCACCCCTCGAGAGAGGCAGACGTCCAAATCTCCCGGATTGGAGTAAAATCCAATAGTGGGGTTCACCGCGTAAAGCGAGTTTTAGGCCTCCGATTTAGACGAGAGTCGGTCGGACCTTCCTAAACTCAGTTGGGCATGACTTCGAGAGAAGCGTGTTCAAGCTTTAGGAACCTCCACGGTCAAGGACCCTTATCCTATTAAGTTTAGATTTTTATCGCATTTTCTTAATCGTCTTTAGCCGAGGTGAATCTTGATCGGGTGCATTTCCATTTCATATTTTCTACCTTTCGTAGTAATCACCTGTCTTGTGCTCTTTAATTAACTGCAGTAGTTTCCTTTCTAGCTTAGTTGTTTACTTAATAGCCCTCTTAATTGCAGTGTTTCTTTTTCTAGAATAGCTTTACTTTCTCCCCTGCACTTAGATTTTCTAAAACCCTAGTTTTTCCGTCGATAAGATAATAGCGTTCGTGTGAGTAAGCTTAGCCAACAGTTCCCGGATCTTAATACGACACTTGTGTCCCCTTGCTACAATTCGATAGGTATACTTGCCTCATCGGGTTGCTAGTTCGGTTGCGTTTATTTTCTTCGAACCCTAGCGCGCAACAAAGTACAACTCTGCTATCTTCTTCATCGGGTAATCAATCTTATATGGCACTAAGTTAGAACACTTCGTCAGTCTATCCACTATGACCCAGACAGAATCAAATCCCCTCGGGGATTTCGGCAAGCCCGTGATGAAATTCATAGATATACTTTCCCACTTCCAAGTCGGGATCTCTAACGGAGTTAACTTGCCACCAGGCCTTCCATGATCGGCCTTCACACGCTTGCAAGTGTGGCACTCCGAAACAAAACGGGCTATATCACCTTTCATGCCATACCACTAGGAAATTTGCTTTAAGTCACGATACATCTTAGTAGATCCTGGATGGTAGGCAACGCTGGATCCATGAGCCTCTTTACAAATCATACCTCTAATGTCCCCAATAGCGGGGATGCAAAATTTGTCGCGGTACTTCAAAGCACCTGCATCATCAATAGCAAAGGCTGGCAACTCCCCCTTCTCGGTCCTGGTGAATAAGTGCAGAAGATCCGGATCATCCTTCTGGTGCAGTCTGGTCAAAGAAATCAAAGACGGCTCTGCCACTGATAAACTACTCTGCAAGCCACAGCATCACACTGATATATCCATAAGGAAAAACTCCTCCACTAAACGATCGGCGGTGAGATTAAAGATCTTTCCCGTCTTTCGGCTCAAGGCGTCGACCACTACATTGGCCTTTCCTGGATGATACTGGATCTCTACGTCATAATCGGCAACATACTCTAGCCACCGACGCTGGCGCATATTCAACTCCTTCTGCGTGAACACGTACTTAGGGCTCTTATGGTCGGTGAAGATCTTACACTGAGCCCCATAAAGTAGGTGTCTCCACAGCTTCAACGCATAAATAACCGCTGCGAACTCGAGGTCATGCGTAGGATAATTCTTCTCATGAGTCTTCAGTTGCCTTTACCCATAGGCAATAACTTTTCTAAGCTGCATTAACACACAACTCAGACCTACATGCGAAGCATCCACGTAAACATCATAATCCACCCCTTCAGTAGGCAGGGTCAAAACGGGAGCAGTGCACAATCTCCTCTTTAACTCCAGGAAGGATTCTTCGCACCTCTCGCTCCAAACAAAAGCCACGCTCTTCTGAGTCAGCTTGGTCAAAGGTGCAGCTAGGGAAGAGAAACCCTCCACGAACCTCATGTAGTAGCCAGCCAACCTTAGGAAACTCCTGATCTCCTTAAGCGTATTCGGCCTACTCCAATCCATCACTATTGCGATATTTTCTGGGTCGACCGAGATCCCATCCTTGTTCACCACGTGGCCTAAAAATGAAACCTGAGGCAACAAAAATTTGCACTTTCTCAGCTTGTCGAATAATTTGTGGTTCCTCAACTCCGATAGAACCAAGCGCAGATGCTGCTCATGCTCCTCAGCACTACGAGAATAAACCAACACGTCATCGATGAAGACCACCACAAACTTGTCCAAGAAATCCTTGAACACCCGGTTCTTCATATCCATGAAGGCTGATGGTGCGTTGGTCAAACCAAACGACATCACCAAGAACTCAAAATGTCCATGCCTTGATCTAAATGCAGTTCGTGGACTATTTGCCTCACGGATCCTGAGCTGATGATAGCCTGAACGAAGATCGATCTTGGAGAACACCATGCTACCGCGCAACTTGTCAAATAAGTCATCGATCCTCGGCAGAGGGTACCTGTTCTTAATTGTGACTTTTTTTCAACTCCCTATAGACGATGCAAAGCCGCATTGACCCATCTTTCTTCTTCACAAATAGCACAGGAACACCCCAAGGCGATGAACTCTGCCTGATAAATCCCTTTGCCAACAGCTCATCCAACTAGACTGGCAACTCCTATAACTCACGAGGGGCCATCTGGTATGGCGCCTTAGCAATAGGATGCGTACCCGGCTCCAAATCAATCACAAATTCCACATCTCGCTCGGGAGGAAGACCAGGAAGATCATCCAGAAAAACATCGGCGAAAACACGAACAATTTGAATCTCCTCCAAGCGCAGTACAGTAACAGCAGTCCCAACCACCGAGACCAAACAAGCAAAACAATCTGAAAGAAACAGCTTCTGGGCACATACCGCAGAGATGACAGGAGAATCCTGGCATAGATCAGCAGACACGCTTCCTGGCTGTCTGTCATCCCTGATGAAGTCCAAGCGCTTCCCTTTGCACTAAATGACTACATCATACCTAGAGAGTCAGTCCATGCCCAAAATAACATCGAAGTCCTCCAGATCAATCATCTTCAGGTCTGCCTTCGCAAGGAAGTCCCCAAACAAAACAGGGCAATCTATCATGCCAAAATCTGCCAACACAGATTCACCAGAGGGGAACTTTACAAGGAAGGTATCCCGAACTCGATCTAAAGTCAATCGATGTCGCTCCACAAAGGCTCTAGCCACGAACGAGTGGGTAGCGCCGGAGTCAAATAGAACATGCGCCTAGCAGTTCTTCACCTTAAATTTCCCTATAGGAGCATATAAAACTAAGGAACTACCACAAAAATACTGCAAACATTCTAGAAAAACAAGAACAAAACCTTTAGGATGGAAAGATAACTAACCTAAGATGACCTGATTCGAAGCTTGAGCCTCCTCGGAAGAGATCACGTTCAGCTTTCCCTTGCCCTTATCCACACGCTGAGGTGGAGGTAATGCTTGTAGAGGAACTGCATGAAGAACAGGCTGGACCTGAGGACACCTAGACTTGATGTGTCCCTTTTGCCCACACTGAAAGCAGACCTTATCCTTGGACCAGAACTTGCAGCATCATGCCCGGGTCGCTTGCAAACAGAACATGAGACATTTCTCCTATGAGCACCCTGAATCACATGAACCTGCTCCTTCCTCTGAGCTGCTGCCTTCTTGAAACATCTCTCGACAGGGTGGCCTGATTGGCCACAGAATTTGCACACCACTTTGCTCTTCTTTCCCGGAGCCACACCGGGTACCTGGGGTTTCTTCTCTTCCACAGACTTCCACTTGTCCTTCCTCGTTTGCTGGCCTCTGCTCTTTGCGGTCTCAATAGCCTCCACCTTCAAAGCAGCCTCCACTACTCCTGCATAAGTCTCTAACCCATAAGCATTGGTCAACTACTGCACCTCGCTCCTCAAACCACATAGAAATCGCTTAACTCGATCAGCCTCAATGCTGACCAATCCAGGGGCAAAACGGCTCAACTTTCTGAACTCTATCTCATACTCACCCACCGTGAGTTTCCTTTGCTTCAGATGGAGGAAGTCGTTCATGAGGCGGTCACGCTCGACCGAGGGTAAGAACTTCCTCAACAGCATCTCCTTGAACACCTCCCAGGAGCATCTAGCTACCAAGCTCTCCTTCTCTCTCAGCCACCAACTCTTAGCCAAACCTTTAAGCTGATAGACGGATATCATCACCCTCTGATCATCTGCAATCCCTGAGTACGAGAACATCTCCTCCATGGAGATCAGCCGGTCATCTATCACCATGAAATCTGCCTTCCCGTCATAAGTTGGAGGGCTCAGCCTCTGAAACTGAAAGATGAAGGGCATTTCTGTTGGCACCACCACTGGAGGTCTTAAGGGTGCAGGAGGAGGAAGGACAACTAACCCCCCTGCAGGACCTTGCACTCCCTGAGTCTGACCTGCCACAACCGCCCCCAGGGACTAAATCTGGGCCTGCATCTCTACCATCTGTCTACTCATGGCATCGTTACTCTGCCGCAGGCTCTCGATCACTGCGTCATTCTGAGCTCCAGATGACTCACCCTCAAACAGGGGAGTCGATCTAGTCGAAGGACGTCTCGCCATCCTAAAATCATAACAACACTAGTTAGATCCTAATACAACGGCTAGAACCAACTACAAGTATAGACAATACATATATAGATATAAACTTAAAGCTGCTAAACTTGCTCTGGGAGTTTTTTTTTCAAAAATTGATGATATGCCCTAACATAGGATGGTTAACCACCACCATACTAATTCATGTGCCTAGATCGGGAATGCATGACTTTATATTACTTTTGACTTAAAAGCTTATGTGTGTACATATGTCATCCTGCCAGTCTTTAGCTTGGCACGTTGTGCTTATGCAATGTTATGCTATGCATGTTTGTGCTATGCATTCTACAAAGGCCCTAATGCATGTTATGAGCGGCATACGCATGAAAATATTATGCATCCCATACTACATAACATTCTCTTGCAACAAAAAAAGAAAACGAGCTAGTCGCAGCCATGTGGTGAGGTTATGCATCCCATACTACATAACCCTCACATGTTGCCCCTATGGTGGATTCATATACGAACACATATTATGCATCCCATACTACATAATATGCCTCGTATACTTCATATTATGCTATGAGTGTAGTGTTCGTGCTTTTGCCAAGACGTGCTGATGACATATCAGTGTGTGAATGAATGATGCTGAACTACTAAAGCAATCAAAGGAAGGTTGCCCGACTAACTTGTCAAGCAACCTCCCTCTGATACCAACTGTCACAATCCGCATTTTCTCCGAATTTAGCAATTATCAGAGTATGTGAAAACATGCATCATGATGCCACGTCGAGCAGGGGATAACTGCTGACGCTCAGGCAAAACCATCTACTTTACTTTATGAAAGAAATTCATGAGTTTAAAGATTAGAAAATCAGTTATATTTTAGAGGCCGTATCCCTCGGCTCGGTGGATCACTTAGTCCATAGTTAAAAACTATACTTATGCGCTGCGGAAAAATACTTTATTCAGGTTTGAATTCCTAAGGAGTGCATAAGAGCCCCAAGAGGACCACTTATGTTATCCAAGACTCTACATTTAATTTATATTATATATAAGAAAATGATCTTTATACGTTGTTTGGAAAATAGTGATTTAGTTTTATAAAACATGCTGAACATGTGATATACTTATAATAATAATTGTAGTTTTAAAATAACTAGCAACCTAACATAAATCCTCCTCAGACCAAGTAGACTATCTGCAGAAAATGGTAGCAGCAAAAGTAATATATCTAGTACAAAGGTAAAAAACTACCAGTGGGCGCCAACAACCTGACACGAACCCACTAGCAAATATGTATGTCTGTAAGAAAAGTACAGAAAAACTACCTCACTTACAAAGCAAAAGGATTTCCAAAGTCCAAGAGACCACCAGAAACACCACCGCAACCTAGCCACCAAACTGGCTACTGCTCAGAACCTGAGGCATTCAAAAGAAGAAAGAATACCTCAGCAAGCAAAACAAGGAAAAACTGCACGAAAGTGTCAACCAGGGAATAAATGAAAGAGGAAAACACACAGAATTAAAATTCACAACTGCCCAAACAAGACAAAAAGGAATGCACTAGGTGCGAGGAAATAACATAAACACTGCCCAGAAACTACATCCTGCAGAGTCTAATAAGCTACCAAGAGCCCAAAATGTTGCATTCTACCAAGGAAGAAACATATAACACCCTAAGTTGTGAGACGAGGTAGTAGCAAAAACAAACAACATGGATCCGGGTTGGAGGCAAACTCAGTTCCCAAACCACTATTTACACGCCAACAAGCTCAAGGGTCTACATGTGAAAGCACTATGGACCTTCCACCCCCTTGCTCAGCCCGTACCTAGTGCAAGATAGAAGAAAAGGGTGGCCACGACTAAATTACACGACACCTCCCCCATGAAGAGCTTCAAACCACCACTACTAACCACGACCCACGATTCGGCCTTAAGGAAAGAAAAATATGGCTGACAAGGAAACTCAAAACATGAACAAGGAATTCACTCGGGAGCGAAAATCAAGGTAGGGAAAAAGTATTGAAATGACTCAACACGGCTTGGCGTTGAGTGGGACCCACTATACGCCTGCCTAGACCTTGGCGTTGAGTGAGCTAGCCTCACTCAGCGCCAGAACAAGCATGGCGTTGAGTGAAGTTCACTCACTCAATGCCTCCTGGAAAAACAACTTTGGCTTTGAGTGAGCTAGCCTAACTCAACGCCAAAACAGGCATGGCGTTGAGTGAGGTACACTCACTCAATGCCCTTGTACTTAACCATAAATAGAGAAAGTGGCATTGATTGAGCTGGCCTCACTCAACGCCAAAACAGCAATGGCGTTGAGTGAAGCTCACTCACTGAACGCCCTTACACACAGTCGCAAAAGATAACTACGGCGTTGAGTGTGTCCACCTCACTCAACGCCAAAACAGCAATGGCGTTGAGTGAGGTTCACTCACTCAATACCCTGGCACTTAGCCGCAACAAGGCAATTCTGCGGCATTGAGTGAGCTTACCTCACTTAACGCCAAAATAGCAATGGCGTTGAGTGAGGTCGTCTCACTCAACGCCAGACATTCGTCCGCGAAGAAGGGCTGTGGTGTTGAGTGAGTCTACCTCACTCAACGCCAAAACAGAAATGGCATTGAATGAGGTCAACTCTCTCAATGCCACGATACTTGGCCCCAAACTTGCCTTCGGCGTTGAGTGAGGCCACCTCACTGAATGCCAAACAAGGAATGGCATTGAGTGAAGTCAACTCACTCAACGCCAAAGTACTTAGCCTCAGAAAAGGCTATGGCGTTGAGTGAGCACACCTCACTCAACACCAATGTACTTGGCTGCAAAGAAGCGACGACGTTTAGTGAGTCCACCTCACTCAACGCCAAAACCGAAATGGCATTGAGTGAGGTCGACTCACTCAACGCCAAAACACTTAGCTTCTCAAGAAAGCCACCGCGTTGAGTTAGCTTGCCTCACTCAACGCCGATACGGAAATGGCGTTGAGTGAGGTCGACTCACTCAACGCCAAAGTACTTAGCCGCTAGCAGGGGCTGTGGCGTTGAGTGAGTCCACCTCACTAAACGCCCTTGTACTAAGAAAAAATTCTGACTAGCTACAGCTGCGGCGTTGAGTGTATGCACCACACTCAATGCCAAACCCACAAAGGCTTTGAGTGTGTGCACCACACCCAACGCCGGCCAGACAGAAACATAAAAGGCTTTTTCCAACAAACACAACATGCACCCCCTTCTCTCTCTCTCTCTCGGCTTCACCCGCAAGCCACCAACAAGACAACAATATGGAGTTTACCAATGGAATTATGTCGGCGGGTTGAGCACCAACAGTACAGAGAAGGGGGGCTCATAGGAGAATCTAAGCTTTAAATTCAGCAAGAAAAAGAGAACATGCTTGGCTTCTACCCTAGGGCTAACCGGGAATTTTCAGAATTTCAAGAAAACAACAATGGCAAGGGAAAGAACACCACTTGCCTCGATTTCCAGCGAAGCTTGGACGGCTTTCCCTCCTCTTTACTTGGCACTAACAACAGAAGCACCTAAAAGCATACTCCCGTACATTAATGGCGGAAAACCTCAAGACCTAAATCCCCAAATCTCCTTAAACTCCACGAAAATCGAATTTCTTACCGTCGAAACGTAGATCTGAGAGAGAGCAAGACAACGCCGCTTTCGAAATCGAAATCTGTCCACGAACACTCCCGGAATCACCGTCCGAAAGCTAGGGCAGCCCGTTGTTTCCGCCTCTGTTTTCAGCGAATAGGAGTAGCAGTTTTCTTTTGGTCTCGGGAAGCAGGAAGGAGAAGTGGACCCGCCACTTCTTAGTAAGGCTTTTATAAAAAGCTAAGACGCATCGGTTCAGCAAAACTGAATCCCAACCGCCGGCTCCCTTATTAAATTAAGAGAATTCTAATAGTCTTTACTAATGGCACACCCAAAACGACGCGAAAACCAAACTATCTCGGAATTCGACGAAATTCATACCGTAGCTAAATAACCATGCTACGAACACAACGGTGAAGTCGAAATTAATTTTCGACGAACAGAACTCGAGTTATACCCACCTGAAGCCAAAACACAAGCATCCCCCGAGAGGCCACACCGGGTCACCCAAAACAACTCGGCTTGCTAGGGAGATCTTGCCAATAGTCTACAAAATAGGGAACCCAATTCTAAGGAGGTAAACCACACTCCACAAATGGCACAAGCCACGAAAACGCGTCACCGTAATGCAAAACGAGAATAAAATAGTCGCATAAAAATCGGGGGCGTTACAGAGTGGGACTATTCCCACCTCACTGGCGAGATGGAGCGGAAGGATACACTTACCGCCGAGACGTCTCCGGGTCGACTGGTTGTGCGAATTTGATACCAGGAGTTCCTGATTTCCCTTGAGTGTACCTCCATGACGGCAGACCTCATCCCGCGAGTCTCCCAAGGATGGGAAGGCGAGGCCGAGGATGATGGTGCTGGGAGCAGTATTGAACCATAGTGTATCGCCAATTCCCCAACCTCTCGGCCTACCCTTCTTGCGATGTACCGCTTCTTGAGTTACTTACTGGACAATAATTAATGCAGGATTATTATTATTTTTTGTTATGTGGCTCTTGACCGGCGAGAGCCTCTTTTTCATTTCTTCTTTGCCCTCCGTTTTTTGTTTTCATGCTTTATTTTCGTGGTACTTGCACGAACACTGGCTTTCCGTCTGTTAATCATAGTTTTATCTCTGGTCTGGTGTCTTGCCAAGGAGTTTATTCCTCCTCCCCATACTAACTTAGGAAACCAAAGCACGTACAAGCAGAAAGTGAGGCGCCGACCCCTCAAGACTTGACGATCGTACCTCGGCCGTTTTTTGGGAAAAACATCAGTACCATGACTTTCTATAAATAGGCTGGTTCACCTACCACATTTATTTCTCTGATCTGAAACCATTTCTTACCTTCTCTCCGCTCTCGCACCTCTCTGTGACTTTGCTTTCTTTCCCACTTTCTTTCGCTCTTTCCCTCTTCCCAATAGTTCTCGCCTTGAACCCCTTACTCATGATGCCGGGCGGGAGCGAAGGCCGTTCCAACTGCGCGCAAGCCTTCCTAAAGCACTAGTTTCCTCCCTTCCGCCTGACCCTGAACGAATTCCAACTGATCACCACCAACCTCATCCCAACCGGATTCACCGCAGAAACCCGAGAAACAATAATATGGTCTATCTCGTGCGAGAGGGGGAGCTCGTCATACCCCTAGATCATTTTGAGGTGGTCTTCTGCCTCCCCCTCTGACATGAGATGCGTCAAGCCCTCCGATACTATGGGGTGGTTCCCGCACAACTTAATCCCAACTCACTCTCCATCCTATTATCGTTCATCTGCTACATGCGAGCCGAGCGGATAGAGTTCAGCCTGCCCATCTTTAGGAAGCTTTTCGTCTTCCAGGCCAAGAGCGGCACGCTGGTCTTCTTCTCAGGGTAGCTGCTCAAGACCTGCGGCCTCGCCAAAAAAACCAACAATTGAGCGATAAGTTTGTCTATGTCTCAGGTGACTTCGACAACGTTACTGTTGGGTCCGGCATTCCTTCACTTGACCCGTGGTGCTCTGCTACTTATATAAAAAATTAAGTAGCGCCCCCTCCAACAGTCCGGGCTTTTGGTGCAGTTGGGTATGCGCTTGATCCTTCAATTGGTATCAGAGGAGGTCACGGGTTCAAGACCGGGGGGCGCTATTAAATCCTGATTTTTCCCTTCTACCTGTGTGGGTCCGGTGGGTCAGGCAACCGTGGACATGTGGTAACCCCACCTCTGAGCCGTGTGGGCCATGTGGTAACCCCACCTCTGAGCCGACGGGTTGTGCTGGATGCCGGGGGGGGATTGTTGGGTCCGGCATTCCTTCACTTGACCCGTGGTGCTCTGCTACTTATATAAAAAATTAAGTAGCGCCCCCTCCAACAGTCCGGGCTTTTGGTGCAGTTGGGTATGCGCTTGATCCTTCAGTTACTCTCGCACCGTCCAGTATGAAGACGCCGCCTACAAGCCGCCCACTCTTGGTTCGCGCGAGAAAGCAATCCTCGAGTTCTTTGGAACTAAGGACTTCGATATCCAGTTCCTCAGGCAGGACATCGACTTCCTTTCCAACTGCGCGCAAGCCTTCCTAAAGCATAAGTTTCCTCCCTTCCGCCTGACCCTGAACGAATTCCAACTGATCACCACCAACCTCATCCCAGCCGGATTCACCGCAGAAACCCGAGAAACAATAATAGGGTCTATCTCGTGCGAAATGGGGAGCTCGTCATACCCCTAGATCATTTTGAGGTGGTCTTCTGCCTCCCCCTCTGACATGAGATGCGCCAAGCCCTCCGATACTATGGGGTGGTTCCCACACAACTTAATCCCAACTCACTCTCCATCGTATTATCGTTCATCTGCTACATGCGAGCCGAATGGATAGAGTTCAGCCTGCCCATCTTTAGGAAGCTTTTCGTCTTCCAGGCCAAGAGCGGCACGCTGGTCTTCTTCTCAGGGTAGCTGCTCAAGACCTGCGGCCTCGCCAAAAAAACCAACAATTGAGCGATAAGTTCATCTATGTCTCAGGTGACTTCGACAACGTTCCTCTCGCACCGTCCAGTATGAAGACGCCGCCTACAAGCCGCCCACTCTTGGTTCGCGCGAGAACGCAATCCTCGAGTTCTTTGGAACTAAGGACTTCGATATCCAGTTCCTCAGGCAGGACATCGACTTCCTTCAGCCCGTACTTCCCGACAAAGGTATGATCTCGCCTTTACCATGCAATTCTACGCTTTAAAATAGATAGAATTAATTGTTATTGATCTCGCAGGAAAGCGAGAAATATCTCTGCATCAGTCATACGATGTAACCAGGGCTGCGACCGACCCCTTGGCCCTCGCGAAATCCGCAGATCTCGCTTGCCAAGGTGAGTCGAATCCTCCCTCTAAGTCTGCTGCCGGGAAGCGAAAGCTCGGTGCCTTCTCATCCTCCCACCTGAAAAGACCAAAGCCAACTGCTGCGGAAAAGGGTAAATCCGTGGTGGCCTCTCCCGCTCGAGCTGCTGTCGAGTGTCGATCTTTCGCCGAGAGCCTACTGATAGCTGGCGAGGTAGCTACTGCTGCTGAGAATTCCGCCAGGCCCCCTGCCGAGAACTTGCCAGCCACAAGCAGAGCTGGTGATGAGAGGGCGGCCGTCGAGGCTTCCGTCCAGGCCCTGCCCAAGAAGATGCCAAAAGGTCATCGAAACTTACGTCTTGGCAATAAGTTCCTAGATGTGGAATGGAAGCCCTTGCTCCGGTGGGATCCCAAGGCCAACCGCGCCACCATCTCTACCCTCCTCCCCAGCTTGGAGGAGTAGGACGATGTCACCCTTGATGATTTCGCACTGGGTTATAGCCTCTTTAACAGAGAGGATGTCGACATGTTCGACCGATCGCCCACCCAGATCCTGGCCTTGGACACCATCCGGGCCATGATGCGCGGGATCGAGCTCGTGCATATGTGTGCGTGCAGGAGCATTACTATCGACTTAAACTTCACCGACATGCACAAGGAGAGAGACGAGTTGGCGGCCAACACGGCTGCCCTGAAGGTCGAGCTGGCGGATGCCCAACGACTTCTATCTCCGCGCATAGCGGAAGAGTTAAGCGAGATCCTCCAAGGATTCTCTATCCCTCCTTAGTTAATAATCCGCTTTCACTTTCCTTCTGTGCTGATGGGCTTTTCTTTTATGCGCAGGACTCCGCCCAGAGTAGGGTGCTTCTCAGAAAGCAGGCCTGCATGGATTGCGAGAACGTCTTGCTGAAGAACCAGCTCTGGCGTGCGAAAGCGACTGTGGCTGCGATCCCACCCCCTCCCTCACTCGACGAGAGGCTGAGGAGCCGCCACTAATCTGAGTACGACATCGACAAGTGGTTGCAGGTTAACACCTAGGAAACGACCAGGATGATGATAGAGACTTTGTGGGATGTGGGATGCTTGAATGAGGGCGGCGAGACCATCATTGCCCACAGGCTTCTCCCTTGGCTTTTTGACCTAGTCCCCAAGCCTCCGGGAGCACCCGATTCCTCGCCCTAGGATGTCCCGAAATCTCCCGTTGCAGCTGGCTGGACATCCGGCGAGAGCTCTGGCGAGAGCTCAAGTGGGTGCTCTAGCTAAAGCTCGAGCGGGGAATCCGGCGAAACCCCCTGAAGATTTTCACCGCCCCTTTCTTTTTTGTTCTTTTTTAATGCGCAAGATGTTCTCGTTTGTAATCAATTTTTGTGAACACATTTGTATATTTTATATAAATGATCATTTTACTTCTCGTCCTGTAAAATAAAGTTATATTATGTCTAATGCCTCTCAAGTGCGTTCTCGCCGAGACCCTCAGCCTTCTTAGGAGATCTGCACCCCTTAGTGACAGATTACAGGTGGAAACATGCCGAGAGTTCATGGTCAAGCGTGCTTTAGCAGAGAGCCTTCCGCCAAGAACATTTTGTTGAAAGCGCCCACCGTAGGTTTTTTGAGAGAGTCGCCACCCCTTCGCTTTACGCGATCAAACGGAGTTTTGCTAAGAACTTCCCGCTGCCTGACCAATGTCTACTTTCCAAAGGCCCCTGTCGAGAACTCCTTTTGTCGAGAACCTCTTGTCCGAGACTGTCCTTCTCAATGAGGTTATGAAAATCTTTCCTATGCCTCTTAGGTGTGCCTCTTATCCTGTCCAGTTGAACGAGAGCCCGGACCGCGAGTCTACTCAAAGCCGAGACTCGCTCGGGGTGGTGCAAAAGTTTCCAAGCCGAAGTACTTCCATGAACATATCCAAGACCAAGTCCCTTCCCCCGAGGTGTACCTACTGCCCTGCCAAGCTAATGAGATCCTGAGCAGCGAGTCTACCCGAGGTCGAGCAGCACTCGGGGTACCACTTACCCCCGCAGGCGAGCTTTCAGACATGGCAGTTAATGAGAGCCTACGCAGTGGGTCTACCTGGGGCTATGTAATGCTCGGGGTAGTGCAAAAGTCTTCGAGCTGAAGTATCGTCAAGAACCAATCCTTTCCCCCCAAGTGTTTCTACCACCCCGCCAAGCTAGTGAGAGCCTGAGAAGAGTGCCTACATGGGGTAGTGCAGCACTCGAGGTCCCTGTGAGAGCATGTGTAGCGGTTCTACTTTGGGCCAAGCTAGGCTTAAGGGAGTGCAAAAGTCTCCGAGCTGAAGTATCTCCAAGAACCAATCCTTCCCCCCAGGTGTTCCTACCGCCCTGCCCAGCTAATGAGATCCTGTGAAGCTAGTCTACCCAGGGCCGAGCAGAACTCGGGGTCCCTTACCCCCACAGGCGAGTCTTCGGACCTGTCAGCTTGTGAGAGAATACGTAGCAGGTCTACCTTGGGGCCAAGCCAAGCTCGGGGTAGTGCAAAGGTCTCCGAGCTGAAGTATCTACAAGCACAAATCATTTCCCCCTAGGTGTGCCTATCGCCCTACCCAGCTAATGAGAGCCTGAGCAGCGAGTCTACCCGGGGCCGAGCAAGGCTCGAGGTTGTGCAAAAGTCTCCGAGATGAAATATCTCCAAGAACCAATCCTTTCCCCCCATAGGTGTGCCTACTTCCTGCCCATCTAATGAGAGCCTGAGCAGCGAGTCTACACGGGGCCGAGCAGCACTCGGGGTCCCTTACCCCAACAGGAGAGCCTTCGAAACCTACAAGCTAGTGAGAGCCTGCGCAGCGGGTCTACTTGTGGCCGAGCCAAGCTCGGGGTAGTGCAAAAATCTAATTGCCTTATCATCAGAATTTCGCAATAGATAAAGCCAAAGCAACCACAAGTTAGTGAATATAATATAACAAATTTAATTTGAATATACAATTTCAGCTTCCCCCCGCCCTCACGGGTAGAAGCATTTTAAGTCGTCACCGCTCAAGGCATCGCACATGGACCTCCCCTCCACGTCCTGGAGGTGGTAACCTCCCGTTCTTAAGACCCTTTCTACAATGTAAGACCCTTCCCAGTTTGAGTTGAGCTTTCCAATGGGGGCTTATCTTCCCGCAGCATCAACTTTCTTTAACACCAATTCACCTTCCGTGAACTGTTTGATTCTTATATGCTTGTCAAAGTATATTTACATCTGCCGCCTTATCACCTCCTGCCTGATAGCTGCGACATTGCGCAGCTCTTCCACCATATCTAATGAGAGGCACAACTCCTCCTCATACTGCAACCTCCAAACCTTATCTCCTTCTCCCGCGGCCGCAACCCATGGGGATCAAACCACGAACTCCACTTATAGGACAACCTCACACCAATGGGAAAGTTTAACATAGGTCTCACAGGTGGAAGTGTTCGAGATTGTCTTTAAGGCCAATAATTCCGAGGGGAGTTGTTACACCATACTTCCCCTCAAGTTATCCACCTTCTTCTTGAGTAAGTTCACGATTATCTTATTTGCTGCCTCCACCTGACTGTTGTTCCTAGGGTGATGTACAAAGGGAAACCTAAGGTCTATCCCCAGTTGTGTTCAAAAGCTGATGAACTCCTCACTAGCAAACAAGGGGCCATTGTCTGTCACTATCGCCTCAGGTAACCCATGACTGCATATGATCTCCCCCCAAACAAAGTTCTTGATGACTTGTGAGGTTACCTTGGCCAGTGTCTTGACCTCCATCCACTTTGAGAAGTAGTCAAACATGACCAGAAGAAATCTTCTCTGGCCACTAGCCGGAGGGAAAGGCCAAACTAGATCCATCCCCCAGACAGCGAAAGTCCAATGCGTCGTGATGCTTCAGAGCCTTTGAGCGGGCAAGAGCTTGAGCGGGGCATTTAGTTGGCACTTTCAACATCTCCTCGCAAACTCGGCCACATCCTTCCTCAGGTTTTGCCAGAAATACCCTTGCCTGACCACCCTTGCTTCCAACGTTCTACCACCCGAATGACTTCAACATTCACCGGAGTGTACTTACTCAAGGATCCTTGGGATCTCTTCCTCCTTCACGCACCTTGCTAAGAGCCCTGACAACATTGAAAGATTTGGTTTAAAGAACTTAAACACCTAGAGGGAGGGGGGTGAATAGGTTCTAATTCTTTTTAACAACTTAGGCAATTAACAAAGTTATACATCGCACAATTATCACATCATAAAGAATAAAAATCACAGAATATTCACAGCACAGACACAATAGTTTATAGTGGTTCCCCAATTTATGGGTGCGTCCACTCTCCCCCTTCACCTATCTAGTAGAGAGTTGTATTCGGCCAAACTTAATTAAACTATCTCAGATCCACATATCTTACAACTCAGAACCGAACTGGTTCCTACAACTCAGACTTCTTCAAGTCTATAACTCGGAATCTTCCCAAGACTCCTACCTTAGGAAACAGCCCAACCTCTGCCTCAACCACAAGGCCAATAACTCAGATCAATAAGATCCTACGTCAAGCACTCAGCCCTACCTCAGCCTTAACCACCAAGCCTACAACTCAGATCAATAAGATCCTACCTCAAACACTCAGCCCTACCTCAGCCTTTATAAATTTAGGCTTACAACTCAGATGTATAAAAGATCTTACAAGGAAATTAATTGTTTAAAACAATAAAATCTTCACCCTCATAGAAAGAGAATATGGTGAAAGCTTCTTGATCAGTTCTTGATTGAACTTATTAATTTAGATCCAACCTGTCTTAACTTCTCCAAAGCTTCTTGAATTTGTACCATGTAAGGTTGATCTTCAATTCGAGTTGGACTTGATTTTTAATCCAGCTTCCTTCTTGAATTCAGAATCAGATCTGAATTTTTCTTGCAAACTTTTCAGGATCTGCCTTCTTCTGGGTTTGTCTCTTGTTCCCCGTCTCTTGATCATTACTTCTGATTGTGATAGAATAGGTCTATATATAGAATCCACCCAAGGTTACCAGATATTCCGGTTTATAATTTCCTTCTGACAGCTTTGACAGATGTGTCAGCTTTGTTACTTATTACCGTTGTTAGGTCTTCTGTCTTGACAACTAAGTCCTCCTTGAACTTCTATCATAGCAGAGAATTGTCAGCATAACACTTCAGATGTGTCGACACAAATAGACCATGTGTTGACAAAAATCTTGATTATGTCGACACAGCTCTCAGTGTGTCGATATAGCATTCTTTATCTTCTCGACACAGCTTTTGTTAAATGTTTCGACACAAGTCCTGTGTGTAGACACAACTGCTTTTGTTCTCGATATTGCTGGTATTGACAGATTTCTTGAGTGTATGTCGACACAAGTCCTGTGTTTCGACACAACTGCTTCTAATCTTCAAAAAAGCTGGAGTTGAGTGTGTGTCGACACAAGTCCTAGGTGTCGACACAACTGCTGCTGACAGAATTTTTATGTGTCGACACAAGTCCTGTGTGTCGACACAACTGTTTCTGGTATTCAACATAGCTGGAGTTGAGTGTGTGTTTACAGAAGTCCTAGGTGTTGACAATACTATTGCTGACAGAATTTTTTGTGTCGACACAAGTCATGTGTGTCGGCACAATCTTGCTTCTGGTATCGACACATTTCCCTCATAAGTGTCAACACTTGTACTTAGAAAATTATCCTGCATTTCTTCAACCTACACATTGAAACACAACATCCCTTCCAATACACACTGATGTATATCATTGAGTTATGTGAGGATTTTCCAAATCTTGTATAATGTTTCCAGTGTACCATACAATCTCCCCCTATTTGGAGAAGTCATAACCCTTAGTCAATGATATACACCACTTATAATAAAACAAAGATTAAGATGTATTAAATCATTTCACAGGAAGGGTAACTTATAAACACAAATAACATTTAATATCATCATATAATATGATATAATTCATTAATCTGGAATAAGTGTTTGATTTACAAGATTATTTAGAACAAAATTTACAATGTTCTAAGTCAAGCCTCTATCCGTAAGATGTATCAGGATCCTTGATAACCATTCCTTTGCTAGATTAAATCTGAGCTTGCACCTTGGATTCTGTGTCATCTTTTGGCTTCTTCCCTTTTAGATCTTTATTTTTGAGCTCTTCTTCCTTAATCTTCTGTCTTTCAAAGTAATGATAAGGCTTTGGGAAGTATTTGCTAGGCTCTATAGAGTTAGCAGGTAACTTCCCAGCTTTGATATCCCTTCTAAACTGATGTATGGCATCTTGCCTTTTCTGATATTTACCCTACTCTTGTTCAGAATACCATTTGCCTCTATCATGCATATTATCTTTCACAGCTTTCCAGGCAGTAAGAATAATATTTCTTGAAGTTAAACTCCATTGCTCAAAATCAGGCTTTAATTCTACCTGTTCTCTGAATCTTTTCTTAGAAATTTGATCCTCTTTCTGAGCATCCTTGGCAGCTTCAGACATTTCAATTTTTTCAATAATAACATTATGTGCCTCCTATGGAGGTCTATAATTTTATGTACTTCCTGCTGTACTGCTTCAAAATCTGATGGAGGATAGATGACTTGTATAACTTCCTGCTGAACCCCTTCAATGTGAGCAGGTTGAATACCAAATTCAGCAGTGTTATCTTCATCACAAAGGGGTGGATATCCAAGAGTAGCTCTGATGGTATTAGATACACATTTAGCATGATTAGAGCTGGCTTTGACTAACACTCTCTCCCCCTTTATGACTTCTCTGTCCACATGATCTCTTAGATCATCTTTTTGAAACCTTTCTAAATTAGCTAGATAATCTATGCCTTCTTTGTTGTAGAGTCTGAATTTATCCAGTTGATTGGAAATAGTCTTTTAGGATGCCTGAAGTGTTGTTTTTATAGTAGCTAGATCTTCTTTAATCTGGTTAGATACTTTAGTTTTCACATTAGTAGCAATACCTCCCACTTTTGTGAGAATTTCATCATGTGAGTCCTTGAGATTTTCATTCGTTCTGAATTGATTTTCTAGAATATATCCTTATTTTTCTGCTATGTCAGCTATTGTAGTCTTCATTTCTTATTGTTGGGTGGCCAGATATACTACATCATTACCTCCCTTATGGAAGCAATCTGTCATCTCTTTCTTATTCCAATTGACTTCAAATCTGATAGATTTAATATCTTGAGCTAGATGGAACAGCATTTCTTTGTGTGACTCATCCACATATTTCTCCAGAGCAAGTCTTTGTTCATCCATTTTGACTTGCAGTTTCACCAAAAGTGGACTGAAGTCGATTCCTGGAGCAGATGTTTGAGGGACAGTCTGCAAGGCTTTCTTATAGTCTGTGCTCCTCTTCCTGAGTGCCACCAGCTTCCTTTTCTTTGCCCTGGTGGCTTTTTCATCTTCAGAATAATTTGATGAACTTTCTATAGCCATAGTTTCCTTAGGACTTGAGGCATTTAGTGGCATCTCCCCCTCAGTCCTTGCATCTTGGGTTCCGGGAACAACTCTTCCAAAGTTACCTCCTGTTACTTTTAAACAAGAGGTATATTGTTCTCTTATCCAATAAATGGTTCTCCCTTGACATCAAGATTATTGTCTAGGGTTTTATCTAAGCTGGAGGAGTGGAGGTGCTCATCTTGATCTTGATCTGACATATGCACATCCTGTGCTTATTTTTCAGTGATGACTATTACTGTATTGTTAATTTCTGATACTATGTCCATAACAGTATCAGTTGCATTCTCACTATCCAGTACAACTTCAGCAATACCTCCCCCTTGGGCTGGCTGCTGTGATTGTTTGGTTCTTGAACTATTGTAATCTCATTGTTATCTCCCCCTAGAGTGGAGACCATCTGGTTCTCTGGTAGTTGAATGCTCTCCCCTTGGGCTTGAGCTTCTTTATCTGGTTGTGGTGTAGGTGATTTTCATTTATTGTTCTTCATCTGAGGTGAAGACAACCTTCTCTTCAGAATCACTAAAAAATTCTGCTTCCTTGGTGGTAGTTTTCTTTTTCTTATCTTTCTTCACTGGTTTCTGTGGAGTAGAAACATCTTTGGTCAAATCTCTATCCCATCTGGATAGTATTCTAAGGTCTATTCTTCTCATGTGATTTATCTTGGTTCCTAATGTTTGATGCATCACTTGTGGAATGGTGGAAGCCAGATACAAGCTCAATATCCTACCCAGATTAAGCTTCTTGGCACTTTCTTTGATCTTGTCAAAAATTACAGTGGACCAGTCTGTTTTTACTTTGAAGATAACTCTTGTCATGAGTTTGAACATGTAGGCAGAGATCCTATCATGTCCTCCTATTTGTGTAGAGAATAACTTTGCCCATTATCTCGGATAGAAACTTACCCTGGGAATTCATTCCCTTCCTAGTTAGTGAAGATCCAATCTTGGTATTGGGATCCAGCCCACACCATTGTAGTGCATCCCTTGTCATGGAGGATGTTATATCATCTTCTTTGTAATCTTGGGTAGTTGAAGAGACATTCGTATACTCTTTGGTGAGAGTATTACTCGAGTACCATTAACAAGGACTTTATCTTATTTCCTTAAGAATCCATTGTTACGGAAGAATAAAATTCAAGAACTTCTTTCTTCAATATCATTGAAGGTGCAGAGACCAAGTATTCTAATCCATTTTTTGTGATTAGGGTAATCACGCCCTTGATTTCTAGCGAGGCAATCTCAAACGCCTTGCGTACCACTTCATATCCATCATTTATCTTGTCTTCCTATTTTGGCGCCATTGGTGAAAGAGAGAGAAGAGAGTCAACGAGAGATTTTCTTGTCGACACAAAGTATAGGGTCGAGAGCTCTGAAAGCATAGTCGGCCAGATTTTATCTTCTCCAATTTATAGTATACTTTAAAAAGGAACGTCAAAAGACGTGCCTAATTAGGGATTTTACTTGGTCGACAAAATTTACATATGTCGACATAGACGACCTAGGTCTCGGCAGTACTTTGTAGGTGTCGACATGTTTATGTGTCGACATACTTTTGCCTGTGTCGACATACACTACTTAAGTCTTGAAAGAGTATTGAGGGTGTTGATTTGTCTATGTGTCGATAATTATTTTTGCGTGTCGACACAAAAATCTACTGGTGCATGGTCTCGATAGAGTGGTGTCGATACAATTTGCTTATAGTGTCGACATAATTAGCGTGTGTCGACACAAACTTTCTAACTTAGCAAAATTTCTTGAGAAATTTTTTGCTGACCTACCATCTCATTCTAGGTTCAACATACCTAATCCAATTTTAAAATAATTGAATTTACTTTCATCTAGAGGTTTTATAAATATATCAGCAATTTTATTTTTAGTGTTGACAAATTCTAGACATATGTCATCTTTTTCAAAATGTTCTCCGATGAAGTGAAACTTGATTTCTATATGCTTAGTTTTGCTATGTGAAACAGGATTTCTAACAAATAGATATAACACTAGTAGAATCACAATAAAATGGAATTCTACTTATCTTGATGTCATAGTCTTCAAGTTGATGTTGTATCCACAACAACTGAGCATAGCAACTGCCTGCAGCTATATACTCTGATTCAGTAGTGGAAATAACTACATTTGTTTGCTTTTTGCTGCTCCATGACACCAACCTTCCACCTAGGAACTGACATGTTCCTGTGGTGCTTTTCCTGTCTTCTTTGCAGCCTATAAAGTCTGCATCTGAGAAACCTGTCAGTAAGAAATCTCTATTCTTAGGGTACTAAAGACCTAGATTATGTGTGCACTTAAGATATCTTAAGATTCTCTTAACAGCAGAAAAATGAGACACCTTTAGGTAAGCTTGGTACCTAGCACAGATACATATGGCATACATGATGTCAGGTCTACTAGGAGTGAAGTAAAGTCGGGAGCCAATTATCCCTCTATACAAAGACTCATCAATAGGTTTTCCTGCCTCATCTTTGCCTATAGGCATACTTGTCCCCATTGGAGTTTTCATGGTGGAGGCTGACTCCATGCCATATTTCTTAATTAACTCTTTGCTGAACTTAGACTGAGAAATGGACAATCCATCATCAGTCTCTCTAACTTGGAGCCCTAAGAAGAATTTCAGCTCACCCATGCTGCTCATCTCAAACTTCATTTGCATAAGTTTGGCAAACTTACTGCAAATGTTGTTTTCAGTAGAACCAAAGATAATATCATTAACATATATCTGGACTAGGATGATCTTACCTTTTGATTCCCTAAAGAATAGAGTCTTGTCAATTTTCCCTCTTAAGAATTTATTCTCAATAAGAAAGGCAGACAAAGTTTTATACTAAGCCCTAGGGGCTTGTTTTAATCCATATAGAGCTTTCTTAAGCCTATATACATAGTTAGGATAAAGAGGATATACAAAACCTGAAGGTTGTTCAACATAAACATCCTCTTTTAAGTCACCATTCAGAAATGCTGACTTTACATCCATTTTAAATACTCTGAACCCATTATAGGGTTCATAAGCTAATAACAGTCTTATAGCTTCCAACCCTGCCACTGGGGAAAATGTCTGATCAAAGTCTATCCCTTCTTCCTGTTTGTAGCCCTTTGCTACCAGTCTGGCTTTGTTCATGATTATAGTGCCATTTTCATCTAATTTGTTTCTGTAGATCCACTTAGTTCCTACGACATTGTGATTCTTTGGTTTAGGAACCAAATCCCAAATTTTATATCTTCTGAATTGACTAAGCTCTTCCTATATGGCATCAATCCAATTTGTGTCTTGTATAGCCTCTTCAAATTTTCTAGGTTCTATTTGGGATAGGAAGCTTGAACACAGAATTGTGTTCATGCTCTTACTTCTGATCAAAACTCCATGTCTTGCATCACCAATGATTTGGTGTGCTGGATGATCCTTCAAATGTCTTCTTGCTGGAGAAAATCTATCCACCTATTGGTCTTCTTCATTTTCTTCATCTAGATGTACTTCATTGTCTTAATCTCCATCCTGTGAGACTTGTACTCCCCCTGGACAGCATCCACCATTTTCTTCATCCTGTCTTGTAGGTTGGTCTTCAATAATAATTAGCTTGTCCATCTTTTTCCTTCAAACTTGTAGGACTAACAGAAGTGCTAGACAGCTCTCAGTTAATTAGCTTAGACTCATCAAAGACGACATGGACAGATTCTTCTACAACTTGTGTAGTCAAGTTGTAGATCATGTAAGCTCTACTGTTATTACTGTACCCAACAAATATCCCTTCTAGGGATTTGGCAGTAAACTTAGTTTGATAGTGCTTGCAATTATTTAGTTCATAACACTTGCTACCAAAGATTCTAAAGTACGATATGTTTGGTTTTTTGCCTTTAATAATCTCATTGGGTGTCTTCTTGTGTCTTTTATTGATGGATGCTCTATTGAAAACATGGCATGCAGTATTTACTGCCTCAGCCCAGAAATATTTTGGGAGAGAAGTGTCACTTAGTAGTGTTTTACTTGCCTCAATAAGAGTCATATTCTTTCTTTTAGCAACAGCATTTTGCTGGGGATTTCTAGGTGAGGAGAACTCCTGATGAATCCCAAGTTTTTCACCGAACTTTGTCATGCATTCAGACTGAAATTCAGTCCCATGGTCACTTCTGATTTTGACCACTGAATTATTAAGTTCATTCTGAATTTGCCTAACAAAATTCTGGAAGAAAGTTGCGGTTTCAGATTTCTGCCTCAAGAAGAAAACACAAGTAAATCTAGAATAATCATTCACAATTACAAATGTGTAAGCTTTCCTACCTAGACTATGAACTGGAATAGGACAAAATAAATCCATATGCAGGAGATAAAGACATCTCACAGAGTCTTTGGTATCATGTCCATGGAAAGAGGTCCTGGTCTGTTTGCCCTTTTGGCAAGCTAAACATACACCCTCTTTAATGCACTTGACCTGAGGACCATTCCTCACTAATTCCATACTAAAGAGTTGGCCTATTGACTTGTAGTTCAGGTGAGCTAGCATCTAGTGCCATTGGAAACAATAAGATGCTTTCTCGTATGCAATTAGAAAAATAGGAGAGATCTTATTCTCACAATCAAAGTTAAGACAGTAGACATTTCCTTTCCTAGTGCCTGTCAGAATGATCTCTTGATCACTTGACCTTCTTATTTGGCACACAATCTTGAGGAAAGAAGTGTCATAACCAAGATAACTTAGTTGGCTTATGCTAATTAGGTTATGTTTTAGACCTTTCAAATAAGCCACTTGGGTAATAGTAATAGAATTATTGGAAATGTTACCAAACCATTTGATGACTCCCTTTTCAAATCCACCAAAGATCACTTTGGGTCCATTTTCTATGGGAGAGTAATCCTTCAGCTACTTCTTGTTCCATTCATGTGCCTAGAACATCCACTGTCCAAGTACCATATAGGGGTATGGCTACTTGAACTCACTTACATCAAACTAAATTACCTATCCTTAGAACCCCAATTTGTTATTGGGTCCTAGGTCCAAGTCAGCTTGATATTTGACATTCTTACCTGCAGCCTTTCTGACAGGTAAGTTGGCCTTATGTTAAAATCTAGCATTGAACTAATAATCAATGGAAAAGTGGCCCACCTTGCCATAGCACCAGCACTCAAATCTGTTGTACATTTTCTTAAGTACATGCTTAACAATATTGCTGTCAGCAGTCCTTTTCAGTGCAGGTACTGGAGCAGCAAACACTAAGGATTTCTTAAGAACCTGATGGGTTTGCTAATGGGGTGCCCTATTAGCATTTGCACCATTGCCATTCAAATCACCATACTTACAGTGACCATGAGTGATGTCATGATCATACCTGTTAGTAGGCTGTATCACGTTTCTAAAATAAATAGCAGTTTCATAGCTAGTGGCTGAACTGGGGCTTTGCTTTTTCTTTGAGAATTGGCTGCCCTTGTTCTTCCCTTGAAGACAAATCCTGTCTTACCCTTTTGGGAGATGAAATTATCAATTATGGGTAAGACTGACTTTAGCTTAAAGAATTTAGCCACAAGATCCTTATCTTTCTGAAGTCTTTCTTTCAGATTCTTGATGTGATTATTTTTGAAAGTGATTGTACCCATCTGAATAACAGTTATGTTTTTCAGTTTAACAACCTCTTTCAATTTAAAATCCAAAATCTGTTGTGAATCTGATGCAGCAAGTTTGAGAGATTCAATTTCCTCAACCTGCTTCTTGACAAGGAATTTGCTTCTCTTAAGAACTTGCAACCAGCTACCATACTCATCAATTAATTGATGAACATCCCCTTCAGATTCAGAACAATCCATATCTCTTGATGCAGATGCTTCTGATTCAGATCCAGTATAATAATCAGAAACTAAGGATGGATTGTATACCTTACTGGGACCAGGCTGATCCTAGCACTAATCTTCCTCAAATAGAGCCATCAGCCCTCTGCAATAATGATCTTCACTTCCATTTATGGAATCCAGCATTTGTAATAATTTTGTTTCCATTGAATCTTTTTCTGTAGTGAACAATCCTATATAGGCTTCTGCTTCATTGTCTTCTCCTGATTCTGTTGATGAAGAGTCAGTCAAAATCTTCTGCTTCTTGGCAATAAGGGACCTCTCCTTCTTTCACTTATTTTGATGCTTCTTCTTGTCCTTAGACTCCTTTCTCTTGTTAGGACAATCAGCTATGACATGTCCAGGCCTATTGCAGTAATAGCAAACAATTTTATAAATAGTTTGATTACTAGGATTAGAGCCATACCTGTCATCCTTGGAAGGTATCTTCTTCTTATAATAGTCATCTTTGGAGAAGGATATAGATGGCTTTGTTCTCCATTTCTTATTTTTCATGAACCTATGAAACTGCCTTGTAAAGGCAGCAAAATCTTCATCAGAGTTGTGGCTGTCTGAAGTGTTGAAGTATGGATTTTTCTATTCAGCCTCAGCAATTCTCCTGGGTGGAGAAGGAGTCTTTCTCCTACCCTTTCTTGTAGCTTCAACCTTGAAGGCTACTGACTTTTCTTTATATTCATACCTATTGCTTTTCTCCTCCTCCTTTCTTGTAGTGAGCTGCATCTCATAATATAACAGTTTTCCAAAAAGGTTGGTCGAGGTGTATCAGCAAGCCTGGCCACTTCTCTGATTGCACATACTTTTATATCCCAGTCCTTTGTTAGTGACCTGAGAAACTAGTCATTCAATTCATATGTCCTAAAGACTCTTCCACAGGTCATTAGCTCATTTACAATTCTAAAGAATTTCTTATAACATTCAGCTATACTGTCAGTCTTTGCTTGTCTAAATCTCTCATATTCTTGATTTAACAAGGACTTTCTATCCTCTCTTACTTCTTCAGTTCCCTCCAAGAGGATAATCAAAGTGTCCCACATCTCTTGGAGGTTTTGTAATGTACCAGATTCTTGAATATAGAATTATCTATAGCACTCATAATTATATTTTGTGTTCTCTTGTCTAAGGTTGCTAGGATGATCTCTTCCTTAGTCATTTCAGAATAGCTCTTTGGAGTTTTGAGATTTGCATCAAGAACTGATATGTTCATTGGAATGAAAGGTCCTTCTAGAACTGTGATGTAGATTCTTGGATCAGATGCTTCTATGAATAATCTGACCCTGTCTTTCCATATGATTAAGTTTCCTTTCCTACAGATAGGAAGTTTCATGGATCCAAGTTCCTTCTGATTTTCACTTGATCTCATTCTGGATAACAGTTAATTGCCATGGAGATCTACACAGACTGTTAGGTTTATATTTGAATGAACCACCCTCTGATACCACTAGAAAGATTTGGATTAAAGAGCCTAAACACATAGAGGGTAGGGGGGGGGGTGAATAGGTTTTAATCCTTTTTAACAACTTAGGCAATTAACAAAATTATACACAACACAATTATCACAGCACAAAGAATAACAATCACAGAAAATACACAGCACAGACACAATGGTTTATAATGGTTCCCTAATTTGTGGGTATGTACACTCTCCCCCTTCACCTATCCAGTAGAGAGCTGGATTCGGCCAAACTTCCTTCCACTATCTCAAATCCACAGATCTTACAAATCAGAACCCAACTGGTTCCTACAAATCAGACTTCTTCAAGTCTTAAAACTCAAAATGTTCCCAACACTCCTACCTCAGGCAACAGCCCAACCTCATCCTTAACCACCAGGTATACAACTCAGATCAACAAGATCCTACCTCAGGCACTCAGCCCTACCTCAGCCTTAACCACCAGGCCTACAACTCAGATAAACAAGATCCTACCTCAGGCACTCAGCCCTACCTCAGCCTTTATAAATTTAGGCTTACAACTCAAATCTATATAAGATCTTACAAGGAAATTAATTGTTTAAAATAATAAAATCTTCACCCTGATAGAAAGAGAATAGGGTGAAAGCTTCTTGATCAGTTCTTGATTTAACTGATTACTTTAGATCCAAACTATCTTTGCTTCTCCAAAGCTTCTTGAATTTGTACCAAGTAAGGTTGATCTTCAATTGGAGTTGGATTTGATCTTCAATCCTGCTTCCTTATTGATTTCAGAATTAGATCTGAATTTTTCTTGCAGACTCTTCAGGATCTGCCTTCTTCTAGGTTTGTCTCTTGTTCCGCTTCTTTAGTTCATTACTTCTGATTGTGATAGAATAGGTCTACATATAACATCCATCCAACGTTACCGGCTGATCCGGTTTATAACGGCCTTCTGACAGCTCTGACAGATGTGTCAGCTTTGTTACTTATTAACGCTATCAGGTCTTCAGTCTTGACAAATGACACCTCCTTGAACTTCTATAATAGCAGAGAACTTTCAGCATAACACTTTAGATGTGTCAACACAAATAGGCCATGTATTGACACAAGTCTTGATGTTGTTGACACAGCTCCAAGTGTGTCGACATAGTCATTCTTTATCTTCTCGACATAGCTTCTGTTAGATGTGTCGACACAAGTCCAGTGTGTCGACAAAACTGCTTCTGGTCTCGATATTGCTGGTATTGACAGATTTTTTGAGTGTGTGTCGACACAAGTCCTATGTGTCGACACAACTGCTTCTTGTCTTCAACATAGCTTGAGTTGAGTGTGTGTTGACACAAGTCCTAGGTGTCGACAAAACTGCTGCTGAGAGAATTCTGTGTGTCGACACAAGTACTATGTGTCAACACAACTGCTTCTGTTCTTCAACATAGCTGGAGTTGAGTGTGTGTTGACACAAGTCCTAGGTGTCGACATAACTGCAGCTGAAAGAATTTCTGTGTGTCGACACAATCTTGCTTATGGTGTCGACACATTTCCCTCACAAGTTTCGACACTTGTACTTAGAAAATTATCCTGCATTTCTTTAACCTGTACATTGAAACTCAACATCCCATCAATTACACATTGATGTATATCATTGAGTTAAGTGAGGCTTCTCCAAATCTGTTACACAGTTTCTAGTGTACCCAACAAACATCTTCCGATGAAGCCCCCCTTTAAACATTAGGTAATGAGCCGCTTTGTGCCTGAAGCTCTTCGCATCCTAGGTCCCTTCCGGGAGCTCGTCGGTGGTCAGAAAGGTCACAAATGGATCCACCCACGAGGGTTGCCGATCCACTTCCATCAACTCACCTTCCTCAATTGTCTGTCGAAATAGCTCGGTCAGGGTCCCTCCTCCCCGAGGTCCAAACTTAGCCAACCGATCGACATCTACACTCTCTTCCCTGGGAACATGTTGGATTGAGAACGTCTGAAACCCTCATATGATCATTCTTACCTTGGATAAGTATTTCACAAGGGTGGGATCCCGGGCTTTGAACTCCCCTCGGATCTGCGATGCCACCACCAACGAATCTATAAAGTCCTCCACATCCTGGTTCTCAAGCTCCTTCGCCAAACGAAGGCCGGCTATAACGGCATCATACTCTGCTTGATTATTAGTGAGCGGGAAGTGCAGGACCACAACTTGTTCTATAGTGACCCCATGAGGGTTATCAACACTACTCCTCCTCAAGTGAATGCTTTCCCGAAGCCCTATCTACCATTATATTCCACGCCCCTTGTGGTCGTTGCTCTATGGCCCCTACCTCAACAATGTAGTCAGATAAGAAGTCAGCTACTACTTGTGCCTTGATTAAGAGTCTTAGCACAAATGAGATGTCAAACTCGTTCAATTCAATAGACCACTTAGGCAACCTCCCCGAGTGTTCCACCCCTTCAAAAATCTTACAGAGGTTGTGGCCCGCCACCACCTTGATCGAATGGGCTTGGAAGTACGGCTGGATTTTCCTAGCCGAAATGATCAAGGCATACGCCAGCTTTTCTAAAATGGGGTAGTGTAGATCCGCCTTCTTCAGGATCCTGCTGACATAGTAGATAGGAAATTTTGTATTCCCCTCTTCCCTCACCAGAACGGAGTTTACGACCTTTGCTCCTACCCCAAGATACAATGCTAAAGCCTCCCTCTCCTTTGTGGTTTGAAGTAGCGGAGCCTGGGAGAGCTGCCTCTTCAGTGTTTGGAAAGCCTCTTCACATTTGGTGGTCCATTCAAATTTTGCATAAACCTGCAGCTCTTTGAAGAACTGCGAGCATTTCTCTCCCAACCTAGAGAGGAACCTTCTTAGCCCGACCATCTTTCCTATCAAGCACTGAACCTCCTTAGCGCTGCATGGTGAATCAAGCTTTAGGATGGCCTTCACCTTATCTAGGTTAGGCTCTACCCCTACCGGGGTCAGAAGATGTCTAAGGAACTTCCCACGACTCATCCCGAAGACACATTTCAGGTTTTCAGCCTCATCTTGAACTTCCGCAGTGTAAAAAATGTCTCCTCAAGGTCACACAAGTGCGAGTCCACTCCCTTGATTTTTACCATAAGATCGTAAATATAGACCTCTAAGTTCCTCCCCCTTTGGCCCTGGAAGACTCAGTCCATCATGCGCTTGTATGTATCCCTACGTTCTTCAACCCAAAAGGAATCATCTTATAGCTGAAGCATCCCTCCCTTATGATGAAGGAAACATCCTTGACATCAGGAGGATGCATTTGGATCTGGTGGTAACCTGAAAAAGCATCCAAAAAACACATAATAGAAAAATATACGGCTGAATCAACAAGCGCATCGATCCGAGGCAGGGGGTAGTAATCTTTCGAGCATGATTTATTTAATAAAGAAAAGTTTTTACACTTGCACCATTTTCCTCCCCCCTTCTTTACCTTTACCACATTAGAGATCCAGCCCGAATACTGGATCTCCGAGATGAAGCCGGCCTCCAGAAGTTTCTTGAACTCCTCGCGGATGGGCTCTTCTAGCTTGGTAGCGATGGTCCTCATATTCTGGCGAATGGGGCACGTCCGGGGGTCCAGGTTCAGGTATTGGCAGGCTATATCTGCATCAATGCCTGGCATGTATGCCGTGCTCCAAGCAAAGTTGTCGACGTTGCTCTGGATGCAAGCCCGCATCCGCTCCTTGTCCTCGAGCCCTAAACCACTGCTGATCCGTATGCTTTGCACCTGGACGACATTGGTGAAGACTTCAATCTCCACCACCTCCTCAGTCGGCTCCAGCCGCGACTGCTCACAGACGGCCCTCGTCTCCTCTTCCGGCACAAACTCTTCCTCCACTCCTACTTCCTCAAATTCCATCGCCTCCCCTAGGCTATCATGTTGTTCAACCTCCATGCCCCTTAGGGCCTCCATCTCAATTCCTCCTTCTCTCCCTTCCGCTGCTCCTTCCTCTTGCCGACCGTCTCACGACTCTAACTCTCCGTCCCTCTCAACCTCATAAATAACTCCTCCTCTTTTCTCCTCCTCCATCTCCTCGCTCGCCTCCTCCAGGCTCACCTCCTCTCCCCCGACGACCTCTTCCCGCACAGCCATCTCCCTCTCCAACTCTTCCGCCTCTGCCATCCAATAAATGGTGTTGACCACCATAACGTAACATTTCCTTAACACCTTCAGGTCCCCCTTGATCCACACCTGCACCCCTCGGTTGTTGAACTTGAGGCATTGGTGGAATGATGAGGGGACGCAGCGAAAGGCGCAGATGAGGGGGAACCAAAAGATGGCATTATAACTTCACGGGGAGTCCACTATAACAAACCTACAGTTCTATGACACCCCCCAACTTCGCATAAAGCCCTACTCCACCTTCTACCTCCTTCCTCTCTCAAGAAAATCCAAACAATGGCCCGTCCGAAGCTATGACTCTCTTGGCCTCGACCTTCATCTTGTCAAAGGCCTTCTTGAAATCACGTTCATGGAGCTCCCATTGTCGACCAGGATCCGGGAGACCGTAAAGTTCTATACCGCCGTTTAGATCACCAAGGCATCACAGAACGGGTCTTCGAAGTCTGGCATGTCTGCCGATGAGAAAGTAATTTTCTCCTTTAGAGGGGGAGCCTGAGAGGTCGAGGCGACCCCCTCCGAAACATGGTCTTAAGGCTCCCCTTACGGGTTGCCTCAATCCCCATACCGCTCTGTCCTCATATCTGTCTTCCCCTTCTCCCTGCTAAACTTCATCGATCCTTATCGGTGGATCCTTCCTACCATTCCCCTGGCCTCTCTCATCTCCAAGAATTCTTGGCAGGTGGCCGTCGCGTGACCCTCCTCGTGGTGGAATTCATAGAAAGGCAACGCCACCCTGCCCCCTCTTCCTTCTCGGCCTCCTCTCCTTCCAGCCCCTCCCCGAGCTCCTCTCCGTCCACCTATTCCTTGGCCGACCTCAGTCGCTTCTTGCTGCAGCGGGAAGTGACCCCTCTTCCCCTTCCTCCACACCATTTGATCAAACCTCCTTTTCTCATGGAAGTTGTCCCTTCCTTGGAAGCCTCCGCCCTGCCCCTGGGTGCGACCCTCTTGAGGCCTCCAACCTAACCGGTTGTTTGGCTCCCGGGCCCCCAGCCTTGATGCTGCCCCTGCTGCCCTCGGGGATCTTCTCACCTTCTCTCTTCCCTCTGCTCTCTCTATCTTCCTTCTCCTGGCTCCTTCACGTCATCCTCTACCAACCTGGCCAGCTTCCTAGAAAAAGCCGAGTTGGCCCTTTCAAAGTCTATCTCCTTTCCCCCTCTCCATGAGCTCCTCAAAAAAGTGGGGGGGGGGGCGGAGGCACTCTCTTCAGCTCCATGCTAAAGATTCCCGGTCTAAGCCCCAAGATGAAGGCGAGCATCAGTGCGTACCCTGGTACCTCCTGGATCAAGAGGATTTCCTCCTGAAAACGGTCAACGTAGTGACCCAACGTCTCATCCTTCTTCTGCCTCACCATAAACAGGCACTCTGCCGCCTTCTTTCACTTCTTCGATGTTGAGAACCTCAATAGGAAAACTCGACGCATATCCTCAAAACTATAGATCGAGGTTGTCGGCAATTGGTGGAACTAGTCCCGGGCCTTCTCCTTCAACGTGATGGCAAAGAGCTGACACTTGAAGGCATCCGTCATTTGCCTAATCAAAACAACATCCTCATACCATTGCACATGATGCACAGGGTCTTCCTTCCCTGAGTAGTAGGACATGTCGAGCTCTTGGAACCCCTCCAGAACCGGAGCCGAGATGATTAGCTCACTAAAAGGGCTATAGCCCCCTTCCTGCCATAAGGCACATCTCGCAACCTTGGCTGGCTGGCGCGATCTGCGCTGCTTTGCCTGGGGAAGAGCTCTCACGCAACCACATCTCTCTCGTTGGACTCTGTCGGCACCTCCTTCCCGAGGCGCTGCCCGGGAGCATTCTCACCCAAGAGGGGGACCGCCTTAATTGGATCCTTAGGCATGTCCCACTCTCTCTT
The DNA here is from genome assembly GCA_039513925.1 of Platanthera zijinensis. Lineage (NCBI taxonomy): Eukaryota > Viridiplantae > Streptophyta > Magnoliopsida > Asparagales > Orchidaceae > Platanthera > Platanthera zijinensis. The sequence goes on from CM077092.1 coordinate 130,472,631, forward strand.
TGCTGAGAAGGCCAGGTTGATGGTCTGCAAGACCTCTCGCCTGAAGTCCTCCAGCATCTTCCTTGTCGCCTCCTCTCCGCGAGAAGGGGAACCTCCTGAGCCTAATCCTTCGTCTTCACCTCCTGCCATGGGACTTAACTCAAGATTTTCCTATATCGGCTACCTTCCATGCTCACCGCAATAGAATTGTTGAAGCCAAAATTTGACCTAAACGAAAGTTCAAAATCAGATATGTAGCCAACACCTACATCTCCCATGCTCTGACCTCTCACTGGTAGTAATGGACTAGAAACCGGCCCAAAGCATCAGCTGGGAGGTCCCACCTCTAACCCGGAAGATCTCTTAGCGCTTCCCCTCCAAAGCCAAATGGTTGGCTTGGAGCTCCTCATCAAGCACTATAAGATCTTTGGAAAATATGAATGATTGCTTTCTGAGAAGCCCCTATGGGTCTATTTATAGCCTTTGCAGACTTAAAATTACTAATTACCCCTAGCTGGTCTGCCAAAAGCCAAACTCCGCTATTCTGAGGAGCAAAATGCAGACCTTGGGGGTATATAGGTAATTTTAACTGAGGGCATCCAGGTAATTTCACCCTGGGCCCTACCCGGCGGGAGCTATCCTGCCGAGAACTGAAGGTGCTTACGCCTTGCCGAGAACTCTCCAACCTTCACCCGACGGGAGCTAAAAGGATATAAAACTGTTGAAAAATGTCACCTGATACGCCGGCTCCCGCCCCCCGCGAGGCGCGAGCCTTCTCGCCCGCCTCTGGGGCGGGAGTATGTCTCAGCAAAAAACCGACCTGTCTTGGCGGGCGTCGAGCTCTGCTCGACGAACTTCTTACCTGAGCGCAAACGCTCTCGCATGCCCTTATATAAGAGCTCTCCTATTCTGAACCTACTCAACAAACGTCGAACCCAGCTCGACGAGACCTATGCTGAGCATGACAAAAGTCGAGCTCGACTAAATTCGAGCTCGACGAAAGTCGAGCTCAACCTTGATTAGGCGAGAGCAATTTTCTTCACCTAGGGCTAGCCAAAAGCTAGCCCGAAGCTGGCCCTAGGTGTTTCTGGGTCCCACTAAGCGAATATGGGGTTATACATAGAGAACCCTCAATTTTGACTTACTTTGAGAAAGACCTTGTAAACAATAAAAACTCTACTTTTCTTTATTAATTAAAATACTTGACGGTGGAGGTTCCATAAATATGTGTGCAGCTCTATCGAGGATACATCCTCCTGAGATTACGTACTTTTACTGAACTATCGTACATAATCAAAAATACCTTAAAATGCTTTACATGGTGAACCCCGCTATAGACATCCTACAGTGATTCGTAGGTTCAACCCGTGAGGCTTACGTTCATATCTTTCGGAGTGAGGTACAATTTCTCTTTTCCTGAGAATGATCAATTCCTGATAAATCTGAAGTTTTAATTTAGAAAATAGGGTTTTTAAAATGCAGATTTAATATCCTTCCTAAAGCTCATCTCAATCAAGTGCTAAAAAGTTCTTAGCATCTCATCAGGATTGGGGTGGTAGTAGAAAAGTAAAAGACATAAATGTTCAGAAATAATATCCGTCACAACCATCTTAATCAAGCACTAAAAAGTTCTTAGCATCTTAGCCGGGATGGGGATGAGAGTAATAAGAAATAAAAAAAATCAAAAGTACTTACGCACACACTCTGTCTCAAAAAAATTAAAAAACTAAGTTAAAAGCTATAAGAGATGAAAAATTACAAAAAGTTGAAATTTATTGCTTAAAAAGTATAACACATTAGGAAACCCAAACTAGGGTTAGGAAAATATCACTCAGAAACTACTCCTAACTACTATGTACATCTATGTGGAACTCTACCAGCTCTCCTCTAACCATCAGCCTTGGCCATCTATTATAGCCAAAAGTTTTGAGGTACACGCCCCCTAGGGCGTGTTTCCTGGTCGTGACGCTGACGTGGTAGTTTTGGATAAAATTTTCGACGACATCTAGATTGAATCGACAAGAACACGGGCATGACTTGAAGGTCACACGTTAGTAATCTGGGCATGTCTACATGGCCTGGTAGATTGGATTCTTTGGGGCATGATAACTATATTGGGTACATTGGTCACAATGTCCTTGATTTGAAGGAGTCCTTTCATCTCAATGATATACACATAGTTTTATTTGATGAATGTTAAGTTCTTGTGTGCAGGCAAATAAAGGTAGTACAAAAGTGTAAAGACACTAGGCAAGTGTTGACACCTTTGTCAAGGTTGTGCTGAGACAAGAAGTAGTTTTGTCGACACACAGGACCAGTGTCAACACACTTTAACAACGAGTGCTGAGATAAAGAGAAAGTTTTGTCGACACCCAGGACTTGGGTAGACACTATGATAGAAGGAAGCAACTGTGTCGACACTCAGGATTATTGTCGACACACATTACATAAGTTGTGTCGAGACAAGGTGAAGGTTGTGTCGATACATTCAGAAGTATGTCGACATCGCTATAAGAGTAGTGTCGACGCCCAGAACTAGTATCGACACATCCAATAGTCATGTTTCAGCAACTCAAGCAAAATTGTTTCCTAAGTGCAGAAATCAAGCCAGAGGTCCTGACAACTGTTAGAACTATCAGATGTCAGTTATTAACTAGATCAGCAGATTACCCTTGACAGAGCCTATTTAAAGGGATCAACTCTATAAAAAAGAGAGTAGTAAAAAATTGGAGAAGCTAGATCAAAGAAGTAATCTGCTATAATTCAGAAGGTGGAGAGAAGCCTGATCAAGAATTGTCTTCGACATTCTCCAACCTAGATATACCTTAATTTCAACTTCAAGAAGATTTTAAATGCTAAGAAGGGTCAGATCAAATCAATTACAACAGGGATCAAGAGAAGCTGACTTAACATGTTCAGTTCAAGAAGCAGACACCCGTTTCTCTCTTAATGGGTGACTAATTCAAAAATTAATTTCTTTTCACCATTATTGATCTTGTAAGATCTACTTGTAGATTTGAGTGTATGGGAATCAATTTCACTGAGTTGTAAGCCTGCTTTATAAAGGCTGAGGTAGTGCAGGAATTGCCTGAGGTAGGAGAAGTGGGTATTTCTCTGAGGTGTGGGAACTGATTGTTCTAAGTTATAGGGTAGGAGTTGCCTGAGGTGTAGGGGTGTGGAATCACTCTTATGTAGAGTTCTTGGAAAGAACTTGAGGTGTAAGATCTTGGTGATCTGAGTGGTAAGACTTGTAAAGTCTGAGTTGTAGGAGCCAACTAGGTTTTGTGTTGTAAGATCTGAGTAAAGAAAGAAGGAGTTTGGCCGAATCTAGTTCATTACTAGATAGACGAAGGGGGAAAGTGGATGTACCCATAAATTGGGGAACCACTATAAATCTATGTGTACTATGCTATGATTGATGTGCTATGATGGTTTTAATTGTTGAATCATTTTCTTGTTTCATTTGACTGGGTAATAAAGATAGAAAAACAGATTTCATTATCTAAAAGTAACCAAGGTTTAAATTAGACCTATTCACCCCCCCCCCTCTAGGTCACTCACAATCGTAAAACAAACATTTACAGCTGGTATAAGAGGGAGAGCTTCCCTTGGAAGGCATAACAACCTAGTGAGAATCCAAAGAATTGTTGAGAAAGATAAAATATGACTCAGAGGGAAAGTAACTCTATCAAGCTCCCAATCTGCTCCAATGAAATTTAGGAATTTGTAAGGAGAGAGTAAGATTACTCATGGATGCAGCTGATCCAAGAATATACATCACAGTGGTTGAAGGACCTTTAATTCCCATAAAGTGTCAATTCTGTTGGTGCTACCATAGTGATCGGGAATTAATCAAGCATGTAGCCTCACTGCCAACTAAGTATGAGCTTATTAGGGTCGCAAATCAGATTGTGGAGAAATTGGGAGTTTGGATCTATATGGTATAGCTCAAATGATGAGCAAAAGGGACTGAAATATTCTAAGGCAAAAGCATTTTTGCGTTGAGACCAGTTAACGCTTTCATTGAGTTAAGTGTTAACTCGTCGAATGATGGCATTGTGTGTGTTGAGTTGACTCACCGATTATTCGAGTATCAAGTCTTGATTCATCGACTGTCGCACTTAAGCATTGAGTGCGTTGAGTCCACTCAGCGATTCATCTAGTAATGGAGTTTACTTGATGAGTCTAGGTCTTAGGTGTTGAGTGCATTGAGTGCACTAAACGGCTTCGTCGAACAAAAGGTTTACTCGGCAAATCTAGCACTTAGGCGTTGAGTGTATTGTATTCACTAAATGTCATTAGACGGATCTACTCTTTGGCGCAGTAGTCGTGAATCGTTCGATGAATGCAGTTCGACGAAGGTCGTTCGATTAATGTACTTCGACGAATGTCATTATACGAATGCAATTCGACGAATGCCATTCGACGAAAGCAGTTCGATGAATGTCGTTCAACGAATGCAGTTCGACCAATGCAGTTCGACAAATGCCATTCGTCGAATGTCGTTCAACGAATCTGGCCTTTGACGCAGAAAGGGTTGAAAGCTTTGAGTTCATTGTATATTCTAAAAGATACTCAATGATTCGTTGAGTATAATTTGATACTCAATGATTCGTGATATATCTTGTAGATACTCGTTGATTCGTCCAGACAAACTGATGTCTGGCCGAAGGGTTATTTTGTCTAAGTCCTTGGTCTACAATTAGCGACGGGCTGTTTTGTTTATTCCCTTTGGGTATAAATAGGAAACTTAGGGATTGAACAACATACTTTATTTCTTGATTCATGAATATTGCTAGATCCGAACTCGTTTGGGTTTTTCTTGTTCTTATTTCTGATCCTTGCACAAGTGTTATGCCATTCCCAAAACCAAGTAGTGGTATCAGAGGGAGGTTTCCGGTAATATTCATTGTTTCAGAAGTTGCTAAATCCATGATGTGTAGATTTGGAGATTTAGAAGTGTTCTAAATGCCCAAATCTAGTCTTGGATCTTTCCAAGAATGCATGCAATTTCTTTGGTGTTTACTCATCAACAGTAACCATCACTTTGTTTGTTTGTGAAACTAAGCATGTGTTAGATTTTGAATCTCACATGAAGTTACGAGCTTCTTTACTGTGTAAGTGGAGTTTGTGTTGCTCATGTCCTATGCATGTAAATCTGAAGATTTAGAATTGTCTTGGATATTCAGATTTAGCCTGGCTCATCAAGTGTTGATGATCTTCTTGTGCACATTTGGGATGCATTTTGGATTATTCTTGTTGAATTTTATTTTTCTCAATGTGCACACTGGTTAAATGTTAACCATGATTAAAGAGTTAATCGAATATTAAAATCCCTTATGCAATATTAAGTTTTCAGATGCCTTTCGATGGATGACACTCTTCCTGCCTCGGTCGATGAAGTGTGGGATTGCCAAAGCAAGGTGCGTTAATCTATCTTGGTAAGGGTGCGAGCGGATAATTGTGATATGCCACTATCGACATCAGGTAAAGCTTAATTGGGTGACCTCAAAGGTTGATTTCCGAGAGGCATGGGGTTGGCTTGCACCATATAATGGAGGCGAATAAACTGTTATTCACCAGCCATATAAGAATTGCATAGTGATGCAATTGGCAAGCATTGCCTACCTAAATAGCTGCATTATGAGAGAAAAGCCAAAGCTGACCCATAGTGTAGGTGAAATATGGATCTTGTCCACTAAGTGGGTTACTCGCTAGAATCTTTGAATTGATATCGAGGGTTATCAGTTTGATAAAAATAGTGAGAGTTATTTTGATTAAAGTCCAAATTGAAGAATAAAATTATATTTTTGAAATGTAGTACTAATTTGCTTTGATTGTATCCTTGTAGAATTTCCATGGCAAGTGGTTGACACTCCACCCTGTCCCTCCGAGCCATCCTTGAGAAGGAAAAGCTTAGCGAGACTATATATTTAAACTAGTACAGGAACCAGAGAATTGTTCTCAGGCAAGAGCGCAAGCTCTATATTTTGGAAGAGGTATCCCGTGATGAGCCTGCCAGGAATGTGTCTCGTGCTGATAAAGATGCTTACAAGAAGTATCTTGATGACTCCTTAGACATCGAATGTCTCATGCTTGCGACTATGAACTCTGAGCTCCTAAAACAATACAAGAGCATGGGTTACAAGGAAATGACAAGCATCTCAAGAAAATGTTTTAAGGGCAAGCTCGTCAAGAGAGATTTGATGTCACAAAGGCGTTGTTCTAGTGCAAAATGGGAGCTCAAGACCTTGTAGGGACTCACGTACTCAAGATGATTAGGTATATTAAGAACCTTTAAAGACTAGGGTTCCCTCTGGACCAAGAGTTGGCCACAGACCTGATCTAGCAATCGTTGTCGGACAGTTATGAGTAGTTTGTCTTGAACTATAACTTGTCTGAAATAGACAAGACACTACCCGAACTCCTAGGTTTGTTGTAAACTGCCGATATAAACATGAAGAAGGCCAAGCCTGCTAGGCCCATTTTGATGGTACATAAAGGCAAGGGCAAGACCAAGGGCTTAAAGAAGACGAAGGTAGGACCCAAGTCTGGACTTGAGCACAAGTCTTCTGCACTGAAAAAGAAAGGCTCGAGGAAAGAAGGAAAGTGCCACCACTATGGCAAGACTGGTCATTGGAGGAGGAATTGTCCTTTATACATTGAGGGTCTGCAAAAGATCAGGGGAGGTATGACTTCCGCTTCAGGTATATATGTTATAGAGATAAACCTTTCTGCTCCTTCATCCTGAGTATTAGATACCGAATGCATTTCTCACATTTGTATAAATGTGCAGGAATTGGGAAGGAGAAGATTGGTGAGTAAAGGAGAGGTGGACCTGTGCGTTCGCAATGGAGCAAGAGTTGTTGTTATTGCCGTGGGGGTTTATTTTCTTGTTTTGCCCAATAGGCAAGTAATAGAATTAGATAATTGTTTTTTTTCTTCCTTAACTAGAAACATTATATCCATTTCATGTTTGGACATGATGGGTTTTTCTTTTATTATTAAGAACAAATGTTGTTCAATATTTAAGAATGATTTTTGTTATGGTGTAGCCCAAATGTTTAGTGGTCTTTTTGTTTTGAACTTAGACCATCTGATCTATAATATTGAAAATACCAAAAGACAAAGAACGAATGACTCGAACACTACGTATCTTTGGCAATTTCGTTTGGGCCATATAAATGAGAAACGTATATCGAAGCTCCATAAAGATGGACTATTGGACTCATTTGATTATGAATCATTTAAGAGTAGCTAATCTTGTTTGTTAGGAAAGATGACTAAAGTCCCTTTCATTGGATTAATGGGAGGGTTGATGATCTCTTGGGTATAGTACATAGTGATGTATGTGGACCCATGTGTTCTATGGCTAGAGGTGAGTATTTCTACTTTGTTATATTTACTGATGATTTCAGTAGATACGTATATGTGTATCTTATGATGTGAAAATCTGAAAACTTTGAAAAGTTCAAAGAGTTTAAAAATGAAGTTGAGAACCAGCTGGGCAAGATGGATAAAGCACTCTGATCTAATCGAGGTGGAAAATACATAAGTTGTGAATTCCGTGATCATCTGAAAGAGTGTGGTATTATATCACAACTCACTCCACTTAGAACACCACAATATAATGGTGTGTCTGAGCAGAGGAATCGAACCTTATTCGACATGGTGTAATCGATGATGAGTCATGTAGATCTGCTTGTTTCCTTTTGGGGTTTTGCTATAGAAATTGCTTCTTTCACTTTAAATCGTGCTCCAACAAAAGCGGTTCTAAAGACACCATATGAGATATGGACTGGGAAGCGTCCTAGTATATCGTTCATTAAGGTTTATTGTTGTGAGGCATACGTAAGACGTCAAATGCCTGATAAGCTGGAACTCAAATCAGATAAGTGTTATCTTGTGGGGTATCCTAGGGAAACCAAAGGGTACTACTTCAACCTTCCATCCGAGGGCAAAGTGTTTCTCGCGAGGACTGGTGTCTTTCTTGAGAAAGAGTTCTTAAGTAGAAAGACAGACATGGTAGAAGTTGAAGAAGTTTAGGAACCACAAACTATGAATGAACCAAAATTGGAACCTGAGTTAGGACTACAAGTTGTTATAGCTGGGGAGCCTACTCAAGAAACACAAGTTCCACATAGATCTGGTAGACCAAGGTTTGAGCCTGCGAGATATGGATTTCTCGTGTCTCAAATAGGTAATGTGTTGCGTATGGATCATAGTGATGAGCCTACAATATTGTAACACCTCCCCTGTAAAGACCATATAATATGGGTTCGGCCGGGGCCCCACAACATACGGACACCATAGCTTTTGTATTAAAAGATGATATGAAACTACCCAAACTCAAAACTCCAGACAAACACAGCGGAAACATAAAACTAAAAGACAGAAGTTATCCACTAACAATAGAGTATCGAAATGGCCTTAAGGCCTTACACAATATAAGTCCAAAAATATAAAAGTGCCAAGCACTCCTAGGCTACCTCGGCATGCAAGCCGGACATGATCAAACAACATCAGCAAAACAAAGAAAAGAAACTAGCCAAGCACAGCAACACTTCATGAGGCTTAGGGCTTTTCGCCCGGCGCGCTAGCTCCTGCCTGCGATCCTTGCCCTGTAAGGATTTGAAGTAACGTGGGTCAGCAAAGGCTGACCTCTACTGTGTAACAAACACATCTCCTCCCGGCCGTCCCTAACGGACCCCGGGGTACCACTCCACCTGCAAGTTAACACTTCGTATACCAAAAGAGCATATATATTAAAGCGGTAAACAGGCTTGGATGTCTCATACAGCATACATGTTCTCTATGTTTTGTACAAAGTAAAAGGGGCCTACTATGCAACATGAATGCAACCCGGGTTTCACCCAAGGCACCCTAGCTCGTATGCATCTAGCACAACATCAAACATTGGGTACTTCCGTTTCCCCATTGGCTTAAAGCCGCAAACAAAAGGGAAACACCGTATCCCCAACGGCACACAGGCCGTCACACGAAACCTTGCAATGGCCCCACCCGCACATGGGTCTTAAACCCCGGGCTTGCCCGCATAATCTGACGTCGCACGTCAGGGTTCCGTCTCACACTGACCGATTCTAAGAAGCCTTACTAGACCCCACCCGCTCATGGCCACATTGCCCGGGCTTGCCCTCCGCTCGGCATTCTCGTCAGTCTCACATAAGGGCTAGTCTCGCTGGGACACTTTCCCCACATGACTTGCGCGTCACGGGATAGCCAGCCGACCACGGAGACCTAGCCGCACCTTTGCACAGCACAAAACAAGGTTTCCCCACCCCAATTACCACTCGCACCGTGTCTTTCCCGTGCTCCAAGGAAACCATCTACCGCACAAGCGGAGCTAACCTCGTCCGGTTCCGACTACGAGTACGCACTCAAATACAAGGGGGAAAATGCATACATACAACGGTGTATTGCCGCAATGGATTTTCTACCGAAGCTCGCTATGCAACATCACCGGGTCGGACTACCGGTCGCGACCACGTCTTCACCCACAATGCCTAATCCGCTAACGGAGCAAATCTCTAATGCAAGCATGCTGGGATGAACATACTCAACCCGGAGGTTCCTCTTGAACCGCTACACAAATCCCTCTCATTGGAGAGATTCGACGCTCAAAATACGAAAGGAAGGGGATGCTATTCATGCATCCTAAATCCTAAAAACCGAGAGGAGAAGTGTTGTTACCTTCCGTCCCCTCTTCCTAGCCATGGAGAAGAATTGCTCGGTTGAACACCATCGCAACGCTCCCACCTTCGCGGATCTGAACTCCGCTCGCGAAACGGACCTCCGAAGCTTCGCCGGCGGCCGGAACTTGGCCTCCTTGCTCTCCCTTCTCTCTAGAACTTAGAGAGATAAAAGAAAATGGGGAATGAGGGTTTGGAACCCTATTACCGGCCTTAAACCGCCCAGGGAGGCCCCCCACCGTTGGATCTTCCAAGGAAAGGAACGAACGGCCACGATCGAAACCTAAATTAGAAAAACTGGGCCGAACACGGGTTGCAACACGGCCGTGTGCCTGGCCGTGTTACCCATTCGCCGTCTCGATCGATTCGAAAACCAGCACACAGCCTTCGACACGGCCTTTGACACGGCCGTGTCTCGCTCCACACGGCCGTGTCGTGACCCGTGTCACGGCACCCGTTTTCAACATTTTCAGTCAGAGAAGTACACGGCCTCTGACACGGCCCCTAACACGCCCGTGTCACCTAGGACACGGCCGTGTACAGACCCGTGTCATGCCCCGTGTGCAATACCTCAGAAAGTTTCGAAACTACCCGATGCTACACGGCCTGGGACACGGTCGTGTGTCTGGCCGTGTTCCATATTCGACTATCGTCGACCTTAACATGGTCGACCACACGGCCATCTCGACGACCGAGCTCGTCACGGCCGACACGGCCTCCGACACGGCCGTGTCGGGACCCGTGTCACCTGCTCCACAAAACTGTCTTGGCCAAAAGCGATCCCCGTCGCTCCTACAACATTTTGGGGCGTTACAATTCCCCCCCACCCCCCTTAAAAGAATTTCGTCCCGAAATTTAAAATATGGAAAGAACACAAATTCTAAACGATACCTGAGGAGAAAAGCTCGGGGTACTCCTCCAGCATGGCCTGCTCTCGCTCCCATGAGAGCTCCTCGAAGCCACAATTGTCCCATCGGACCTTTACGAGTCGGACCTCCTTGTTCCGCAGTTGCCAAACCTCCGAATCTTCTATCCCGACAGGACGTACTCGCGTCCTCAAGTCTTCCTCTACCGGCACCGCCGCCGGTTCAATCACCACGCTGGCCTCTAACAAGGCTTTCCTCAAGACGGAGACGTGAAAAACGTCATGCAATCCACTTAGCTCCGTGGACAACGCCAACCGGTACGCTGCCTCTCCCACTCGCTTGATGACCTTGAATGGTCCCAAAAATCTCGGACTCAGCTTCTTGAGTCGGCGAATTCGTGAAACGCCTTTGAACGGCTTGATCTTAAGATACACCCAGTCGCCCACCGCGAATTTCTCATGTCTGTGGCGAGCATTGAAATACTTCGACTGCCGATCTTGAGCTACCTTCATGCGCTCTTGGATGGTCCGCACTAGCTCACTAGCATCGGCTACCACTTCTTTCCCCAAAATCTTTGTGTCTCCTGCCTCTGTCCAAGACATCGGTGTTCGACACCGCCTCCCATAAAGAGCTTCATATGGCGCCATCTTGATACTAGCTTGGTAGCTATTGTTATACGCAAACTCCACCATGAAGAGGTGATCCTCCCACTTCTTGCTGAAGTCGAGAGTGCACATCCTTAGCATATCTTCCAAAGTACGGTTCGTTCTCTCAGTTTGCCCATCGGTTTGAGGATGAAAAGCCGTACTGGACTTGAGTTTTGTGCCCAAGCTCTTCTGCACCAACCGCCAATCCTTAGACGTGAAACGTCCATCCCGGTCGCTGACTATACTCTTCGGAATCCCATGGAGTCGTACAATATTGCGGACGTACAACTCCACCAACTTTTCCACACCGTCCTCCTTCCGGTTTGGGATGAAATGTGTCACTTTGGTCAAGCGGTCTACAATCACCCAAATGGCATCATTACCCTGCTGCGATCTAAGCAACCCATGCACAAAATCCATGGAGATGTCATCAAATTTCCATTCGGGGATTGGAAGAGGCTTCAAGAACCCGCCCGGCTTCTGACACTCGGCCTTCACCAAGGCACAAGTTTGGCACCGACTCACACACAAAGCTACATCCCGCTTCATCCCAGGCCACCAATAGGACTTCTTCAAGTCCAAGTACATCTTTGTACTACCCGGGTGAACGGAGTACTTAGTGAAGTGGGCCTCATACATCAACTCCTCGCGGAGCTTGCCGAACTGCGGTACACAAATCCTTCCGCCCTGCCTCAGAACCCCATCAACCATCTCCCAGGCGCTACCCTCGCCCTTAAGAGCTTCCTCCACGAAGGGTTGGAACTCCTCATCCATACGGATCGCTTCCCGAATACGATCGCATAAGTCATTCTGCATCTCAATCCAGTTTAGCCGAGCCACGCTAGACTCGCCTCTTGCCACACATTCCAAACCAAGGGACTCCCAGTCCCGCCTTAACCGCTCATCGTGAGCTTCAATCCAACTTCCTTGCCCCGAGTATTTCCTACTCAAAGCATCTGCCACCACATTGGCTTTCCTGGCGTGTACTGAATCGCCACCTCGTAGTCCCCAAGGAACTCGACCCACCTGCGCTGCAGCATATTTAGGTCCTTCTGATCCATGAGATACTTTAGACTCTTGTGGTCCGTGAAGATCTCCACCTTCGCACCGTAAACGTAGTGCCTCCACAGCTTCAAAGCAAAAATTACCGCCGCCAATTCCAGATCATGGACGGGGTAATTTCTCTCATGAGGCTTCAGCTGCCTCGACCCAAAAGCTATCACACTACTGTGCTGCACCAACACGCACCCTAAACCGCATCCGGATGTGTCGCTGAAAATCTGAAATCCTTCGGTCCCCTTTGGTAGACTTAGGATCGGTGCCATCATCAGCCTCTCCTTCAGGGTTTCAAACGCTTGACTGCACTCTTGAGTCCACACGAACTTCTGATCCTTGCGAGTTAGAGAAGTGAGGGGTAGAGCTATCCGCGAAAAGTTTTCCACAAACCTTCGGTAGTACCCGGCTAGTCCAAGAAAGCTCCGGACTTCCGCCACAGTCCTCAAAACTGGCCAATCTCTGATGGCTTCCACTTTCGTTGGATCTACCGCCACCCCATCTCCACTAATCACATGGCCTAAAAACGCCACCTTCTCTAACCAAAACTCGCACTTGGAGAACTTCGCATAGAGCTGGTTCTCTCTCAATATTTGCAACACTGTCCTCAAGTGCACCTCGTGCTCCGCTTCCGACTTGGAATACACCAAAATGTCATCGATAAAAACGACGACGAACCTTCCAAGTATTCGCGAAACACTCGGTTCATCAGGTCCATGAACACGGACGGCGCGTTCGTCAACCCAAACGGCATCACCGAGAACTCAAAATGACCATATCTCGTACCAATCGCTGTCTTGGGTATGTCTTCGTCACGAATCCGCAACTGATAATACCCGGACTTCAGGTCCAACTTGGAGTACACCACCGACCCCACCAACTGGTCAAAAAGGTCGTCTATCCGAGGAATCAGATACTTGTTCTTAACCGTCAATTTGTTCAACTCTCGGTAGTCTATGCACAGACGCATGCTACCGTCCTTCTTCATTACAAATAACACTGGCGCACTCCACGGTGAAGAGATGGGCCTGATATACCCTTGCTCCAAAAACTCCTGCAACTGAACCTTGAGCTCGGCCAACTCCTTTGGTGCCATCCTAAATGGTGGACGTGACACCGGTCTAGCCTCGGGCACTAACTCGATGGAGAAATCAATCTCCCGCCGAGGAGGTGCTCCCGGTAGCTCCTCGGGAAAAACATCTCCAAACTCCGCCACCACAGGCACTTCCCCAAGAGACAGCCTGGAAAGGCTAACCTCCAACAACGCTACTAGAGCTACACCTCCCTGGTTAACAGCTCGCACTAGTTGAAGTGCCGAAACTAGGGAACAGGCCACTCCATGCAGGCCCTCAAACTTGACTTCTGCTTGCCCCACGCTCCTCAGGGTTACCACCTTGGACAAACAGTCGATACTGGCACGCTGCTCTGCTAGCCAGTCCATCCCCAAGATCACATCGAACTCGGACAATGGCAAGATCGCCGCTACCAACACGAAGTCGACCCCCTCAAGACTCCAACAAATCCGGCCTCTAGCCCTGGTAGTCATAGATGACCCATTGGGCATGCGCACCTTCAACTCTGAGTCCGTTGAGAAGGAATCAACTCCAATCCTCTGGATGAAACTTTCCGCAAGGAAAGAGTGCGACGCTCCCGTATCGAAAAGTACCCTAGCGGGGTACCCTGATACCACTACAAAGCCTACACACATGCAACAAACATAAAAAGGCTTGAAAGGAAGAAATCTAAGGTGCAGGTTGAATTCTCGTACCTGTCACCACATCGGGTTGACGGATTGCTTCCTGCTGCCCAAGGTTGTAGGCCCTTGGCTGCACTGGTTGAAATCGGGAAGCACTCGACTCCGCCATCTTCCCTTTCTCTGCGGCACTGGGGCCAGAGCGCACAGTCTGCTCCTGCCTTGGCTCTTGCTCAGCGCCCCCTTGGGTACAAAATCTTGCTATGTGGCCTAGCTTGCCACAACTGTAACACGTCTGCGGCCCCTTAGAGCGTGACCCTCCGGACGTCCAATTACTTTTCTCGCCCGACTTAAACGGGGAGGCTTCTTCTTCCATCGGCTCCCTTCCGCCTTTCCATGGGACTGAGCCGACTTCTTCTCTTCCCCCTGCTTGGTGTGAAACCCTTTCGGCGCTGGATAGCTCCATATCGCTCTCCAAAATTCGGGCCGCCTCCACCAATTCGTTGAAGCCAGCACGCTTCATCGATATAAGGGGTTGTCTTAGATTCTCCCTCAATCCATGGTAGAAGAGATTGTCCCTCTCTTCATCGTCCGCCATGGTCGTCCCCGCATAACGACCCAATCGAGTAAATTCCTGAACATACTCATCCACTGTCTTGTCTCGCTGCACAAGATGTAGAAACTGCCTCTGGAGGGATAACCTTGTTGATGCGGGAATGTACTTCTTCAGAAAGGCATTCCCAAACTCCTCGATGGATGGTGTGTGTCCTGGGAACTGCCGACCACTGTGGCTCAACCACCATAACTTGGTATCTCCCTCCAACATAAAGGCTGCGAACTCTGCCTTTTTCTCATCTGGCGCCTCTGCCGCCCTCAGAAGCTCCTGAATCCTAGCCCACCAATCCTCTACATCTGTGGGCGTGCCGATTCCCTTGAAGGTTGGAGGGTGGAAACTCAAAAAGTACTTCATTTGTCGGTCCCCATGCCCGACAACCACTCTCTCTCATCTCTCGGCCTGCGGCTCCGCCCGCCTGGCCTCCTCAACCTGCACGATTACTGTCGTGACCGGGGTAGCAGGAGTTGCTACCTGAGCAACGGGAGCTGCTACCTGTGCTGTCGTTGCAACTTGGGCCGCCACCATCGCTTCTGCAAGCATACGGCAGAAGTCGGCCGGTGTGACCCCCATCCCTAGCCGACCTTGCGCGGTCGCACTACTTGCCGAGAGCTCTTCTCTTGGCCTCGAGGTCCCAGCCTCGTTGCTTGCACTCTAAACACAAGCAAGAAAACACAAATCAGCCTCTAATCGCAAGACTCGAACACAAGGACACTCATGGTCCCGCGATACTCCTATGTGGATAACTTCGAATACGTGACTCGACTTATAATTTCGACCGCGAAAATTATCCTTGGAACGCGAACCTCCCTCTGATACCAAATTGTAACACCTCCCCTGTAAAGACCATATAATATGGGTCCGGCCGGGGCCCCACAACATACGGACACCATAGCTTTTGTATTAAAAGATGATATGAAACTACCCAAACTCAAAACTCCAGACAAACACAGCGGAAACATAAAACTAAAAGACAGAAGTTATCCACTAACAATAGAGTATCGAAATGGCCTTAAGGGCTTACACAATATAAGTCCAAAAATATAAAAGTGCCAAGCACTCCTAGGCTACCTCGGCATGCAAGCCGGACATGATCAAACAACATCAGCAAAACAAGGAAAAGAAACTAGCCAAGCACAGCAACACTTCATGAGGCTTAGGGCTTTTCTCCCGGCGCGCTAGCTCCTGCCTGCGATCCTTGCCCTGTAAGGATTTGAAGTAACGTGGGTCAGCAAAGGCTGACCTCTACTGTGTAACAAACACATCTCCTCCCGGCCATCCCTAACGGACCCCGAGGTACCACTCCACCTGCAAGTTAACACTTCATATACCAAAAGAGCATATATATTAAAGCGGTAAACATGCTTGGATGTCTCATACAGCATAAATGTTCTCTATGTTTTGTACAAAGTAAAAGGGGCCTACTATGCAACATGAATGCAACTCGGGTTTCACCCAAGGCACCCTAGCTCGTATGCATCTAGCACAACATCAAACATTGGGTACTTCCGTTTCCCCATTGGCTTAAAGCCACAAACAAAAGGGAAACACCGTGTCCCCAACGGCACACAGGCCGTCACACGAAACCTTGCAATGGCCCCACCCGCACATGGGTCTTAAACCCCGGGCTTGCCCGCATAATCTGACGTCGCACGTCAGGGTTCCGTCTCACACTGACCGATTCTAAGAAGCCTTGCTGGACCCCACCCGCTCATGGCCACATTGCCCGGGCTTGCCCTCTGCTCGGCATTCTCGTCAGTCTCACACAAGGGCTAGTCTCACCGGGACACTTTCCCCACATGACTTGTGCGTCACGGGATAGCCAGCCGACCACGTAGACCTAACCGCACCTTTGCACAGCACAAAACAAGGTTTCCGCACACCAATTACCACTCGCACCGTGTCTTTCCCATGCTCCAAGGAAACCATCTACCGCACAAGCGGAGCTAACCTTGTCCGGTTCTGACTATGAGTATGCACTCAAATATAAGGGGGAAAACGCATATATACAACGGCGTATTGCCGCAACGGATTTTCTACCGAAGCTCGCTATGCAACATCACCGGGTCGGACTATCGGTCGCGACCACGTCTTCACCTACATTGCCTAATCCGCTAACGGAGCAGATCTCTAATGCAAGCATGCCGGGATGAACATACTCAACCCGGAGGTTCCTCTTGAACCGCTACACGAATCCCTCTCATTGGAGAGATTCGGCGCTCAAAATAAAAAAGGAAGGGGATGCTATTCATGCATCCTAAATCCTAAAAACCGAGAGGAGAAGTGTCGTTACCTTCCGTCCCCTCTTCCTAGCCATAGAGAAGATTTGCTCGGTTGAATACCACCACAACGCTCCCACCTTCGCGGATCTAAACTCCGCTCGTGAAACGGACCTCCGAAGCTTCGCCGGCGGCCGGAACTTGGCCTCCTTACTCTCCCTTCTCTCTAGAACTTAGAGAGATAAAAGAAAATGGGAAATGAGGGTTTGGAACCCTATTCCCGGCCTTAAACTGCCCAGGGAGGCCCCCCACCGTTGGATCTTCCAAGGAAAAGAACGAACGGCCACGATCGAAACCTAAATTAGAAAATCTGGGCCGAACACGGGTTGCAACACGACCGTGTGCCTGGCCGTGTTACCCATTCGCCGTCTCGATCGATTCGAAAAACCAGCACATACACGGCTCCTGACACGGCCTTCGACACGGCCTTCGACACCACACGGCCGTGTCGTGACCCGTGTCACGGCACCCGTTTTCAACATTTTCAGTCAGAGAAGTACACGGCCTCTGACACGGCCCCTAACACGCCCGTGTCACCTGGGACACGGCCGTGTACAGACCCATGTCATGCCCTGTGTGCAATACCTCAGAAAGTTTCGAAACTACTCGATGCAACACGGCCTGGGACACGGCCGTGTGCCTGGCCGTGTTCCATACTCGACTATCGTCGACCTTAACATGGTCGACCACACGGCCATCTCGACGATCGAGCTCGTCACGGCCGACACGGCCTCCGACACGGCCGTGTCGGGACCCGTGTCACCTGCTCCACAAAAACTGTCTTGGCCAAAAGCGATCCCCGTTGCTCCTACAACATTTTGGGGCGTTACAAATATACCAAGAGGCTATGTGTGGACCGGACTCTGAGAAGTGGCTTGAGGCCATGAAATCTAAATTGGACTCCATATATGAAAACCAAGTATGGACTTTGGTGGAACCACCTGAAGGGGTAAGACCCATAGGTTACAAGTGGGTCTTCAATAAGAAGACCGACAAGGATCGGAATGTATAGACATTCAAAGGGCGACTGGTGGCTAAGGGTTTCAAGCAAATTCATGCTATTGACTATGATGAGACCTTTTCTCCAGTTGCTATGGTTAAGACAATCAGAATTCTGCTTGCTATTGCTACGTATTGTGACTATAAGATCTGGCAGATGGATGTCAAAATGGATTTCCTTAATAGGAACCTCCTTAAGGAAGTGTATATGACACAACCTGAGGGTTTGGTATCTCCAGGTGAGTCACTAAAATATGAAAGTTGTAGAGATCCATTTATGGATTGAAAAACGCTTATCGAAGTTGGAATCTTTGTTTTGATGAAAAGATCAAAGAGTTTGGTTTTATCAAGAACGAGGATGAACCGTGTGTTTATAAACGGATTACTGGGAGTATAGTTATCTTCCTGATTTTGTATGTAGATGACATACTGTTGATCAGGAATGAAAACCGACCCTACAAGTTATTAAGAACAACCTAGGGGACTACTTTTCGATGAAGGAATTAGGGGAAGCGACTTATATACTCGGTATTAAGATCTATAGAGATAGATCAAATAAGTTATTGGGTTTGACCCAAAGTACATACATTGACAAGGTGTTGAAACGGTTCAATACGCTTGAGTCTAAGAAAGGATTCTTGCCCTGGTCTCATGGTGTTAGTCTCCCTAAGGACTACTATCCTAAGTCTTGTGAAGATAAGGACCGCATGAAGTTGATTCCATATGCTTCGACAATTGGGTCAATCATGTATGAAATTATATGTACTAGACCCAATGTCTATTTTTCCTTGTGCATGACTAGCAGGTATAAATCTGATCCCGGTGAAAGTCACCGGATTGCCATCAAGAATATACTCAAGTACTTGTGAAGGACTAAGGATACATTATTAGTATTCAGTGGTGAGTAAAAGCTCGTTGTAAGTTTTTACTCGGATGCTAGCTTCCAAATTGATAGGGACGATTCAAAGTCTCAGTCAGGTTTTGTATTTTTCCTGAATGGAGGTGTTGTTAGCTAGAAGAGTTCCAAGCAGGATACAGTTGCCGATTCTATAACTGAGGCCGAGTATATCTCCACTGTAAATGCAGCGAAGGAGGCTGTATTGATTAGGAAATTCATCTGCGAGTTTGATGTAGTTCCTAGTATTGTTCTTCCTGTTATTCTCTTCTGTGATATCAATGGTGCAATTGCACTTGCTTCGGAACCTAGATCTCATAAGAGCTCCAAGCACATACTTCATCGCTTCCATCTAATTTGAGAGATTGTCGATTGAGGAGATGTGAGCATTTGTAGAGTGCCGACTGATGAAAATATTATGGATCCACTGACGAAGCCTCTCGCATAGAGAAAGCATGATGGTCATGTTAGATCTATGGGTATACGATACCTGAATGATCATCTCTAGTTTGAGTCTTGAGAATTGTATGTTTGTTGGCTGTTAGACATTTCATTTCATTAATAAAAGTACTGTATACATTTCATTTATAAATTTTCGCAAGTTCTTTTATTATGTTATTATTTCTATTTGGATGGAATAGTTAACTAAAAATAAATTCCCTTCGAATATTTGCTTTTATAGGTCATGTAGTGACTTGATGTGAGAACCTATGATCATAGAAGCTTCATTCTTAAAGGTCCCTGGTCATTGTATCATCTTAGAAGATAAGGGCGGTGATGATACCTTTAAGACTAGCATGTGCGTTGACTGATGACTCGTCCTCATAGGTCATGATATTATAATATCAAGTCATCACATGGGTACTTGTTATGAACAAGTTGTACTGGACACACCCACTATGAGAATACTTTGTGAATAGTTATATGAACATGTCACAAGTATGGATCAAGTCGCAATAGTGTTTGTGGTCCTTTGACCTGAAGTCACAACACTCACTGAGTGAGGAAGAGCGTGCTTTGATGCCATTAAAAGTCCATTCTTGAGAAAGTTGGATGATAAAGGTGGTTATTGGGTACGTTATGAATCATTTGGGTGTTTGTGTGTGAGCAGATATGGTATTTGTCCTCCTATATGATAGGAGTTGCATCCATTAGCCCTTTGATGGAATGGGACTGAGAAAATGCATGGCCATGCTTGGTTGAGTACATATGTGATATTTGACACACAAATTTCTGAAAGACCATTCTAGATCAGGAAACTGGGATTGAACAATTATGAGGGTGACATGGTCTATACCTCTAGTTCTATCTGGATATAAGGGACGAAGGGACATGACAACACTATAATATTGGTCGCAATGGCTTATGAGTATATAAACTTAATGTTTGGGGAGCAATGATGCATTGCAAGGTGCCCTCATTATTTTTCAAGCTTTTGTTTGATACTTTCTATATCATCTGAGATACTGTTGGTGCTACCATAGTGATCTGGAAGTTATCAAGCATGTAGCCTCACTGCCAACTCAATATGAGCATATCAGGGTCGCACATAAGATTGTGGAGAAACTGGGAGTTAGGATCTGTATGGTATAGCTCATATGATGAGCTAAAGGGACTGAAATATTTTAAGGCAACAGCGTTGAGTGTGTTGAGACCAGTCAACGCTTTCGTCGAGTTAAGTGTTAAATCGTCGAATGATGGCATTGAGTGTGTTGAGTTGACTCAACGATTAATCGAGTATCGAGTGTTGATTCATCGACTGTCACTTTAAATCATTGATTGTGTTGAGTCCATTCAGTGATTCGTTGAGTAAAGGAGTTTACTTGACGAGTCTGGGTCTTAGGCATTCAGTGTGTTGAGTGCACTCAACTACTTCATCGAGTAAATGGTTTACTCGGCAAATCTGGCACTTAGGCGTTGAGTGTATTGTATTCACTCAACGCCATTCGTCGAATCTGGTATTTGGCGCAGTAGTCGTGCATCGTTTGATGAATGC
This sequence comes from Platanthera zijinensis, assembly GCA_039513925.1. Lineage (NCBI taxonomy): Eukaryota > Viridiplantae > Streptophyta > Magnoliopsida > Asparagales > Orchidaceae > Platanthera > Platanthera zijinensis. Next base: position 130,493,361 of record CM077092.1, read on the forward strand.
AGTTTGACGAATGCAGTTCGATAAATTACGTTCGACTAATGCCATTCGACGAATGCAGTTCGACGAATGCCTTTCGACAAATGCAGTTCGATGAATGTAGTTTGACGAATTCCATTCGTCGAATACTATTTGTCAAATCTTGCTTTTGGCACAGAATTCGTTGAGATCTTTGAGTTTGTCGTATATGATATAAGATACTCAATGATTTGTCGAGTATAATTTGATACTCGACGATTCGTCGTATATCCTATAGATATTCGGCGATTCGTCCAGACAAACTGTTGTCTGGCCGAAGGTCTATTTTGTCTAAGTCCTGGGTCTGCGATTAGCGAGAGGTTATTTTGTTTATTACCTTTGGGTATAAATAGGAAACTTTAGGGCTTGAACAAATGCTTTGCTTCTTGATTCATGAATTTGCTAGATCCAAACTCGTTTGGGTTTTTCTAGTTCTAATTGCCGCTGCGTGCACAAGTGTTGTTCCATCCCCAAAAACCCAACAAGTTCTTGATGCCAATAGCAAGAAACCAAAGACTTACATGGAGATGGATAAGGATGAAATAATTATGGCCTCTATGGACATGAGGGCTCAGAATATTATAGTCAGTGCAATAGATGATTCCACTTTTCAAAACCTTATTCATTGTAAAACATCTAAAGAAATGTGGGAGTCACTGATTGTCTATATGGAAGGAACTAATGAGGTCAGAGATAATAGAAAATCTTTGTTAAACTAACAGTATGAAGCCTTCAGACATGATAAGAAAGACTCAGTGGCTGAATGTTTTGAAAAGTTCTAGAGATATGTAAATAACCTAAGGACTTATGGCATGAGCTTTACTTACTCTGAACTTCATGACAAGTTCTTTAGGTCCCTGAATAAGGAATGGGACATCAAGATCTATGCAATAAGAGAAATGGGTAATTTAGCCAACATGGATCCTCAAGCTCTATTTGGAAAGTTGTTGTTCCATGAGTTACAACTCAATCTTAGGAAGTCTAAAGAAGATTCAGCTAGAGCACACAACAGAGAAAAGTCCTTGGCCCTAAATGCTGAGACTTCCAGGAAGGTTAGAGAAAAGTTAACACACTCAGAGTGACAAGACACAGTATCTGAGTGTTCAGAATCATCCTCATTAGGAGGAGACCTGACTGAGGAGGAACTGTCCCTCTTCTCTATACAGTTCAAGAAGATGCTGTGGAGAAGAAGGAAGGGCAGCTGGAAGGGTTCAGCTGGAGACTCTTCTCTCAAGAAGACCAATCATCCAGATTAACCTAGGAAGAAGAAATCGGGGGACAAGTATGGTTCTTCATAGAACAAATATATTAAGTCTAATATTGTGTGTTATTGTTGCAATAAGCAAGGGCATGTCATAGCTGATTTCCCAACAAAAAGAAAGGAGAAAAAGCTAGAGAACTAGAAGACTGGACAGCACAAGAAGGCTGATAAAAGAATCTTGGCAAAGAAACAGTCTACACTATCTAATAGTGAGTCTAGTTCATCAGAATCAGACGAGGAGGAGGCTCTCATGGGCCTAATGCTATTGAGGAGACCTAATCAGGAGAAGGAGATCAGGATTGTTCAGATCCTGAAAAGATAAACAAATCTCTCATAGTTTAGCCTCAAATTCTTTTTCTGCATCAGAAACTGAATCATGCTCATACTCTCTTAACAATAGTGAACATGGTTCAGAATCTGAATCAGATTTAAACACCCTTATCAATAGAAATGGGAAGTTATTAAAGGCCTTGATTGCAAGTAAAGAGCTTGCTAAGGATCATGCCAAAGAATTAGAATCTCTGAGGGGAGTATCTTTTTATTTGGAGAGGGCAAACATAAAATTGGACATGCAAAAATTGAAGCTTATAGATCTAACCAATAAGATAGATAGCCAGACAGAGGTAATAGTAGAATAGGTCAAGATTGTCAAGGAACTAGAAGCAAAGCTTACCCAGGAAAGATAGCTCCTAACTCAGTTCTCAAAACCCAAGTCAGTGCTACCTATCATAAACACCATCTCTGCACCATTTAGAAGTGGTGTAGGGTATGTTCAGAACAAAAAGTTCAAAAAGAAATCTAAACTAAAGGGTAAATCCTCCATGGGTCCAGTTAAGCTACCTTCCAAGTATCTACCTTCTAACAGATGCTTGAGATCATGTGTTCCTAGACACATGATGTATGAGTGCTCTACCAGCAAGGTGAATAAAGAGCCTTGTTGGAAGGGACTGACATCTAATGGTAATAAAGGGCAAAAATAACCACAGAGGGTGATCAATCCAAGAAGCCAAGGAATTCTTAGAGTTGATCCCAGTGCACCACACCTAAATCTGAATGGTAAGGGTGTGAATTTTGCACCACTACCTTTGTAGCTGGATGTCAAGTCTAAGGTGCACAAAAGAACAACTTCAAATGTGCAGCCAAAGAAAAGATACAACCGATTTGAGTGTTGGTGTTGTGGGAAAGTTGGGAATTTTCCCCTAGATTGTTGGTATAATCCAACAACACCTTCATATAAGACTCAACCAGTTGTGTTTAGAAAGTCTGTTGTGTTTCACATAGCAAAGCCTAACAGGAACAAAGGCCCCAAAACTATTTGGGTGACTAAGGTGAACTAATTCTGTGTTTGTAGGGGAATCTAAGTACCATAGGAAGTCCAATATGGTACATTGGAATGTGGCTGTTCCAGACACATGAATTGAACAAGGAGTTTGCTAAGAGATTACACTCTAGTTAGGAATGTACCAAATGTCATCTTTGGAGGGTCAGAGAAAGGAATCACCAAGGGATATGGTAACATTTCTAATGGCCTAGTTACAATCATAAAAGTGGCATATGTGGAAGGATTGAACCAAAATCTGATAAGCATAATCAGCTTTGTATATAAGTTTTGAAATTGTTTTCCACAATGACAAGTGTCTGATAAGGAATTCAAGTGATCAAGAGATAATCTTGTCAGGCACTAAGAGTGGGAACATTTATTTTCTATATTTCTTAAGTGTAAAAGAGAAATCTACTGTATGCCTAGTAGCTAGTGAGAAAGACTCTTTGTGTGTATAGTGGCACAAGAGGCTTGCACACATAAAATATAAAGCTATGTGCAAGCTATTCTCTATGGACTTAGTTAGAAACAGTCCCCAGCTCAAATGCTCCAAAGAAGGCTTATGTCCTACATGTCAAAAATGCAAACAGACAAAAGTCACATTTAAGAGCATTCAGTCCAAAACACTGAGAGGTATCTCAACTAACTTCATATGTATCTATTTGGTCCTATGCAAGTTCTTAGTTTGGGTAGGAAGTCCTATACCTATTTGATTGTGGATGATCACTCTAGGTTTGCTTGGGTATTCTTCCTAAGGAGAAAGTCTGAAATACTAGACAACCTTACTGATTTTGTCAAACAAGTTAAGAATGAGATGGAATGTTCTGTGGTAAAGCTTAGAAGTGACCATGGTACAGAATTTCAATCCAAAAAGATGACAAATTTCTATAAGGAACTAGGGATCTTTCAAGAGTTCTCCTCTCCAAAAACACCACAGGAAAATGGAGTTGCTGAGAGGAAGAATAGAAATCTCATTGAGGCAGCTAGAACAATTTTGAGTTATACATCTCTCCCAGAATATTTCTCGGCTGAGGCTGTGAACACATCATGCTATGTTCAAAATAGGGCCTAGATCAACAAGAATCACTGCAAGAATCCCTATGAACTAATGAAAGGCGGAAAACCAAATCTGTCCTACTTCAAAATTTTTGGTAGTATGTGTTATGTATTGGACAATGGGAAAACTTATCTAACAAAGTTTTCAAAGAAATCCTATGAAGGAATCTTTGTAGGGTATAGTGTACACAACAAAGCATATAGGATTTATACCTTAAAACATCAAGTTGTAGAAGAATCTATAAATGTAGTTTTTGATGAATCATCTGTACTATTTAATGAGATTTCTTATAACTCTAGTCTAGGTAATGTGGACTCTAGAATGGAGAAGTTAAATATAGGTGACTCACCTGATTTAGAGTTACACACTAGAGATAATATATAAATTCCTATGGAAGACAAAGTTATTGCCCAGGGGGAGGAAGAGAATCATCCAAATCCTCCTACAGATCTAGGTGATGGTAGGCACCTGCCAGTAGCAGTTAGACACCTTAGAGATCATCCTATTGATCAAATAATAGGTGATGCCAAATTAGGAGTGACTACTAGGAGTAGACATCATAATGAGGTTCTATACTCTAGCTTTCCATCTTAGGTAGAACTTAAAAAGTTTGAAGAAGCTAATTCAGACCCAAACTAGACTATTGTTATGCAAGAAGAGCTCAATCAATTTGAGAGATTCAACGTCTGGAGTCTAGTTACTATACTTAGTGATCACAATGTCATAGGCACTAAGTGGATGTATAGAAATAAACTAGATGAGTATGGGGTTATAGTTAAGAACAAAGCTAGATTAGTGGCTAAAGGATATAGTGTAATGACTCCACCCGTTAAATGTAATATAGTAGAAGGTCCGGCCTGGGCCCCACACTATATGCCATAAATAGACGATGAGGTCACAGGTTAAAACCAAACCACCAACGCATCCTAACTCAGAGCACGCTAGTGGAATATTTGAACAATAAGTTGAACTCAAACCAGGAATGTCCACAATATATAAACCACAGTTATATATACAACCACTAGAAGGAATGTCCAGCAAATACAACCAGGTTGCCCTTAAGCCTTACAGTTCCTCTTTTCACAGTGTGGATTGCATACATCGGCACGCAGGCCGGCCACACATGAACAAAACACAACACTTTTAGCTTAGCCTTCAAGGGCTAGCAGCAGCAGCAGGGACTTCAGCCCTTTATTTTCCTCTCGGCTCTCTAGCACCTGCACAGGGACAATCCACCCAGAAGGTGGCAAACAAGGAAACGGTCAGCATTCAACTGACCTATTTATAACAATCCTACCCTTTTCCCGGGGCAGTGGCATTCCTTCCCTGCAGAGCAATGCATCAACAGATATAGCATATCTTGTGCTCTTACGCACAAATAATCCATCATAACCGTTTGCAACACGACCCGACGATCCGTGCACTCAGGCACACTTTTGGGTACACCGGCGAACCAGGATAACCACTATTAAGCATTTATTCTTGATGGCGCGCAGGAATAAGACTCACATTATGCTACTGACAAAAACACAATGACTTGGCGCTCTCCTGTACAGTCAATACAACACAGGTACAGATCAACCACCCCCTGTTGCTCAATTTGCCTCTCCATCACCAAGCACATCATACTCGAGGCTACAAAGAAGGCGCGGGTCGATTTCATCTTTCATGTTTGACAAGAAGCCTTTTAAGAGCTCGTATCTCACAATAGCCATAATTTCCACCAAGGGCTGGCCTCACAATACCAAAAGGGGAGTTTTTCTAGCATCCTTCGCAGTCGCTTGGCGGGTTCAGCAGAACTCTCTCTCTGCACCCAAACTAAACCCAAACCCTGCAGTTCCTACAGTGCCAGAAAACTAGTCTTTCATAGCATACAATACAAGCATTATGAGGGTGTTTTCCTGGATTTCAACTCCAGTACTTCCCGCTACTGCCCTTCACAGGAACGACCCATCGACCCCAAAAACTACATAAGTATACGCGGAGTCTTCTCCGATGCGTAAATGAAATATCACCAATCAAGACGAACCTATCCAGATGGCCTTCATACAACATGCCTATCCCATACTAAACATTTTCGGGTCTATATGCAGACTCAACTGGGGATAACAACTATCAACCCACTGGAATCACTCACTCTTTCCACCTTTTGGTGGAGAGGATTCCATGCTAATGCATAAAGGAGGACTTCACATGTCAAAGAAGGAAGATCGTTACCCATGACGATCTCTTGGGATCCATCGAAATTCTAGCTGGTTGGAAAGCACCGTAGTGGCTTTGCCTCAACAGAACTGGACTTGGATCTCGAATCGAAACTCAAGAGCTCCACCAGTGGCTTGATCTTATCCTCCTTCTCCTTCCTTCTCTCCCTTCTCTCTTCTCTTTTAGAAAGAGAATAATCCAAAGCATGAGTGAAATCTTCACTCAAAGCCTTGACTTAACCCAGCAGGAAATTATCTGGGTCCTTGGATCTAGGTTTAAGGAATCGAATGACCACAAATCGGTTCAAAGTCCAATATTTGGGCTGACACAGCCTGTGACATGCCCATGTCAAAGGCCGTGTACTCCAAGCGATACATGAACCGACTTACCAAAACCAGGACATGGGCTTAGACACGCCCGTGTCAAGACCATAACATGCCTGTGTTAGTAAGTACACACCAGTGTTAGTAAGTGCATGCCCGTGTTGAGGGGCATGTCCCTCAAATGGCATAGGATCTACAATACCGAAAAGAACATGGCTGGGGAACACTCCCGTGTCCTTGGCCGTTTTCTAAACACGCCCCTTTGACACGCCCGTATCATAGGCCATGCGATACACTCAACGTCGCCCGGTTACCCACCCGAGCAGGACACGGCCTCGGACACGCCTGTGTCCCTGACAGTGTCACCGCTCGATGATCATAGACTGAACTATGTCGAGAAATCGACTCGACGCTCACCATAAAGGACACTCCATTGGACACGCCCGTGTCCCAGGCCTTGTGTCGCTGGACACGTCCTGGGATACGCCCGTTTCCCAGGCTGTGTCACCCAGCCTGAACTCTAATTTGGATTTGGGGTGTTACAACCCTCCCCTCCTTATAATAAATTTCATCCCGAAATTTTCTCACAGCAAGGAAACCCAGTAAACATAATGCTATAACTTCAAAATGATCGTTACAACAAAAGATGTACTTTACAATAGTTCAAACAAATATCTCGAGAAAATCAGCTCGCATGGTCTGCTCTCCCTCCCATGTAAGCTCCTCACGGCCACAATTATCCCACCGGACTTTGACCATCCCTATTGTTTTGTTCTACAACTGTTTATCGGCTCTATCTTTGATCTGAATGGGTCTAACCTTTGTCATTAGCCAACATTCAACTGGTACACGATCATTCTCAATCACTTGAGTTGGATTCTTGACGACTTTTCGAAGCACTGAGATGTGGAACACATCATGTAAGCAACTCAGTTTTGCCGAAAGAGCTAGCTGATAGGCAGCTTACCAAACTCGCTCCACCACTTAAAACGAACCAAGATATCTTGGACTTAGCTTTTTCAACCGTCGAATCCTAGACATGCCTTGGAAGGGTTTGATCTTCAAGTATACCCAATCGCCCACCGCAAAATCTGCATTCTGATGCTTGGCTATCCTGGGCTATCAATATCCTCTCCCGAATAGAGCGTATCGTCGAAGTACCTTCTTTGACATCCTTGTGCGGATATACTTTTGGTTCGCCTGCTTCTTCCCAAACTAGCGATGTATGGCATTTCAGACCATACAAAGCTTCATACAGAGCCATACTGATTCTCGCTTGGTAGCTATTATTGTAGGCAAACTCCACCATATAGTGATGATCTTCCCATCTCTTGCCAAAATCCAGGGCGTACATTTGGAGCATATCTTCCCTCGTCCTGTTGGTCCGCTCAGTTTGGCCATCCGTTTGGGGATGAAAGGTCGTACTGAATGCTAACTTTGTTCCCAACAATTAATGGATTAGCCTCCAATCATTTGACGTGAATCGCCCATCACGGTCACTGACGATGCTCCGTGGAACACTGTGCAATCGGACAATCTACTCCACATAGAGCTTTACCATAGTTTCCACTGAATCGTTCCTCTTATTCATTAAGAAGTGAGCCACTTTTGTCAACCGGTCTACAATCATCCAGATTGAATCATTCCCGCGTTGAGATTTCGACAACCCGTGCACGAAATCCATTGAGATATCATCAAACTTCCACTCCGTAAGAGGTAACGAATTCAGGAAACCTCTAGGCTTCAGACAATCCACTTTGACCAACGCACAAGTTTGACACTTAGTCACATAATGTGTTATGTCTTTCTTTAGTCCAGGCCACCAGAATAATTTCTTCATATCCTTGTACATCTTTGTGCTCCCAGGGTGAATTGAGTACTTTACAAAGTAAGCTTCATACATCAACTCTTCTCACAACTTACTAGTACTTGGGACGCATAATCGGTCATCTTTCCGTAACAAGCCGTCATCCCAGGAGAATTGGCCATCTGACCCATCATTTAAATAGCGTTGGAGACTTTCATCAAGCTCTGTTGCTCGTCGAAACCTGTCCGCAAGGTCATACAGTACTTTCGTCCAGTTAAAGCATGCATTGGCTTTGGAATTCTTGTCAACACAAGAAATCTCTAACGCTTCCAACTCCTGGATCAGACGCTCATCATGCATATGCAACCAACTTGCACGTACCGGAGTCCTACGACTCAACGCATCCGCGACCACATTTCCCTTCCCGAGAGTATAGTGAATATCAAAGGTATAGTCCCCAAGGAACTCCATCCACATTCATTGTCGCATATTCAGATCCTTCTAATCCAACTGATACTTTAGGCTCATATGATATGTATAGATATCCACCTTTATGCTATATAGATAGTTCCACCATAATTTTAGCGCAAAGATCACTGCCGCCAACTCCAAGTCGTGGATGGGATAATTCTGTTCGTGCACTTTGAACTGGCGTGAGCCATAAGCAATCACTTTACCAAACTATTGAAGAACCCAGCCTAAGCTGCTCCCTGAAGCATCACTATAGATCTTATAGCCATCTGTACCACATGGCGATGTCAACGCAGGCGCCGTGGTCAAACAACTCTTCAGCTCTTCAAAAGCTCGCGCGCACTCTGGTGTCCAATCGAACTTATGATCCTTTCTCATCAACGTGGTCAGAGACAAAGCAATCCGTGAGAAGTTTTCCACAAACCGTCTATAGTAGCCTGCCAGTCCAAGGAAACTCCTAACCTCGGGCACTGAAAACATCAATGGACATTCTCGAATGAAAATTATCTTTAACGTATCCACTACTATGCCCTCTACAATTACCAAGTGGCCAAGAAAAGCCATCGACGATAGCTAAAACTCACACTTTGAGAATTTGGCAAAGAGCTTATTCCTTCGCAAGGTATGCAACACCAATCGTAAATGGTTTTCATGATTGGCTTCCGACTGCAAGTACACTAGGATATCATCGATGAAGACAATCACAAACAGATCCAAGTACTCTCGGAACATTCGGTGCATTCGATCCATAAATACCGAAGGCGCATTACATAAACCAAACGACATTACAGTGAACTCATAATTCTCGTAGCGTGTTCCAAATGCTGTCTTGGGAATTTTTCCTTCACGATTCCTCAACTGGTAATATCAAGACTTTAAATCCAATTTGGAATAGACGGATGAGCCCACTAGCAGATCGAACAAGTTGTCTATCAGTGGAATCGGATACTTGTTTTTCTCCGTCAGCTTATTCAAGTCACGATAGTCAATACATAACCGTAAACTACCATATTTATTTTTCACAAAAAGAATAGGCATACTCCAAGGTGACATACTTGGGCGTATGTATCCCTGTTCCAGTAACTCTTACAGTTGGACATTCAATTCAGACATTTCTTTTGGCGCTACACGATATGGAAAACGGGCCACAGGTTTCTCACCTGGCACCAAATCAATAGAGAAGTCGATCTCCCGATGTGGAGGTAACCCAGGAAGATCCTTAGGAAAGACATCTGCAAACTCTGACACAATCGGAACATCGCTCACACTAACCTTTGGCTCAACCGCCTGAATAAGCATGAAGAATAAATCCGCGCCTTTCCGAATAGTATTGACGACTTGGAGAGCAGACACCAAGATCCCGCTCACTCCTCGCATACCAATAAACTTAGTCTCAAGCTCAATATTCGGGCTTAGTGTGATCTCCTTTGAATTGCAATCAATAAAGGCACATAGTTTCGAGAGCCAGTCCATGCCAAAGATCACATCAAACTCCAATATCGGTAGCACAGATGCACTAAAACCAAAATCCCTACTTCCTATTTAAACTTCAATATCGCAAGCTCTATCCCAAGCATCACACAACCATTAGGTAATAACACCTTTATACTATCTGTAGTCACATGACTCGGTACTCCAATTCGAGCTACGAAGTCCTTAGACAAAAACGAATGTGAAGCACCCGTATCAAACAGGGCTCTTGTTGGGTTGTTCCAAATCAGGACAAAGCCTGTAGCATACACATCATGCACAAGCTATATAGAAAGTATGCAATAAAAACAAAGCAAGAAATAGCTTAAATCGTACCTGTGATGATGTCACTTTGCTTTATAGCCTCATGCTGGCCAAGATTATAAACTCTGGGCTGCGCCTGGGATGCAGAGGATTCTACCACTGCTTTGCCCTTCTCAGTATAAGACGCACCCATGTTCTTTTCCCCCTTTGGCTGAGCAACCCTACAATCACGGTCTATATGCCCCACTTTGCCACAGGTAAAGAAGGTATGAGACTCCTGCTTTGAAGTTTCTCCCGACGCAACTGTCGCAGAAGCTTGCCCAGAAGGTTTGGACCTCTTGCCCAACTTCTTCTGGTAGTACGATTTTCCAGGGCGGGGTGCTTTGAACTCTAGCTTTATCACAGCCAAGTCCCTTTTTGCCTTGCACCCGCTTCATGTCCTTCTCCAGCGTACATTTACTATCAACCAATGCTTGAAATCCTTTGTTCACCGAACTTGAAAGCAGGAATCTCAAATCATCCCGCAATCCTTCGTAGAACCGATTGGTTTTCCTTTGTTCATCAGCAAAGATTGACCTCGCATATCGTCCCAACCTTGTAAATTCGTGCAAGTACATATCAACACTATCTTCGCCTTGATTTAATCGCTGGAACTCATTTTCCATGGCAATGCGTTGTGCCGCTGGTAAGTGCTTTTTCAAAAACATTCGAGAGAACTCCTCAATCGAAACTTGCGTTAACGGCCTGCCTGCTAAATGGTGTAACTCAACCTCTTCCCACCATAACCGCGCCTCTCCTTCCAACATGAAGGTGGGCAAGGTGACCTTCTGAGTTTCCTCCGTCCTTATCGTCGTCAATATATGTTTGACTCGCGATAACCAATCCTCTACCTGCATTGGGGATCCCATCCCCGTGAATGTAGGTTGATTGAAGCTTATGAATTGCTTCAACTGTCATTCAGTAGCTCGCGGATCTATAGCCTCGACCGGTTAAGGTCTTACACCCACACGATCTGGCACCAATGCTGGCTGCCCCTTCCCGATCGGCTTAATCATGGCAAATAGTGCCTCAGCAACTAATCGAACTATTTCCGCAGATGGAGGAGGTTTTTGCACCTCAGCTAGTGCCGCACTCTCATAAGAGCGTTGGGGCTATGACTACCCAGCACCACTACGAGTAAGCTATAGGTGGATAATACACACATTAGCGACCTTACTCAAGCAATAACAATAATTTAGGAATGCGCAGATTCCTCAAATAAGTGTATTTGCATTCCTTAGTGGACATTCAAGAGTTCATTAGTGTTACAGCGGTTTGCGAAGACACGTAGTCGCCACCCAACAAAAGAATTCGACCACGAATTTGAAAGAGGAAGACCGAGACAAGATGATACCAAAATGTAACGACTCCACCCATTAAATGCAATATAGTAGAAGGTCCGTCCGGGGCCCCACAGTATATGCCACAAATAGACGGCGAGGTCATAGGTTAATACCAAACCACCAATGCATCCTAACTCAGAGCATGCTAGCGGAATATTTGAACAATTAGCTGAACTCAAACCAGTAATGTCCACTATATAAAAACAACAGTTATATATACGACCACTAGAAGGAATGTCCGACAAATATAACCATGTTGGCCTTAAGGCCTTACAATTCCTCTTTTCACAGTGTGTATTGCATACATCGGTGCGCAGGCCTGCCACACATGAACAAAACACAACACTTTTGGCTTAGCCTTCAAGGGCTAGCAGCAACAGCGGCAATAGCAGCAGGGACTTCAGCCCTTCATTTTTCGCTCACCTCTCCAGCACCTGCACAGGGACAATCCATAAAGAAGGTTGCAAACAAGGCAACGGTAAGCATTCAGCTGACCAATTTATAACAATCCTACTCCTTTCCCGGGGCAGTGACATTCCTTCCCTGCAAAGCAATGCATCAACAAATATAGCATATCTTGTGCTCTTACGCACAAACAATCCATCACAACCGTTAGCAACACAGCCCGACGATCCGTGCACTCAGGCACACTTTTGGGTAAACCGGCGAACCAGGATCAACACCCTTGAGCATTTAGTATTGATGGCGTGCAGGCCTAAGACTCTCATTATGCTATTGATTAAAACCTAATGCCTTGGCGCTCTACTATACAGTCAACACAATGCAGGTACAGATCAACCACCCCCCATTGCTCAATTCGCCTTGCCATCACCAAGCACATCGTACTCGAGGCTACAATTAAATACACGGGTTGGTTTCACGTTTCCTGTTTGGCAAGAAGCCTTTTAAGAGCTCGTAGCTAACAATAGCCATAATGTCCACCAAGGACTGGCCTCACAATACAAAAAGGGGAGTTTTGCCAGCATCCTTCGCGGTCGCTTGGTGGTTCAGCGGAACTCTCTATCTGTATCCAAACTCAACCCAAACCCTGCAGTTTCTGCAGTGCCAGAAAACTAGTCTTTCATAGCATACAACACAAGCATTATGAGGGTGTTTTCCAGAATTTCCACTCCAGTACTTCCTGTTAATGCCCTTTATAGGAACGACCCATCGACCCCACAAACTACACGAGTATACGCGGAGACTTCTCCGATGTGTAAATGAAACATCACCAATCAAGACCAACCTATTAAGATGGGCTTCACACAGCATGCTTATCTCGTACTACATATTTCTGGGTGTAGATGCAGACTCAACTGGGGATAGCAACTATCAACCCACTGTAATCACTCACTCTTTCCACCTTTTGGTAGAGGGGATTCCATGCTCATGCATAAAGGAGGACTTCACATATCAAAGAAGGAAGATCGTTACCCTTGACGATCTCTTGGGATCCATTGAAATTCTAGCCGGTTGGAAAGCACCGCAGCGGCGTTGCCTCCACAGAACTGGACTAGGATCTCGAATCGGAACTCGGGAGCTCCACCGGTGGCTTGATCTTCTCCTCCTTCTCCTTCCTCCTCTCCCTTCTCTCTTCTCTTTTAGAAAGAGAATAATCCAAAGCATGTGTGAAATCTTCATTCAAATCCTTGACTTAACCCAACAGGAAATTATCTGGGCCATTGGATCTAGGATGAAGGAATCGAACGGCCACAAATCGATATCAAAGTAAAATATTTGGGCTGACACGGCCTGTGACACGCCCGTGTCACAGGCCGTGTGATACAAGAGGTACACAAACTGACTTACCCAAACCAGGACATGAGCTAAGAAACGCCCGTGTCAAGCCCCTGACACGCCCGTGTTTGTAAGTGCATGCCCGTGTTAGTAAGTATATGCCTGTATTGAGGGGTGTGTCCTTGAAACGGCACAGGATCAACATTCCCTAAAAGAACACGGCTAGGGCACATGCCCGTGTCCTTGGCCGTTTGCTAAACACGCCCCTGTGATATGCCTGTGTCATAGGCTGTGTGCCACACTCAATGCCGCCCGATTACCCACCCGAGCAGGACACGGCCTCAGACACGCATGTGTCCCTGGCAATCTCACCTCTCGACGATCGACGACTGAACTATGTCGATAATGCGACTCGACGCTCACCGTGAAGGACATGCCCTGGGACACGCCCGTGTCCCAGGCAGTGTGTCGCTGGATGCGCCCTGGGCATGCCCGTTTCCTAGGCTGTGTCACCTAGCCTGAACTCTAATTTGGATTTGGGGTGTTACAACCCTCTCCTCCTTACAATAAATTTCGTCCCGAAATTTTCTCACATTAAGGAAACCCAACAAACATAATGCTATAACTTCAAAATGATTGTTACAACAAAAGACGTACTTTACAATAGTTCAAACAAACAACTCGGGAAAATCAGCTCGCATGGTCTGCTCCCGCTCCCATGTTAGCTACTCACGACCACAATTATCCCACCAGACTTTGACCATCCCTATTGTTTTGTTCCGTAACTGTTTATCAGCTCTATCTTCGATCTGAATGGGTCTAACCTTTGTCGTTAGCCCATATTCAACCGGTACACGATCATTCTCAATCACTTGAGCTGGATCCTATATGACTTTTCGAAGCACTGATATGTGGAACACATCATGTAAGCCACTCAATTCTGTCAAAAGAGCTAGCCGATAGGCAGCTTCCCCAACTCGCTCCACCACTTCAAACGGACCAAGATATCTCGAACTTAGCTTTTTCAATCGTCGAATCCTATACACACCTTTGAAGGGTTTGATCTTTAAGTATACCCAATTTCCCACCGCAAACTCCAAGTTCTGATGCTTGGCATTGTAGTATTTGGCTTGCCTATCCTGGGCTATCAATATCCTCTCCCAAATATAGTGTATAGTCGAAGTAGCTTCTTCGACATCCTTGCGCGGATATACATTTGATTCGCCTGCTTCCGCCCAAACTAGAGGTGTATGGCATTTCAGACCATACAAAGCTTCATACGGAGCCATACTGACGCTCGCTTGGCAGCTATTATTCTAGGCAAACTCCACCATATAGAGATGATCTTCCCATCTCTTGCCGAAATCCAGGGCGCACATTCAGAGCATATCTTCAATCGTCCTGTTGGTCTGCTCCATTTGGCCATCCGTTTGGGGAAGAAAGCTCGTACTGAATGCTAACTTTGTTCCCAAAAATTAATGGATTAGCCTCCAATCATTTGACGTGAATCACCCATCACGGTCACAGACGATGCTCCGGGGAACACCATGCAATCGGACAATCTATTCCACATAGAGCTTTGCCAAGGTTTCCACTGAATCGTTCCTCTTATTCGGTATGAAGTGAGCCACTTTTGTAAACCGGTCTACAATCATCCAGATTGAATCATTCCCGTGTTGAGATCTCGACAACCCGTGCACGAAATCCATTGAGATATCATCAAACTTCCACTCCGGAATAGGTAACGACTTCAGGAAACCTCCAGGCTCCAGACATTTTGCTTTGACCAACGCACAAGTTTGACACTTGGCCACATAATGTGTTGTCTCTTTCTTTAGTCCTGGCCACCAAAATAATTTCTTCATATCCTTGTACATCTTTGTGCTCCCAGGGTGAATTGAGTACTTTGCAAAGTGAGCTTCATACATCAACTCTTCTCTCAACTTACTAGTACCTGGGACGCATAATCGGCCATCTTTCCGTAATAAGCCGTCTTCCCAGGAGAATTGGCCATCTGACCCATCATTTGAATAACGTTGGAGACTTTCATCAAACTCCATTGCTCGTTGAATCCTATCCGCAAGGTCATACTGTACCTCCGTCCAGTTCAAGAATGCATCGACTATGGAATTCTTGTCAACACAAGAAATCTTTAACGCTTTTAAATCCTTGATCAGACGCTCATCATGCATCTGTAACCAACTTGCCTGTACATGAGTCCTACGACTCAACGCATCAGCGATCACATTTCCCTTCACGAGAGTATACTGAATATAAAAGTTATAGTCCCCAAGGAACTCCATCCACCTTCGTTATCGCATATTCAGATCCTTCTGATCCAATAAATACTTTAGGCTCGTATGATCTGTATAGATATCCACCTTTATGCCATTTAGATCATGCCACCATAATTTTAGCGCAAAGAACACCGCCGCCAACTCCAATTCGTGGATGGGATAATTCCGTTCGGGCACTTTCCACTGGCGTGAGCCATAAGCAAACACTTTACCAAACTGTAGAAGAACCCAGCCTAAGCCGCTCCCTGAAGCATCACTATAGATCTTATAGTCGACTGTACCACATGGCGAAGTCAACACAAGCGTCGTGGTCAAATGACTCTTCAACTCTTCAAAAGCTCGCGAGCACTCCGACGTCCAATTGAACTTCTGATCCTTTCTCGTCAACGTGGTCAGAGGAAAAGCAATTCGTGAGAAGTTTTCAACAAACCGTCTATATTAGCCAGCCAGTCCAAGGAAACTCCTAACCTCGGCCACTGAAGAGATCACTGGCCATTCTCAGATGATACTTATCTTTAACGGATCCACTACTATGCCCTCTCCAATTACCACGTGGCCAAGAAAAGCCACCGACGACAGCCAAAACACACACTTTGAGAATTTGGCAAAGACCTTATTTCTCCGCAAGGTATGCAACACCAACCGCAAATGGTTTTCATGATCGGCTTACGACTGCAAGTACACTAGGATATAATCGATGAAGACAATCACAAATAGATCCAAGTACTCTCGGAACATTTGGTGCATTAGATCAATAAATACCGAAGGCGCATTATATAAACCAAATGGCATTACGGTGAACTCATAATTCCCGTAGTGTGTTCCAAATACTGTCTTAGGAATGCCACCTTCACGATTCCTCAGGTGGTAATATCCAGACTTTAAATCCAATTTGGAATAGACGGTTGAGCCCACTAGCAGATCGAATAAGTCGTCTATCCGTGAAATCGGATACTTGTTTTTCTCCGTCGGCTTATTCAACTCACGATATTCAATACATAACCGTAAACTACCGTCTTTTTTTTCACAAAAAGAATAGGCGTGCTCCAAGGTGACATACTTGGGCGTATGTATCTCTGTTTAAACAACTCTTGTTGTTGGATTTTCAATTCAGCCATTTCTTTTGGCACTACGCAATATGGCGAGCGGGCCACAGGTTTCGCACCTGGCACCAACTCAATAGAGAAGTTGATCTCCCACTGGGGAGGTAACCAAGGAAGTTCCTTAAGAAAGACATCTGCAAACTCCGACATAATCGGAACATCGCTCACACTGACCTTTGCTTCAACAGCCTGAATAAGCGTGAAGAATAAATCCTCGCCTTTCCGAACAGCATTGATGACTTGGAGAGCAGACACCAAGATCCCGCTCACTCCTCGCATACCAGCGAACTTAGTCTCAAGATCAATATTTTGGCCTAGTGTGATCTCCTTTGAATTGCAATCAATAAAGGCACGCTGCTCCGAGAGCCAGTCCATGTCAAAGATCACATCAAACTCCGATATCGGTAGTACAGATGCACTCAAACCAAAATCCCGACTTCCTATTTGAACTTCAATATCACAAGCTCTATCCCCAAGCATCACACAACCATTAGGTAATAACACATTTATACTATCTGTCATCACATGACTCGGTACTCCAATTCGAGCTACGAAGTCCGTAGACAGAAACGAATGTGAAGCACCCGTATCAAACAGGGATCTCGCTGGGTTGTTCCAAATCATGAGAAAGACTATAACATACACATCATGCACAAGCTACATAGAAAGTATGCAATAAAAACAAAGCAATAAATAGCATAAATCGTACTTGTGACGACGTCACTTTGCTTTATAGCCTAATGTATGCCAAGATTATAAACTCTGGGCTGGGCCTGGGATGCAGAGGATTCTACCAAAGTTTTGCCCTTCTAAGTATAAGACACACCCATCTTATTTTCCCCCTTTGGCTGAGCAACCCTACAATCACGGGCTATAAGCCCCACTTTGCCATAGGTAAAGCATGTACGAGACTCCTGCTTTGAAGTTGCTCTCGATGCAACTATCGCAGAAGCTTGACCATAAGGCTTGGACCTCTTGCCCCACTTCTTCTGGTAGTACGATTTTCCAGGGCGGGGTGCTTTGAACTCTAGCTTTATCACAACCAAGTCCTTTTTGCCTTGCACCCGCTTCATGTCCTTCTCAAGCGCATATGCAGTATCAACCAATGCCATAAATCCTTGATTCACCGAACTTGAAAGTTGGAACCTCAACTCATCCCGTAATCCTTCGTAGAACAGATTGGTTTTCCTTTGTTCATCCGCGAAGATTGACCTTGCATATCATCCCAACCTTATAAATTTGTGCAAGTACGTATCAACACTGTCTTCGCCTTGTGTTAATTGTTGGAACTCATTTTCCATGGCAATGCGTTGTGCCGCTATTAAGTGCTTTGTCAAAAACATTCGAGAGAACTCCTCAATCGAAACTTGCGTTAACAGCATGCCTACTAAATAGTGTAACTCAACCTCGTCCCACCATAACCACGCCTCTCTTTCAAACATGAAGGTTGCCAAGGTGACCTTCTAAGTTTCCTCCATCCTGATCGCCGTCAATATATGCTTGACTCGCGATAACCAATCCTCTGTCTGCGTTGGGGATCCCATTCCCGTGAACGTAGGTGGATTGAAGCTCATGAATTGATTCAGTTGTCATTCAGCTGCTCGCGGATCCACAGGCTCGATCAGTTCAGGTCTTACACCCACACGATCTGGCACCAATGCTGGTTGCGCCTTCCCGGTCAACTAAATCATGGCAAATAGTGCCTCAGCAACTAATCGAACTGTTTCCGCAGATGGAGGAGGTGTTGGCACCTCAGCTGGTGCCGCACTCTCATAAGAGCGCAGGGGCTCAGACTGCCCAGCACCACTACGAGTCACCTATAAGTGGACAAGACACACATTAGCGACCTTATGCAGGCAATAATAACAATTTAGCAATGCGTAGATTCCTTAAATAATTGTATTTGCATTCCTTAGTGGACATTCAAGAGTTCATTAGTGTTACAGTGGTTTGCACAGACACGTGGTCGCCACCCCACAATAGAATTCGACCAGGAATTCGAAAGAGGAAGACCGAGACAAGGTGATACCAAAATATAACGACTCCACCCATTAAATGTAATATAGTAGAAGGTCCGGCTGGGGCCCCACACTATATGCCACAAACAGACGGCGAGGTCACAGGGTAATACCAAACCACCAACGCATCCTAACTCAGAGCATGCTAGCGGAATATATGAACAATAAGCTGAACTCAAACAAGGAATGTCCATTATATATTAACCATAGTTATATATACAACCACTAGAAGGAATGTCCAGCAAATAACCCCAGGTTTGCCTTAAGGCCTTACAATTCCTCTTTTCACAGTGTGTATTGCATACATCGGCACGCAGACCGTCTACACATGAACAAAACACAACACTTTTGGCTTAGCCTTCAAGGGCTAGTAGCAGCGACGGAAATAACAGCAGGGACTTCAGCCCTTCATTTTCCGCTCGGCTCTCCAACACCTGCACAGGGACAATCCACCCAGAAGGTTGCAAACAAGGCAACGGTCAGCATTCAGGTAACCAATTTATAACAATCCTACCCCTTTCCCTGAGCAGTGTCATTCCTTCCCTGTAGAGCAATGCATCAACAGATATAGCATATCTTGTGCTCGTACGCACAAACAATCCATCATAACCGTACACTCAGGCACACTTTTGGGTACAATGGCGAATCGAGATCAACACCCTTGAGCATTTATTCTTAATGGAGCGCAGGCCTATGACTTTCATTATGCAACTAACGAAAACCCAATGCCTTGGCGCTCTCCTATACAGTCAACATAATGCAGGTACAGATCAACCACCCCCCGTTGCTCAAATCGCCTTGTCATCACCAAGCACATTGTACTCGAGGAAATAATTAAAAGCGCGGGTCGGTTTCACCTTTCCTGTTCGGCAAGAAGCCTTTTAAGAGTTCGTAGCTCATAATAGCTAAAATGTCCACCAAGGACTGGCCTCACAATACAAAAAGGGGAGTTTTGCCAGCGTCCTTTGCAGTCGCTTGGCGAGTTCAAAAGAACTCTCTATCTGCACCCAAATTCAACCCAAACCCTATAGTTCCTACAGTGCCAGAAAACTTGTCTTTCATAGCATACAGCACAAGCATTATGAGGGTGTTTTCCTGGATTTCCACTCCAATACTTCCTGCTACTGCCCTTCACATGAATGACTCATCGACCCCACAAACTACACGAGTATACGCGGAGTCTTCTCCGATGCGTAAATGAAACATCACAAATCAAGACCAACCTATCAAGATGGGCTTCACACAGCATGCCTATCCCGTACTACACATTTCTAAGTCTAGATGCAGACTCAACTAGGGATAGCAACTATCAACCAACTGGAATAACTCACTCTTTCCACCTTTTGGTGGAGGGGTTCTCATGCTCATGCATAAAGGAGGACTTCATATATACAAGAAGGAAGATCGTTACCCTTGACGATCTCTTGGGAGCCATCAAAATTCTAGCCAGTTGAAAAGCACCGCAGCGGCTTTGCCTCCACAGAAGTGGCCTCAGATCTCGAATCCGAACTTGGGAGCTCCACCGGTGGCTTGATCTTCTCCTCCTTCTACTTCCTCCTCTCCCTTCTCCTTTCTCTTTTAGAAAGATAATAATCCAAAGAATGAGTGAAATCTTCACTCGAAGCCTTGACTTAACCCAGCACGAAATTATCTGGGCCATTGTATCTAGATGAAGGAATCGAATGACCACAAATCGGTCTCAAAGTCCAATATTTGGGCTGACACGGCCTGTGACACGACCGTGTCACAGGCCGTATGCTGCAATCGGTACACGAACCGACATACCCAAACCAGGACACGGGCTTAGACACACCCGTATCAAGCCCCTGACATGCCCGTGTTAGTAAGTACACGCCCGTGTTGAGGGGCGTGTCGCTAAAACGGCATAGGATCATCATTACCGAAAAGAATACGGCTGGGGCACACGCTCGTGTCCTTGGTCGTGTGCAAAACATGCCCCTCTGATACGCCCGTGTCATAGTCCATACATCACACTCAATGCCGCCAAGTTACCCAACCGAGCAGGACACGGCCTCGGACACACCTGTGTCCCTAGCCGTGTCACCTCTCGATGATCATTGACTGAACTATGTCGAGAACTCGACTCGACGATCACCATGAGGGACATGGCCTGGGACACGCCCGTGTCCCAGGCCGTGTGCCGTTGGATACTCCCTAGGACATGCCCGTGTCCCAGGCCATGTCACCCAGCCTGAACTCCAATTTGGAATTGGGGTGTTACATATAGATAAGAGGAAAAGATAGACTTTGACCAAACCTGTGCTCTTGTAGCTAGGCCAGAGGCCATAAGATTTGTTTAGCTTATGCAGCATACAAAGGATATAAGGTCTACCAGATGGATGTAAATTCAGCTTTTCTCACTGGTACACTGAAGGAAGAAGTCTATGTAGAGCAGCAACCAGGTTTTTTTAACCGTAAACTGAACTCCAATGTCTTCAGATTACACATGGCTTTGTATGGGTTAAAACAGGCACCTAGAGCCTGGTTGAGACCCTGTCTACCTTTCTCATAAAGAACAAGTTCTCTAGGGGAAAGATAAATAAGACATTATACCTTAGGGACATCAAAGGATAAAGTATCGTAGTCCAGATTTATGTAGATGACATAATTTTTGGGTCTACTAATGAGAAGCTGTGTAGAAAATTTTCCAGGCTTATGCAAATCAAGTTTGAAATGAGCAGTATGGGTGAGCTAAAGTTCTTCTTGGTATTCGTAGTTAGACAATTTGAAGATGGTATATCCATATCTCAGTCTAAGTTCACTAAGTAGTTGATTATGAGATATGGTATGGAGAATTCTTCTACCATGAGAAATCCTATGGGTTCTTAAGTGTCACTACACAAGGATGAATCTGGGAAACCAGTTGATAAAACCTTTTATAGAGGCATAATTGAATCACTCCTGTACTTGACTACTAGATGGCTAGATATTATATTCTCAATATGTGTCTGTGCTAGGTACCAAGCCTGCCCTAAAGAGTCTCATTATACTGTTGTAAATAGAATACTGAGATATCTTAAGGGCACACCCAATCTTGGACTTTGGTATCCTAAGGAGTGTTATTTTTAATTCATAGGGTACACAGAGGCAGATTTTGAAAGGTGTAAAGAAGACAAAAAGAGTATTTCTTGAACTTGTCAGTTTCTTGGGAAAAGACTCATAAATTGGAGCAGCAAGAAGCAAACAAGTGTGGCAATTTCAACAGCAGAATCTGAGTACATATCTGCAGGAAGCTATTGTACACAGTCGCTGTGGATTCAACATCAACTATTGTACTACCACGTACAGCTCAGTAAATCTGTTATGTTTTGTGATTCTACTAATGCAATTTCTTTTGCTAATAATTCTATTTCACACAGTAGAACTAAACATATAGAATTTAGATATCACTTTCTCAAAGATATTGAAAAAGAAAATATTAGCTTAAAGTATACTCAAACAGAAAGACAAGTTGCTGACATTTTTACAAAACCCCTAGATGAGAGTAAATTCAATTACATTAAATTTGAACTAGGTATGTTGAACATTGAGTAAATATTTTCAGTTAGTAATAACAAAAGTTCATAAAACTTTTAAAATAATGACTAACCAGGTCAACAAATCTAAATAACAAAGAAAGACTTGATATAAGTAAACAAATTATAATCAGAACATAAATTTTGTCTAAGTAAAAGAATTGTGTCTAGACACCACAGTGTGTGTCAACACTATATGCAACATTATGTCGAGACACCAGAATGTTTGTCGACACAATAGGTAGTCATGTTTCGAGACATTAAAAATTAGTGTCGAGAAATAAGGGTGTCGAGACCCTGAGGTCTGTGTCGAGAGACATGAACTTTGTGTCGACTTAAGTAGACACATCGCGACTGAGTAAGTTTTCTGTGTCGACACTAGAAATTTTCCATATATTCAGAAAATTCTAAATTCCATGCCTTCTCGCCTTCCACATATAGTTACTATAAAAAGGTGGTCCAAGGATTTGTCGACTATGGTTACCAGAAAACTTGAGAGACTTTTCCCTGAGTGTCGAGACCTAGAAATCCTAAGTCAACACTTCTCAAGCTAAGCTCTCTCAACTCAAATGGCACCAAAGATGGACGATAACATCAATGAGGGTTATGAACTAGTGCGGAACGCATTCGTCTGCGCACAAGAAGAAATCAAGAATGTGAGAGACCTTATGAGTACGGCAGGTCTTGAGTGTGAACTATCTGAACCAACTAAGATATGGAAGAGAGAAGTATGTTGGGTCCGGCGTTCCTTCACTTGACCCGTGGCGCTTTGCTACTTATTTAAGAAATTAAGTAGCGCCCTCTCCAACAGTCCGGGCTTTTGGTGGAGTTGGGTATGCGCTTGATCCTTCAATTGGTATCAGAGGAGGTCACGGGTTCAAGACCCGGGGGGCGCTATTAAATCCTAATTTTTCCCTTCTACCTGTATGGGTACGGCAGGTCTGGCAAACCGTAGACATGTGGTAACCCCACCTCTGAGCCATATGGGCCATGTGGTAACCCCACCTCTGAGCTGACGGGTTGTGCTGGACGCCGGGGGGGATTGTTGGGTCTTGCGTTTCTTCACTTGACCCGTGGCGCTTTGCTACTTATTTAAGAAATTAAGTAGCGCCCTCTCAAAGTAACACCCCGAAACTCAAAAGAGGGACGGGTGATGTTTTAAGCCCAGTTTGGATTTTGGAGCAGGTGTCACGGTCGTGACACGGGCGTGTCACGGGCGTGTCACGGGCGTGTCACGGGCGTGTCACGGGCGTGACACAGGCGTGTTCGGCCTCGGGTCGTGCGGTCGATGCTTTGGCAGTCGACGCTAGTCGAGTTGTAGAACACGGCCTAGGACACGGGCGTGTTCCCGGCCGTGTCACTCCAGGGATTCTGCAAGTGTGGTGCACGGGCCGTGACACGGGCACAAACATGGGCGTGTCAAATTTGACACGGGCGTGTCTGATGCCATGTCACAAGGCCATGCACCTCTCTCACTGCGAAATGTTGGTCGATTGCACACGGGGGGCGTGATACGGGTCCCGACACGGGCATGTCGCAGGTGACACGGGCGTGTCGGAGGCCGTGTCAAAGGCCATGTGCTGGTTTTTCGACTCGATCGAGACGGCGAATGGGTGACACGGCCAGGCACACGGCCGTGTTGCAACCCGTGTTCGGCCCAGATTTTATGATTTTAGATCTAATCTTGGCCGTTCGTTTCCTTGGCTTGGGATCCGACGGCTGGGAGCGGTTGCTAGCAGCTTAAACCCGAAAATCGGATTTGCAAACCCCATTTTCACTTGGGTTCTCTCTCTCTAAAGTCTAGAGAGAAGGGAGAGCTTGGAGGAGGAAGAAGGTGGTCAACTCCGGCGGTCGGTGGAGCTTCGGAGCTCCGATTCTCGATCCGAGTCCGGATCCGCGGAGGCAAGGAGATTGCGGTGCTTTTCATCCGCGTAGATTTTCATGGCGCCGCAGAAGAACGCAAGGGAAACGATTTCTCATCCTTGGGCATGTGAAGCCCTTTTTCCCTTTGCATAGGAAGCCCTCTCCCGCGAGTGAGCGAAGAGTTGGAGCATTCCTTGGGGTAGATATGTAAAGTCCCCCTTGTGTAGAGTTCTTATGCGAAAACGGACATAGGCATTGTGTGTGAAGCCTATCCGGACAAGTAGAGCCGGATCGGTGATGTTGCATTGCATTTGAACCAGGGAAGACTCCGGGTGTTTGGGTGTTTTCGGGTTTTCTACGTGGTAGATTGCATCAGGGAGCCTTGGAGATTAACTCCAAGGTGCACCCCGAAAACTGGGCAAAAGCGGGTTTTGCCAACACGATGGCCGGGGAGCTAACGTGAACATAACCGGGTTATGTGATTATTGTGGTAGAAACGGGACTCGGTGAGTCTTGACCTGCGCTTATGGCTTAAATTGCCGTTGCGGTGTGAGCACGGGTCAGGCGGAACCGTACCCGGTCTATGTCGTTCGGTAGGACCGTTGGCATGGATGAGGGTCTTCGGCGGTCTATGGCTTAAATTGCCGTGACCAAGGCCAGGAAGGCAAAATGCTCATATGGTTGGCCGTCCATGAGGCGGTGGTGGAACGAGAACGTATATGGCTTGAATTGACGTGACGTTGGCCGGATCGCCGTGAATGTGCCCTGTGTGCACGAGGTGTGTGGCCGTGCGAGCCTATGCCTATGTTGATGTGTGTTCACACTATTAAATTGCCTATACTAATAAAGTGCAGGGAAAGAGCATCGCCGCCCCGATTTTGGGGGCGGGATCGTTATAATTTGGTCAGCATAGCTGACCGTTGCTTTTGTTTGCCACCGGGCGGTGGTTTGTGCTTGCAGGTGCTACGGAGCCGAGCAGAAAATAGCGGGCTAAAGCCCATGTTACGGTGCTGGCCCTCGAAGGCCTAACCCCTTTTTATGCTTTCCATTTATTTCATGTATGGCCGGCCTGCGAGCCGAAGTATGTAAGACATGTTTTGTTAAGCAAACCTTGTAAGGCCATAAGGCCGGTACTTTTGTAGTTTTCATTCCTATTGTTACTTCTGTAGTGGACATTCTTGCTTGGCAGGGTTCTTGATTTTGTGCAACTTAATAATTTGCTTCCGCTAGAATGACTCTGTGTAGGACGTTGGTGATTGGTTGTATAGTTTCAACGCGTAACCAACCGGTCTGTCCGTAGTATATGGCGTCGGGCCCCGGCCGGACCTACTGCTATATGCTATACGACGGATAGGGGTGTTACACTCCAACAGTCCGGGCTTTTGGTGCAGTTGGGTATGTGCTTGATCCTTCAAAGTATCTGGGTTCTATTCAAATGCTTTACTAAACCCAAAGACAGCCAAGATAAAATCCAGTGTAAATGGAGAAAAAGTCAAAGTGACATTCAAAAGACTAGCTAAAGTCTTTCAGATTCCATAAAATGCTTAGGAAGATGAACTAGATTTCAATAAGACTGCAAAGGCATTAGAGTGGTGTGGTCTGGCTCCAACCACTAGGTTTGGTAGTTCACTAAATAGGAAGGGAATGAATTCTCAGAGAAAGTTTTTGTCTAAAGTAGTAAGAAAGGTGCTCCTCTGCAAGACTAGAGCACATGATAGGATTTCAACCTTCATGTTCAGCCTGATGACAAGGATTATTTTTAAGATAAAGACCGATTGGAATATAGATGTATTTGATAAGATTGCAGAAGTGATTCAGAAGTCCAATATGGGCAAAATTGTTAGTCTATATCTGTTTAAGAAAATTCCAGAAAATTTTCACCTGAAAGTTGGAATAAAGATCAACCACATGAGGAGAATGGACCTAAGAATTTTGTCAAGATGGGACAGAGTCTTGTCTAAGGAGACTCCAGAACCCAAGAAGTAAAATGAGGTAAAAGGTAAGAAAGAAGTGGTAGAGGAAGTTGAGTATTCAAGTGATTCTGAGGAATAAGTGGAGTTCAGTTCAGATAAGTATCCTGAGGAAGAACAAAGAAGATCTCCAAGAATCTCACTTGGAACAGGTGATCAGGTGTAGGGGGAGAACATTCCATAAAAAGAATCAATTAAGGGGGAGAACCTCACTGAATTGCCAATGGATAGAGCTACTATAATAATTATGGATGTTGTACAGGAACTGGAACAATCAAAGGTTCCTGAACAGGAAATGTTTGAGAGAGAGTCGGAGGATGAAATTCCAAAAGAGACTGAAGAAGAAATTCTTTTGTCTAAAGAATCTAACATCTAGGGGGAGATAGCAAAAATTCCCGAGAGTGAAGTTCCTGATGCTGAAATTCAGCATGCAGATGTTAACATGGAATGTATCAATATTAATGAGAAGGGTATAAGAGTTGAGGGAGAGTTGGCCCTAGATACTGTCATAACCAAAAAGACGCCACAAATTGAAGAGATATGTTCTTCTGAATCTGAGGAAGAAGAAGATTCTCAGTTGAAGAAATGGAATTTATCTGAAATTAATAAGAGGTGCAAAAGCTATAAAAAACATTTATAATCTGGGACACCATCTGCTTCTACAGGAGATACTAGCTCTCTGCTAGTACAATTTCAAATAATGCTGGATAAGCAAAGGAAGGATCTAGAAAAGTATGTAGATGAAAGTCACAAAGAGCTTCAATTTCAACTGGCTCATGATATAAAGTCCATAAGATTTAAAGTAAATCTCCTGAAAACAGACATGTATAATTTCTTTGAGAAGGGAGCTAATATTGTAGTCTATATTGCTAAACTGCAGCAAGTTGCAAAGACAACTGCAGATGAAATGGTTATATAACAAGGCTGTACTAGAACATCAAATAATTTTGGATGAAAACATGACTACTTTGCAAACAGAAACAATGGTTATGCTGACTCATCAATCTACTGAGTTAGAAAATAAAATTGCTGATGCTATAAAGGCCATGGAAACTCAGCTGACAAACCATTCAGCCTCATTGCTTAAAGATATAATGGCTTTTGACAAGAGTTTGTACAACAATTTACTAAGAGTGAAGAACCCTGTAACTTTAGGTATCACATACTTAGATGAACAGGTAAGGTTTCATAAGAATGATCTGAGAGATAATTTTGTAAGAGAAGTCATAAAGGGGGAGAGGGTAATGATCATGGAAACTTCTGAACATGCTACCTGGATATCAAATAATATAAGAGACACTTTAGGCCTTCCTACCCTATGGTATGATGGAGATCAAACTATTGAGTCTTGTTTTCAACAAACTTAACTTGAAGAACCTCATGCTACTGGAACTCATGCTGCTGAGAAAACCATGTACCATCCTATAGCTCAAGTTACATTTGAGGCTATCCAAGCAGGTGTCCAACACATGTACAGTCCTCCACAATCAGTTCAAAATGTTATATGTGAAGTGGTGGAGATGTCTAAATCTGCTCTGATTAACGAAAAAGAAGCCCAACTTACAAATAAAAGGTTTTGAGAACAAGCTTAGACTAGACCAAATTTTGAGCAGTTGAGTCCAACTTCCAGATCAATAATCCTCACAACTTGGAAGGAAGTTAATGCAAATGTAACAGACAGAGGTAAAGGGTATTCAAAATAGGAATGGGCCAAATATTTAAAGCAGCAAGAGGTTATCAAGAGGTTCAGACATGATCTAAAGAAAGGGATGATACCTACTAAGTCAGTTGAGCCTAGTAAATATTTCCCAAAGCCTTACCATTATTTTGAAAGACAAAGGGTGAAAGAGGAAGGAATTGCAAAGTCTAAGAATGACAAAGGGATAGAGATAGTTGATGATAAGGTGCCTAAGGTTATAGCCACAGTCCAATCTGGGAAGGGCATTGTCATCAGAGAAATGGAGTTGCCATAGGATGTTCTTAGTGTTGATTCTCATGTTAAATTTGTTCTGTAAATTTTGAATAACCAAAGTTTATAGCTGTAATTCTTTTGACAAATAATTTGTGAAAATTTTTGTTTGCATAACATTTCTTGTACTATTATTTAGGATTACAATTGTTTGCTTTAATTTCTGTTCAGTATTATTATTGTTAATGTCTGATGAAATATGTGTTTTTAACTGTGTTATTTCACATATTGTACAACACTGTAATCTTAATGTCTTAATCACCATATTTTGGTATCTTGTTGTATATCATTGAATTGGGGTTATGAATTCTCCAAATAGGGGGAGATTGTTGGGTACATTGGTCACAATTTTCTTGATTTGAAGAAGTCCTTTAAGCTCAATGATATACACATAGTTTTATTTGATGAATGTTAAGTTCTTGTGTGCCGGCAAATAAAGCAAGTATAAATGTGTCAAGACACTAGGCAAGTGTCACACCTTTGCCAAGGTTATGCTCAGACAAGAAGTAGTTGTGTCGACACTTAGGAACAGTGTCAACACACTTTAACAAGGAATGCTGATTCAAAGAGAAAGTTGTGTCGACACCCAGGACTTGGGTCGACAATATGATAGAAAGAAGCAACAGTGTCGACACTCAGGATTATTGTCGACACACATTACACAAGTTGTGTCGAGACAAGGTGAAGGTTATGTCGACAAATTTAGAAGTATGTCAACATCGCTATAAGAGTAGCGTCGACGCCTAGAACTGGTGTCGACAAATCTAATAGTCATGTTTCAACACTTCAAGCAGAATTGTTTCCTTAGTGCAAAAATCAAGCCAGAGGTCCTGACAACTATCAGAACATAAAGATGTCAGTTATTAACTGGATCAGCAGTTAACCTTGACAGAGCCTATTTAAAGGGATAAACTCTACAAAAAAAGAGTAGTAAAAAATTGGAGAAGCTAGATCTAAGAAGTAATCTGTTATAATTCAGAAGGTGTAAAGAAGCCTGATCAAGAATCGTCTTCAACATTCTCCAGCATAGATCTACCCTAATTTCAACTTCAAGAAGCTTTGAAAAGCTAAAAAGGGACAGATCAAATCAATTACAACAAGGATAAAGGGAAGCTGACTTATCAAGTTCCGTTATAGTAGCTATCTTTTCTCTTTTGTCTATCGTGTCTAAAATAGGTAATATAACCTATTTTAGACACGATAGACAAAAGAGAAAAGATAGCGACCAAAGAGCCAATGGTCCATACCATTGGTATCCCAGTTCCATAGGTAAATAAGGTCAAGAAAGCTAATGATGGCTTAGGGTAAATAGTTGATTCCATATAGAGCATACCCACCATCCTTCCCCTATCATATAATCTCTGTCTTTGTTTCTGTTTCTGTTAGTAAAGCAGATTTCTCCCTAGAATTTATGACAACGAAATAACAATGATGTCTTTCCCGACCCTACGTTCGTTCAATCCTCATTTTATTCTATCTGCATCTTTTATTACTGTTGTTAATGAGCGTCTTCTTATGTTTTATTCAGAATTAGAAGCCAATATAAGGATTTATTATTTTTCGTTCTATGCCTACTAAAAATCAGACGATTCTCTGAAAAAATCAGACGATTTCCTGAAGAAAATCTCAGCGTATCGTCTGATTTCTCACAAAATTGACCCCAAATAGCAAATCAATACCCTTGAACTCAAAACATTTGAGTTGCTTTTGAAATCAAAACCCTTGAGTTGCTATTTAAAAATCTTCCAGGTCAGCTGCATTATTTTAATTATTCCATTCTTCCTTACATTGCTATGCTATCTTCATAAATTGAAAAAATAATAAGATTATTTATGTATCTTCCAGGTCTAATAGCATCTTCCAGGTCCATACCAAGAAGCATATTTATGAATGTTGATTCAACAAATTATTTAAGGTTGAAAGAAGCAGGGATTTATCCTCTTTAAGTTCATCTACTTGATCCTTTAGTTGTTCTACTCGATCCTTTAAGGAACGAATAATCTTGATCCTTATGTTATCTAGGCAAGACAAGTCTTGGATTGTGATTGGTTTAGTATCAACCCAGGCATCTTTGTCAAAGATAGGTATCCTCTTGGAGCCCTGCTTAATACCTATTTTCTGCAATGTTTCTTTCCTGACTATGTAAAGAGTGTGCCAATCAATTCTGAAATTAGCTGTCACAGGAACATGTTAAGTACGAGATGGGTCAGCAAACTTTGACACAAACCATTCGGGTTTGATATTGCTTTTTTCTGGTCCCTTGTACTTGAGAACATTAGTGTTATCCTTTGTGATGTAGTAATAACATTTTGGTGCTAAGAAGTATCCTTTCAATAATTTGTCCTCTAGTTTAAACTTACTTAATTCCACAGGGGAAATACATTTATTAGGGAGCGGATTACCAAGCATAACAGAGTCAGTGTCAGTGTAGTAGCAGTCCTCTTTTGAGATATAAGGATACATATAGATCCTAGAACTGGCAGTGATCGCAGCTGCTAGTTGGACAACAGCGTGCTTCGGTTGGGTCCATGAATAAGATGTTAGGTTAGCATTGTTATGGAAGGCAACGATGTAGTTGTTCTCACTAAGCTTATCTCGAAAGATAAAATTACTATTTTCAACAAATCTTTGTATTTTGATTCATCGCAGATCACTGTTATAGTACTCTTTGGGTTAATGCCAAATCTACCGTATAGCAAATTCATCAGGATCTTGTCAAAGGACATCGCATCATTCCCTTGTCTCTTAGCTTCTTTTCTTCTCTCAAAGAGTGACCTCACAAATTCCTGGAATGGACTTTCCATCAACTCAAAGAGGTAGCCTAAAATTGGAAGCACAGTGTAGCCTACACTTTTCGCATATTTTAATTCTTCGCTATAGTAAACGCCTACGAATTCTCCTGTTGGAAAGAGGAGAGTTGTATTCTTGTCTCAATATCGTAGAAAGGGGTTCTTTATATTCATTGGACATACCACATATGCTTCAATAAAGCCACACATGCTATATAAGTTCATTCCATCCAGATTACCATGCCAAATAGGTACTCCACCTGGCATTGGAAACTTCTTCATTATAAATGGATAGAGTGATTTCACATCGTAGTAGTATAGGTTCTTGCTATAGGGCTTGTATGTATCAGAATGACCACTGTAGTACCCTCGCCTTATAAAGCTGTCTTCATTCTTGTTTGGGATATGGATAGGCCATTTTAATGAATCATTGTATTTCAAATGAAAGATGCTAAGTGCTAGTGAGGATAGGGTTATCTTGCTTTCAATGTCCACTTTGTAATGATTCCAATAGATCTCTTGGGCTTTGAGCATGACTCCTCCTAGCAACAGGATGTCCTGCTTAAAATAATCTATCAACTAGTTTTTCATACTAATAATATTTGTTTGTTACACTTCTTCATACGGTATAGTGCCTTTCGGTCCTAGACCAGGGCATAGATTATTTGCAAGGGTTTTGAGTTTGCTTGGTAATAGATTCAAGGAGTCTCAGAAGAGGAATAATATCTTCTTACCAGAAGACACTACTAACTCGTAAAGCATATTGTTCCTCAATTGTTGTTTGAGCTTGTAGTTCTTGTGATGACATGCTAGGTGTTCAAGCACAAGAATACCATCGAATCTAGAAAAGTTGTGAAATTATATTGTTTTCATGGATGGTTCTTTACTCACAATTACTTCTAGTCTTTTTTATAAAGTTAAAAAGCACTTTTGTACTCCTATCTTCAAAGGAATCCATGAAAAATGAGTAGTCTTCACTGAAGTATGTTTCGATCAGAAGATCATTGATCTGTTCACCGGGACGAATCCTCAAGAGGCCAGCCGCATAAGTCTTATGAACGTTATCAATCAGAATAGTCTCTGTGTCGGCAACTAGGAAGGGTTTCAACTCTGTTGAACGTTCTTTGACAGCTTTGATATGTGTCAAATAGCTACGCTTACGATTTTGGATCTTTCTTGCATGACCTATGAATCCGGTATTCCCATCTTATAGGATTTCAAGAAGTAGTCTCATTCTCCCCTCAATAGATACTAGATCACCCATCGTTTTGATTTCAATATAGACTCGGATCGTTAGTCTCTTGATAATATCCCCCTCATATATTTCTGCATATTTAGCAATCTCAAAAGTGATATCTGCATAAACCTTACTTTAGGATATTAACATACTCTCTTTAGAAGACAATTGTAGCGTATTCCCAAGTGTAAATGAGATCTCTTCACCATAAGATCGCATCATTGTCAAGCTAATTGTTAACTTACAGTAACCATCTATATTAGGGTAAGCATACTGGATTAAGAGATCCATGGGGATAATACTGAGAATATCAACATCGTTAATCAAGGGGTAGGGCTCATTAATGTTATGTGTTACTATTATGAGACTAGGATGAGGGTCGATGGATGTTGTTTGTTCATTAAGATGTTGATACCAGCGATTCAGTAAAACTTTAGGATCCATTTTGTTCGTTGTTAGGAAACCGACAGACATGACAGGATTAGGATTGAACGAACGTAGGGTCGGGAAATACATCATTGTTATTTCATTGTCGTAAATTCTAGGGAGAAATCCTCTTTACTAACAAAAATAGAAATAGAAACAGAGATGATACGATAGGGGAATGATGGTGGGTTTGCTCTCTATGGCATCAACATTTTACCCTAGACCATCATTAGCTTTCTTGGCCTTATTTCCTTATGGACCTGGGATACCAATGGTATGGACGATTGGCTCTTTGGTCGCTATCTTTTCTCTTTTGTCTATCGTGTCTAAAATAGGTTATATTACTTTTTTTCCGGCTACCGCCCAGCATTTACTACTACTGCTCGGCGGTAGGTTCCTGAAGAGGGCTCCTTGAATTTCTTGGACCTGTAAACCTGAACACTCTACCAAACACATGATTTAATCAAATACAACTTGGGACTTGATATTATCAATCTAATGATATGTGAACCGTCGGCGCCAACATTCACCTTCCTTGATATGTACCCTACCTTGAAAAATGCGGTGGCCGCTATAATTCGGGCTGTCAAAGGTAAGGATAAGGTCGAGGATGAGGAGGAAGATGAAGACATGCAAGACAAAGAGGACGTGGAAAGCTAGGAAAATAAGAGCGAGGGAGTCACTTCCGAGACTAGTGGTCAGGGGCAAGAGACCACGCAGACTGATGCAGAGAAATAAGACACTGTGGAGGATGGTCGTTCGAGCTTCTCTTCATCGAGAAATGGCGGTTATTCTTCATCTGAAGTCGATGTTGATGGCGAGACTGATTCCAACACTCCTACTACAAAGAACCTCAAACAGAGCAATTAGAAATAGATGAAATTTAACTTGTATTTTTTTCGTCTCTTGAAGAAGCCAATTGTTTTATAATGTTAACCGCGCGGTTACATTGATGTAATTTTTTGAAAAAGGATTGAAAAATATACTTACCTTCTTTATTGTGTACTCTGATAATTTTCGATTTATTTACTTACATTTGTCAATTCATGTGGTCTTCTTCTTACATCCTCGCATTCGATTAGGGAACATTTATTGAAGTAACTGCATGAAAGTCATGCTAAAGACCGTGAATTCATAAGTCTGCGGCTTCATTCTAATTAGCCGTAAGAAAGAGAACAACTGTCTCGGCAAATGCTTGTGAAATTATAAAAAACTAATCCTTCAAAATATAAATATCTAATATCAAGCTGTACGGTTAGGTCAATTATCCTTTAATAAGCCACAATGATATATAATGTAACTAATAGCTGTGGGATGAATAAAGACCGATGCAGGCCGCATTTCCAATATGAGAGTTTGTATATTCAAGGGTGGGATAAATAATTTGTGGCTTCCTTGACAATATCTGGCATTCGCATTTAAACAGATAACTCGAAATATTACCACTAACAGAATGAGTAATACTGAAATAGGCCGACTGACTATAAATCTAACTTATATTGAGTAACATGAAGTGGCAAGTCGCAGGATGATAAGAATGAGTAAAACAAGTCAGCTGACTTAGGCCGTATATAATATTATAACTAAGATAACTCGGTCGGATGCACTGACAGATTAATCACAAACAAGTTAAGGGATTAAGATAAGCCGAATAGAATAAATCAGAATATATAACTGCACAACCTACGGACAATATAAAATAAACTGAGTAGATCAAGACGAAATATATAACCGCACTACCCATGTACTATAAATGATCAGTTAAGTCAGGAGCGCCGTAGAGGCATGATAACCAAATATCTGGAATCGGAGACAGAGTAACACATAAACACTTGTAATAATTGAAATATTGATTGTTAACAAATGATCATAAAAATGAGTATTGTTTTAATCTAAGATCCAGTCGAGGCATTATAATCAATAAATTATTTGATAGAAAAGTATTTTTAACGTATCACCAGATAGGTAATGTAGCAATCAATAAAATTTTCATAGTTGCTAATAACAACCATTATAAATAATCACTTTTTTCTATTAAAACTCATCTGCGAACAATTCGAGCGGGGTTAACATTTATTATCAGAGAATGTTTCGAGCGTAATTGCCACTACACATCTGTGAATGATTCGAGCGGGATGTGGAGAGCCCAAAGAAATAATATTACATTCAAATATCACCTTCAGCATAAGCGTTCTCTATATCTACACATGTTATATTAAAAAACAAAGTTAAGAAATATAATTTAAATGGCATATGACTGTTTTTTTGTAGTGGAGGATACAATAAAAGGAAATGAACTATAAGTTTGGTTGAACCTGATTTTTGACAACTATCGAGAGTTTTTTTATCAAGATGGATGTTGGTGAGACCTGATTTGCTTTTATATTTGTTACAAGTAATATTAAAAAAGGAAAGAAAAAAGTGTAGGGAACTCCAAACAAATGGGTGATATACGAAATATATAACAAATAGATAAGATATTGCTTCTATTTTGAGTACTCTTACTATTGATAAACAGAGTCTTCACTTGGATCATTGACTTTATTAAAGGGAAATGCTCTGTAATGTCACAAGATAACATAATCATGCAATTTTCCCACCTTTCCTAATTGGTCTGCAAGTTTTTGGAGAGCCCAACAATCTTCCATTTCATGACAAATATCCTTTCTATATTTGCAAAAAATCTCTTTATTACGATTCCTAGTCTTAGATTTCATATGTCGAGGTTTTTCAAACTCTGGCATACATTGCAGAATTGGTAGGAGCTCTTTCGTAGGAATATTGAACTTGACATACCTGTTTGAATATCTTTCATATTTACATGTTTTAGGACCAAAAGATAGGGTAGGGGATGCTTTTATATACTCAGGTGTCTCATTTTACTACGGAGGTTCTGCATGCATCTTCTATGGGATAGAAGAACTATAATTTCTAAATTGTGAAGCATTTTTCGTGGAAGAAGGACATTTATGATAAGAATTCTTCTGATGTTTCTTAGCCCTCTGATTTAAAGAGGAGACATAGTTGGGGTTCATTGCTTCACCTATCATAAACTGATTATCTTTCTTGACAAGATCTCCATAAGACTTGGGTTCATTTTGGAGACTTTAAATTTGAGAGGGCCTTCTTGAAGTACATTCATTAAGGCATACTTAAACAAGTCTTGGTGGACATTAACAAAATCTTGTGTTTCCTTCGGGAACCGGTCGATGAAATGAGCAGTTGACTCACTATCTTCTTGCTTTATTTCGAAGAGAGTTGTTGGGCCACACTTTCGCTTCCTGAAAGTAGTAACTATAAGAGGAATTTCCTTCGAAGATCCTCAAAGCAAGTGTTTGACCGAGATGGCATGTTATAAAGCCATTCTCTAGCATGATCGACAAAGGATATAACCATAAGCTTGCACTTGATTCCATCTGACACAGATCATAATAAGGTAGCTGATTCAAAAGCTTGCAGATTAGAGATCAGATCGTTTATCCCAGAATAAACTGGTAGAAAAGGCTCTCTAAAGTCATTAACAACAGTGTCCCAACAAATTTGGTCAATAAATGGAGAAGAGTCTCGCATATCTTCAAAGGGAAGCATTTTGTCTCTATAAACTTGATGAGGATTAGTGGCCATGTTTTCTTTATGGAGTTCGCAAGGAGGATTGAAGATCTCTTCTGCCTCAGGTTGCTACTAATGCTCAACACAATTGATAAGTTATAAATATTATTTTTTTAGTACTTTATATAAGCAATTTTAGGGTATTTTTATAGTCTTTTTGTTATTTTTATTATATAATATGCTCCTTTTTTTGTTTTCTTACTTATTTTATTTTATATTTTAGCAAAAATCTGCATTCTGCAGAAAAGCACTTGTCAAAAATTTAGTCGAACTCAGCTCGAATTTCGTCGAGCTGAGCTCGACGATTTGACAATTAACCCGATGGGAAAAATTCAACATATGGAAAATGTGTCAAACGGAGCTCGACTTTCATCGAGCTCCGCCCGGCGAAACAATTACTGTCTTCTGAGCTCGACGAAATTCTGCCTGCCTCTTCAGAGATCGACTTTCGTCAAGTTACGCTAGACGAAACATTGCCAGGACTTCTCTTCTCGACTTTCGTCGAGCTCCTCTCGACGAAATTCTACCAGACTTCTCCGTTCGACGAAAATTTGCCAGTTGCATTAGATGATTCAAGTGAATAATTAAAATGATCTGTCCCATTCCCGATGCTTCCAGAACCTGGCCAGTCATCACTGTTTCAAGCTTCCCCTGCATGCCAGCTTGCCACCACCTGAAATTTTTGTCTACAAATGTAAAAATTCTGTAATGACCAAGGGTTCCCTTTGTTGAACCATTTTGCTTAGGGTAAGGATGCTTAGGTGTTTTTCCATGCAATGTAAGGAGATTTTCTCCCCCTCTCTTTAGTGTTTATTTTAGCTTTCATTGTAACATCTTTTTAGCTTAATAAAATTTGTAGATTTTCTCTCCTTATATTATATTGGAATGCATCTGAGTGCCCCTCCTTAAGTGATCTTTTTGTCTTTTTATTTTCTTTTTAATGAGTGTGTGTGTGTGTATGAGAGTAGTTTATGTTTTTATTTTTTTAGTTATTTTTCTTACTTAGTTTGTTCTTAGTTTTCAATTATGTTAGGACTTGTTATGCAAGCTTTTCTTCTCATTTTTACTTAGCTTTGCTAGCTTTAGTTAGTTTTGTGCTTTGTATTCATTCTTATGACTTTATAGAAGGGTTTTTCAAAGTTGTTTTATTTCTTTTAACTTAGGTTCCCTTTTTTAGTTTGTAAAACTTTTTGTTCTTTTTAACTTTATATCCACTTTTTAAGCATTTTTATAAAGTTATAAGAATGAATAAGTTATCATTTTAATTTTTGTAACACTTTGATTTTCTCTTTTTTTGTGTGTGTGCGTGTATGAGTTAGATTTTATCGCTTTATTTAACGCTTTCTTCAATTCATGTAGAGTGTGTGTGGGTATGAGATACTTTTTATAGCTTTAATTTCCCGCCTACTCATTTGAGTAGAACTCGCAAATTTATCGCTTTTATTTCCCGCCTACTCGTTTGAGTAGGACTTGCACTTTTACTACTTTCTTTACTGCTTTAATTTCCCGCCTACTCGATTGAGTAGGACTCACAATTTTCTGCTTTAATTTCCCCCCTACTCATTTGAGTAGGACACGCAGTTTCAATTATGCAATTTCTTTTCTTAAGTCATCCCCATTTCGATGAGTGGCAAATCGCTCTTAGCACTCAGTATCGAAGAGCATTGGGACATAAAAAATATTTTTAAATAATTAAAGGAATTTTTTTTCTCGTTAATTAAAGCACTTAAGGTTTGCCCCGAGTTTACGACGCGAAGGACCACATATCGATGTGTGGGCTCTATTTCTGTTGTCCATACACTACCTAGCAAAGAGGCCCCACGTATAGACTGATCACCCTTTGGTAAAGAGAATTGTGTGCATAACCTCGAGAGTGGAGAAGTGTAATTCTCCCGGATTGGGTTCCCTACCCAATAGCGGGGTTCTTAGCGTAATGCGGGCATTAAGAGGAATCCTTCATCGAATGAGAGTTCGGTCGAATTGTATTAATCTTCAGGTGAGCGATATTCTTAGAGCTAGGTGAGCTCATTCTTTTGGAACCTCCACGGCCAAGTCACCCTTTAATTAATTTAAAATTTAGGATCTTTAGTTATTAAAAGTTATTTTAGTTCTAATAGATTCTTTATCGATGCGCTATTTCTTCATCAGCTTTTTCTGCTTTTATTTTATGCTTATTTATAACCGCGCTATTTAATTAATAACCCGACAAGTTATCTTCGGAAAAATTATAGTCCCTCAAGGGAAGAGTAATAATAATCAACCCGTCCCCGAGAATAATATTACCCCGATATTTCCCAACGGAATATCATGTACAACACGTGATAGGTGCACTTGTGTCTTTTCGTTAAAACTCGGTTTCAACTTTTATATATAAATAATCTGCGCGCCCCACCTTCCAAACTAAATAAACCTCAAACCAAAATAAAATAAGCCTCCGACGTGCCGCGAGTTTTAACCATCAAGTTTTTAGCGCTGTTTCCGGGGAATTTCGTGTTGTTATTTCAAACTCTAGAAAACTATTACTTTACCTATTATATTTATATATATAACACAAAAAAATTGGCCATAATAATAATAATATTGACAACTACTTAAAAAAACTAAATCTAAAAAATATGTAAAATTACTTTTACATTTTATTATTATTAATAATATCTTATATATTTATTTATTTATCTTTAAAAAAATGAAAAAAATGAAATGGCGCTGTTTCCAAAAAAAATCTAGACAAATATAAAAAAACAAAAAAAACATAAAAAACCTTACCTAAAAACAAATAAATTTTTATTATCACAAAATTTATATGTATTTTCTTGCCTCGGCATCGTCTCGTGCTATTGTGAGGGTTAGTGGAACGCATTTCTATTACACTCATAGAGCTAAGACGTTAGCTAATCAGAGTTATGCACCCCTACCCCACGCAAACTTGTGGTCGAGTTTATCTTTTTCGATTTTCTGTTATATTTTTTGTATTTGTTATTAATAATGCACAGTTTCCAATTGGGCCTCCCCGACCTTGTCTTCAGGAAAGTTTCAACCCTCCTTTATTTTTATAAATACTACATTTTATCTATTTTTTATTCCGCATACTTACATTACAACATTGGGGACAATGATGGATTTAAGTATGGGAGTATTTTCTTATTTTCCTGTTTTGCACTTTTATATTTTGCAGTAATTAAAGAAAAAGATTAAATAAAACAAAATTTTCAAAAATTATAAAACCAAAATTCCTGTTTTCTTTTTAAATCTTTTTGTAAAAAAATCACTCTTTCAACCCTCCCTTCTTTGTAAATAACATCTCTTTCTCTTCACTTTTAGTAAATAAATTAATACAAAACTTAAAAAATAATAATAATAAATTATAAAATACAAAAATCCTAAAAAGAAAATAACTCTAAAATTTAAAAAAAAAGATAATAACCCTAAAAAAAATAACACAAAAAAATTGTTTATTATGGAACAAATAAATCGAATATAACATTTTTAAACCCTTTTCGCTCTCCAAAAATCTAGTTGTGTTTATTTATAAGAGAATTTCGTTAATTCATTATTTACTATTCATTTATTAATTAGAGATTGAGAGATTTAAATATCTCGGGTGAGTTTTAAAGAATTTCATATGCGTTTTTTTAGATAAGGGACTTGTTTTTAGCACTACTTCTACTTTATCTAAATAATTGCATGTGTATTTTGTTAAAATAATAACAACCTTAGACTTCAATTATGTCTACTTCAAGTTTTTTTTTGAAATATAGGAAGCTTCAATTTATAAAGGTTGCTCTCAAATTTTTTTATTAAAATCTAGTTTTCTTTTTGAAAAAAAAACTTATCTCCCCATTTTTTACATATCTTACTTTGCATGATTAAATTATGATCCTTAAAAGAACCTATGTCAATGGGAACAATATTTTGTTCCGTAAACATAGATATCCAATATTTTAAAAGATTATAAATTATGGAGTAAGAGGATAAAATTCATTACTCCTATACATATACATTGGGTTATATGATGTTGTTCAAAAAAATAGAATGTTATGGAAAATAATATTTCATTTTCCTAAACATAAACCAAAAAAATTCATTAGAGGTTTGAGAAAAATTTACCTCACCTCTAAACCCAAGCCCTCTTCATAAACCAAAACAATACCTTTAGCTAATTTCAATGATTCTATACTTAATATAAAAATATTTTTGAGAGCATAATTTTTAAATTGCATTATTTTCTTTAAATCTTACAAGCTAAAGTTCGTAAAATTCCAGATTATTTTTGTTTACCTAACAAATACAATTTTTGCTTTCTATTTGATTATATCGAGAAGTTTTTAGCTGAAACTCTTCCTCAATTTAAATTTTTGTCATAATTTAGGACTTAACTTTTATACCCCGTATGTTTATTTTGATCTCTCTTCTAATTGATTTAAGTGATAGCTAAATTTAGAATTTTTTTTATTCCTTATAAGTTCACCTCAAACTTTTGCTCTAAAATAACAAAAGATTAAGTATGGGGGTATTTATTAAGTTATAAATATTCTTTTTTTTAGTACTTAGATAAGTAATTTTAGGGTATTTTTATAGACTTTTTTTTATTTTTATTTAGTAATATGCTTCTTTTTTTTCAAACTTATTTTATTTTTTATTTCAACACAAAAATCTGCATTCTGCAGAAAAGTTCTTTTCAAAACTTTTGTCGAACTCAGCTCAAATTTCTTCTAGTTGAACTCGAAAATTTGACTCTTGACCCGGTGGGAAAAATTCAACATATGGAAAATGTGTCGAACGGAGCTCGACTTTCGTCGAGCTCAGCCCGATGAAACTATTACTCTCTTCTGAGCTTGATGAAATTCTGTCTGCCTCTTCAGATCCCGACTTTCGTCGAGCTCCGCTCGACGAAACATTGCCAGTGCTTCTTTGCTCGACTTTTGTCAAGCTCCGCTCGACGAAATAATGCAAGACTTCTCCGCTTGTCGAAAATTTTCCATTTGCTTTCGACTATTCTAGTGAAGAATTAAAATGAACTGTCCCATTCCCGATGTATCCTAACCTGGCCAGTCATCAGTGTTTCAAGCTTCTCCTGCAAGCCAGCTTACCACTTTCTGAAATTTTTTGTCTATAAATGTAAAAATTCTGTAATGACCAAGGGTGCCCTTTTTTTAACCAATTTGCAAAGGGTAGGGCTTCTTAGTTGTTTTTCCATGCAATGTAAGGAGATTTTCTCCCCCTCTCTTTAGTGTTTGTTTTAGCTTTCTTTGTAACTTCTTTTTTGCTTAATAAAATTTGTAGATTTTCTCTCCTTATATTGTATTGGAATGCATTTGAGTGCCCCTCCTTAAGTGATCTTTTTTTCTTTTGATTTTCTTTTTCATATGAGTGTGTGTGTGTATGAGAGTAGTTTATGTTTTTATTTTTTTAGTTATTTTTCTTACTTAGTTTGTTCTTAATTTTCTATTATGTTAGGACTTGTTATGCAAGCTTTTCTTCTCATTTTTCCCTAGCTTTGTTAGCATTAGTTATTTTTGTTCTTTGTATTCATTCTTATGAATTTATAAAAGTGTTTTTCAAAGTGGTTTTATTTCTTTTAACTTAGGTTTTTTTTGTAAAACTTTTTGTTCTTTTTAACTTTATTTCCACTTTTTAAGAATTTCTATAAAGTTATAAGGTTTAATAAATTGTTGGAGCATGCGTTACACGCTTCCTGGTTTGTTAATAAACAATCCTATTTGTATTTGATCTTTGGGTGTTTACGATGTGCAGATCTCACTGGTCTAGCTATAATGGCTTTTGGGTTGTGTTTCAGGTAAGAACAGGTGATCTTAGGAGATATCGCCAGGTAATATTAAGTATTGCCGACAGGCGACAACGATGATCGACGATCGATGACTCACGCTCGACGAACCTGTGCCAGTAATGATTGACGAACCTGCGGTCGACGATCGTCGATTCGAGCTCGACAAACCTGCGATCGACGATCGATGACTCTCGCTCGACATAACTGTGCTCGACGATCGACGACTCGTTATCGTGGGACACATGGCATCTGTTATCAATATCACCAGGTGGCGATACCCAGTGTCGCCAGATGATAATGCACGTTTTATGATCGACGGATCTGTGATGCAAAAATGAGGAGTTTGTGGGACACGAGGCAGCAGTTACCGATATCGCCAGGCAATTTTGACAAAGTATAAAAGTCTGTTCCTTTTCTGTGGGTATCACGAATTTCATTACCTGGAGTTTACCTTCCTGTTTAGACGATTTAGAGAGATCCAGATTTCATATTTACTCCTTACTCTCAAGAAGGCCAAAGCGCAAAAGATTGACGGCACATTCGAAGCATTCAATACAATCCTGGAAAGGATTCGTCAGCATCTTCAGCACTTTGTTTGAAGAGAGTTTCAATTCTAAAGTTTTCAATTTTTTTGATCTTGTTTCAGATGTTTACTTATTATAATCGAGAGGGGAAATCGCTGCCTTGTTCGTGGCGTTTAAGTCCTTGTGTGGCTTAGGGGAAAATCGCTGCCTTGTGAGTGGCGTCAAAGTCCTCGTGTGGCTTATGGAGAAATCATTGCCTTGTGTACAGTGTCTAGATTGTGGTTGATCTAGGGGAGGCTTGAAGCAAGGTCTAGGAAGAGATACGCTTTAGCTTGCTAGTTTTTGGTAGAAGGATCGGAGAAAACATAAGTAAGTTGTTTGTTTCATAAGCCATTATCTATAGATCTATAG
The DNA here is from genome assembly GCA_039513925.1 of Platanthera zijinensis. Taxonomy (NCBI): domain Eukaryota; kingdom Viridiplantae; phylum Streptophyta; class Magnoliopsida; order Asparagales; family Orchidaceae; genus Platanthera; species Platanthera zijinensis. Next base: position 130,536,211 of record CM077092.1, read on the forward strand.
AGATACTTTGTATTCAGATTTATCATATTTGAAATATATCGTTATTATTTTTGTTGGTATATATTTCTTAGTAGTTAAGTTTGCTTATGAAAAACTAGTCTTCATTTCTTAATTGCATTATTTTATACATAATGTAAAGTTTGTCTGGTTTTAGAAAAATTAGCGAACCCTTATTCACCCCCCGCTCTAATCACCCCGAAAAACTTCAGAAATTCTTAGTCACTTGCACTTGTGTCCCCTTAATCATTAGCTGAACTATGATCTCTGCTCCTCCTCCAGCGTGCTCAGTGAGTAGATGTTCATTGAGGCTCCATGACCGGAATCTCCCATTCTACCATTTCTATTAGAGTGGGATTAAATTTGAAGCTTTTAGTTAGAAATTTAAAGAATTTCTAAACTCCCAGAAAGCTCTTCTTCACCTCCCTCTTATGTTCTTCGAACGACTCTCGCGAGTTATCCAAAACTTCTTATAAAAATCCACCTCTGGAATTGGAGGGTTACAGATAGTGGACACATGTTCGTTACTCCTTGATGACCCTCCTCTTGTTGATCGGCCGATGGAAGGTGTTCCACTCGTAGAAAATATTGAGGGAACACAATCATTGAAATACAAATCCGAGTTTATCCAAGTGTATTTCTATATAAAATATGTTGAATGACGGCTCTAAGTGGTAGCGTTTTTATTTTCTTCCAAGTTGGACTCTTAAGCCTAAATGTGTAGCATATTATCGATAGGATAAAATCTGCCATATCGAATGGCTCCCATTCCAAGATCATATATGTGACATAGCTCAATTGAGTCGTGACCTTCCGTGTGTCACCAGCCTTAAGTAAATTTGTGTGCCTCAGTATGTTTTGCACCAGTCGTGCATCCACCGTCTGAGTGGTCATTGTTTGAAAAAGGGTATTGATGTAATTTCCATGCAAAACCATATTCAGGAGTGTCCAGTCTCCCAAATTCCTCTCTAAGATCGTAGTGGCTTATCTCTGCTGCCTTTCCTTGTATCCTTGATCATACTCCACCATTTAATTCCGTGAATCGAGGATATTTTAGATGATTGTAAAATTCTGTAATTTATACAGATGAAAATGCATCCAGGATAATGATAGATACTATTCCATCCATAGCTAACAGGTCATGAATGTGTGCATGACGGGCAGGATCGAATTCAATCACCCGTTCAATCTCTATGTTAGCATTTTCTATCCTAGGAAACATTTGATAGGAGGAATATGAGTCACTGTCTGTGCTTCAGCGGGCTTTCGAACGGGAAGCCAATACTGCAGATAAAAGAAATTTTTTAAACAAAAAGGAAACCAAGTTTTTTTTTTGTATCGCCATTCGGAGACACCCACTATCGTCGGGCGATGGCATAAATTTCCCTAGCTAAATTTACGACTACATATTTGTGTTTTACCTTACTTCAGATACTAAATCTATAATTTTTACAATTCTGTTTTAACAAAATTCTCTAATGATTACTTAAGAACATTTTCATAACCACATTATTCATCATCTTCCTCTCTAACCCTTCTTCCCTAAAACCATACCTCATGAACATTAGATCTAAGATTATGATTTTGAAATACCTAAACATATGCAAACATTTACCTACACACTTAGATCTCTAGTCTATGCCTTCATAAATTGCAAGTATTTCACCAAACCCTAACCATGATCAATCCTCCTTCAAAACTTGGAAAATTTCTCATCAAGATTTCAGTGACAAACTATACAAACATTTAGATCGAAACATTCTAAGGAATCAAAACAAAAATCCAAGACCCTTACCTTGATCCAAGGTTATCGTAGTCGTCAACTGATAACTCTAATTATTTCTATATTTTTATTCACTATTTTATATTAATAATAGATATTTTATATCAATTTTATAATATTAAGTTTATAAGTAACAAGTTTCTACATTTTATATTTATATGTTCTAATAAATTGATTTTTAACCTTGCATGGCTGATATATATATTTTTTGGAGCAAAACTGGATTTTCTCTTTTTCTGGCTAGACACGCCCTGTGACACTCCCTACCTGGGCGTGACACAGGGGCGTGACACGCAAATTTAAGCCTGCAGCCAGAGCCCGTCGACCCGCGCCCGGAAGATCGTCGACCGGCCCTGACACACCTGTGTCGGATGACGATACTCCCGTGTACCCCTTACACGGGGCGTGACGTCCCGTGGAAGAATTGTTGACCGTGCCACATCGGATTAAATTGACATGCCCGCGTCACGGGCATGACCAAGGGCGTGTCAGGGGTATTTTCCAGCCAATTACTCTTCATTCCAGCCGTTGTCGCCAGCAGTCGTTACAGCTTTGACACGCCCCTGGTCACGGGCGTGACCAGGGGGCGTGACGCCTCCAACAAGCCCAGTTTACTCCCGCCATTTTCAGCTTCCTCCATTTTCCAGAAACAGCCTTGACACGCCCTAGGTCAAGGGCGTGACCTAGGGGCGTGACCCGCTAGTTAACAGATTTTGGCGGTTTTCCCTCCAACGTTCCCGGGGTTTCAAGACGACAGTTCCGAGCCTGACACGCCCTAGGACACGGGCATGACCTAGGGCGTGACCATCCAGAAACTTTTTCTATAAATTTCAGACTGCTTCAGATGTCCGGGGAGGAATTTTTGGGAGTTGTAGTCTTTTAGTTGCTGTTTTATTTTATCGTATTTTCCATTTCTTAGCTTAATTTTACTTTGTGTAAGTTTCAATTCTAGTTTGCTTTTCAATTTAATCATGTTTGTCCCTACCTTATCTTGTAATTCTCTAATTATGATGAGTAGCTAGATTTCATTTAGCACTTGATTTTGATGAAGCTTGCAATAAAATAATCTCTTCCTTTTTATCAAAAGTCTTGTTCTTCATCTTTCTCGCTACGATTTATCTTTGATTTTCATTTCATCGAATTCATATTATGCGTATATGATCTTCGATCTAAGATCTGTATCCTAAATGACCGAGAGGTTGCGGATACGAGGAGATCACTCAAAGATAAAGGGAGTTTGAATGCACTCCTCGAGAGAGGATGACGTAAATCTTCCGGATTGGAGTCAAATCCAATAGTGGGGTTCACCGCCTAAAGCAAGCTTAGGGGTTTCGACTGTCCGAGAGGTCTTAATCGATCAACCTAAGGTTTGTTAGAAGCATGAGCACTAGAGAGACGCTACTATAATTTAGGAACCTCCACGGTCGAGTGAGTAGATAAGAGCTCGCATTGCTTTATTTTACAAGAAGATTTATTTTATCTCAAGGGAATTCTAGATCATGTGCTAGCTTCCTCAAAATCGTATTTCTATTTCTTAGATTAACGCTTAGTTCTTCCTTTTCCGTTTTTCAAACAAAAACCAACTTTTCTGTCCGAAAGATAATTTCTTTTCTTGTGAGTACAAGTACTCGTCAGCCCCAAGTCGAATACGACATTCCTATACTATATTTTGATAGGTGCACTTGCCTATTTGAGATTTTAGTTTGGATATATTTTAGAACTATAGAAAATCATCATCAAGTTTTTGGCGCCGTTGCCGGGGAGTTTCTTTGTCGATATTTTGAAAGCAAGAATCTATTAATCTTATCATTTTTTTTATTTTGTTTGTTTTTCTTTAAAAGTTTTCACTTTAATTTTTTATAATTAAATTTTTTTGCGAAAGGGCCGTGCCGGGTTTTCATCCCGCAATATCGCCTAGTACCTTGCGAACCCGTCATTGGGTAGCCCTTGGGAAGTCCGGGAAATTTTATTTTATAAATTTTTAATTTTAAAATTTTTATTTTATCATTCTATTTCTTGACCCCTATTCATTTTTATTTTATTTCTAATTCCATTCTATTAAGTACCGATTGTTTTCCTTTCTTCTTAAAATAAAAAAATATGTTATCAAAATTGGCCGCTCAAATTGCCGAGCTCCAACATAAAATTAATCTTTTGCAAGCTCCAAGACACCGGTAAATTTTGTGTAATTTTTGTGGTGCCCCTCATCGAAGTGAGGAATGTTATTACTTTTATCATCAAAATTTTTATTATAATTTTCACAATAATTATGAAAATAATTATTCCTACTTTAATGAGAAACCTTTATCGAATTTTCATGAAAATAATTTTTCCAATAATTTTTCCAATTTTAATGAATTTAATTCTTCAAATTTTGGTGAAAATTATTTTCATGAAAATACTTTTTCAAGATTAAATGAGAACAACTTTTCTGATTTTAATAGTTCTTCTTATTCCTCGGATGTTGCTTTCCGGCATGATCACCCGGAAAGATTCCCGAGTAATGAGGATTTTTATTTAGATCCGACTTCTTGTTCTTCTTTTTCAGCACCGCAAACTTTCTCTCCTAATTTTGGGGATTTCTCTCAAATTTCATGTGATTCTTCTCCCCAAAATTTGGATGAGGATTCTATTAATTTTAGCGATTTTCTCCTTCTTCGGATAATGTTGCTAATGTGGAACATGACTCTTCATGTTCTCCTTTAGTTTCTTATACCGAAGAAGAAGAAAAACTTTTATTTCAAGAATTTTTTAAGTGTATGGACGCGCTGGGGGGAGTAGAAGAAGAATATATTTTTCCTCCTACTACTACCAATTGTTCTCCTATTAATGAATTTGCAGACACAATTTATGATTATTTAGGAGCGAAAATTTATGAACCTGATGCGTCCGATGATTTAATTTTAACTCTAACTACGGAAGAAAAATTAATTTTAGAAAATAAACAACAGGAGCTTGATCAATTTCTTTCACACGACCCTCCTCCGTGTGAAATTGTTTCTAACACGTTTCTTTTTGATTTTTCTAATTCTAACGATTTTCCTGTAGACGATGAGCCGTTGCAATCCAAGGTCATCAATGATCCCTTTGCCGCTCATCTACAAAAATTCACATCACCTCAGGTATGTATAGGTGATTTGAATTTACATCCTCAAGACCACCATTCCAAGGTGAAAAATCAAGAAGCAAGCGGAGGAGTAGCTTGGCGAGCGTCTTTGGCGTATTCACCCAAGCAGGAATTAAGGGAGTTGCCCTTACATTTAAAATTGTATTTCCCTTTTTCCTAACCAATACCGTCTAGCTTAAAGACGGGAAAAAGAAAAGTGCTTTGGGAGACACCCCTTGCTTATCTTTAATTTTTATGCATTTATTTTTTTTCTTCTAAAATTTTTTTCAATTTGTTTTTTTCCCTCCTCGCACTTGAATTATAAACATTGGGGACAATATTTATTTTTAAGTATGGGGGTGGATTCTTAGTTTTTGTTTTTATTTAAAAAATCAAATAATATATATATATATATATAAAATCTTTATAAATTTTTTTAAAAAAATTATTTTCTTTTTATTATTAAACAAAAAACGAAAAAAATTAGAAAATCAAAAATTAAATTAGAGAAGTCTTTATTTCTATATTTATTCACATGCAAAATTTCTAGTAATTCAACTTGTTTATAGTGTTCAGAGAATTTTAATGTTTTAATTGAATGTTAAATGCACATGTAAGTAGAATTTAAGTAGAATTAAATATTCAGCATACAATTAAAGTTTTGTTTTTCTAAATGTGTAGAAACAACTTATTTTACTTTAATTTTGAAAACCGGTAAATTCTAAAAATAATTTAGGTGTGTAAGTAGAAGTTTGCTAGAGAGATATTTCGCGGACCAAGAGAGAGTTTTTCTTTTTCGATGTCTAGAACTTGCCCTCTAACTATTCTCAAGACTTTGCATAGGTTAAACTCATTAGCATAAAAATGATTTAGGCATTTCTTTTGTCCAGTTTGAGCTTTTGAACCCATACCTAAAATTTTTATCTTTGTTAAGCCATTTTGAGCCTATTTCCCTATTCCTTTGTTTTAGCTCCACCAAGAACTTTACCAAAGCCTAAAAAGCATCCTAATTACACACCTAAACCCGAGCTTGAAAGAACAAATGTAGAAATGTTTTGGGAGTGATTAGGAGCCACTTTATTTCGGTGGTTAATTAAAAATTAGAAAGGAGTTGATTTATTTTTCTCCCCTCTTCAAAATAAAGAAAAAATTATGATTAAAAAAATGAAGAGGTAGAAAAAAAAATTTCAATATGATGAGAGAGTTAAAAAATAAGAAAAGAAATAAAAGAAATAGGAATTTGGCTACGTTCTTAAGAGCCATAGCAAATCTTTATGTACAAGCTTCTCTAGGTTTTGGTATTACTAGCCATCGTGTTTATCTTTGATCACCCTCTCCAAAACCTAAGCCTATTTTCAACCTAATTAAGCCCTATTGATTTATGTTTATAAGTTAGACTAGTGCCGTGGCAAGAGTGTGAAAGGGCAAGCCTATGACCATCGACATTGATGGATTTCTTTGGAGGGTATCTTAATCTTTGTTTGTGCAATGTTATCTTAGAACGCACGCTACACTCTCCCTAAAGATAATTTTAAGATTTACTGGATTTTCATCATAAAAGTAAAAATAATAGTGAAAACGCATTTTAAGAAAAATAAAAACCAAATTTGTATGCTGAGTAAGTCTTTCTACAAAAATATTTACAAACATAGGCATAAGACTTCGCATTTTACTCCTTAGGTTCAATTTTCTTTTCTAGCATTTAAAATTTTTCTACTCCCTATAGGAAGTTGTTTGCTCGGGACTAGCAAACGGATAAGTATGGGGGTATTTGATAACTCTAATTATTTCTATATTTTTATTCACTATTTTATATTAATAATAGATATTTTATATCAATTTTATAATATTAAGTTTATAAGTAACAAGTTTCTACATTTTATATTTATATGTTCTAATAAATTGATTTTTAACCTTGCAGGGCTGATATATATATTTTTTGGAGCAAAACTGGATTTTCTCTTTTTCTAGGCTAGACACGCCCTATGACACGCCCTACCTGGGCATGACACAGGGGCGTGACACGCAAATTTAAGCCTGCAGCCAGAGCCGTCGACCCGCGCCCGAAAGATCGTCGACCGGCCCTGACACGCCCGTGTCGGATGATGACACGCCCGTGTACCCCTTACACGAGGCGTGACGGCCCGTGGAAGAATTGTTGACCGTGACACATCGGATTAAATTGACATGCCCGGGTCACGGGCGTGACCAAGGGCGTATCAGGGGCGTTTTCCAGCCAATTACTCTTCGTTCCAGCCGTTGTCGCCAACAGCCGTTGCAGCTTTGACACGCCCCTGGTCACGGGCGTGACCAGGGGGCGTGACGCCTCCATCAAGCCCAGTTTACTCGCGTCGTTTTCAGCTTCCCGCCGTTTTCCAGAAACAGCCTTGACACGCCCTAGGTCACGGGCGTGACCTAGGGGTGTGACCCGCCAGTTAACAGATTTTGGCATTTTTCCCTCCAACGTTCCCGGGGTTTCAAGACGACGGTTTCGAGCCTGACACGCCCTAGGTCACAGGCGTGACCTAGGGCGTGACCATCCAGAAACTTTTTCTATAAATTTCAGACTGCTTCAGATGTCCGGGGAGGAATTTTTGGGAGTTGTAGTCTTTTAGTTGCTGTTTTATTTTATCGTATTTTCCATTTCTTAGCTTAGTTTTACTTTGTGTAAGTTTCAATTCTAGTTTGCTTTTCATTTTAATCATGTTTGTCCCTATCTTGTAATTCTCTAATTATGATGAGTAGCTAGATTTCATTTAGCACTTGATTTTGATGAAGCTTGCAATAAAATAATCTCTTCCTTTTTATCAAAAGTCTTGTTCTTCATCTTTCTCGCTACGATTTATCTTTGATTTTCATTTCATCGAATTCATATTATGCGTATATGATCTTCGATCTAAGATCCGTATCCTAAATGACCGAGAGGTTGCAGATACGAGGAGATCACTCAAAGATAAAAGGAGTTGAATGCACTCCTCGAGAGAGGATGACGTAAATCTTCCGGATTGGAGTCAAATCCAATAGTGGGGTTCACCGCCTAAAGCAAGCTTAGGGGTTTCGACTGGCCGAGAGGTCTTAATCGATCAACCTAAGGTTAGTTAGAAGCATGAGCTCGAGAGAGACGCTACTATAATTTAGGAACCTCCACGGTCGAGTGAGTAGATAAGAGCTCGCATTGCTTTATTTTACAAGAAGATTTATTTTATCTCAAGGGAATTCTAGATCAAGTGCTAGCTTCCTCAAAATCGTATTTTTATTTCTTAGATTAACGCTTAGTTCTTCCTTTTCCATTTTTCAAACAAAAACCAACTTTTCTGTCCGATAAGATAATAGCTTTTCTTGTGAGTACAAGTACTCGTCAGCCCCGAGTCGAATATGACATTCCTTATACTATATTTCGATAGGTGCACTTGCCTATTTGAGATTTTAGTTTGGATATATTTTAGAACTATAGAAAATCATCATCATCAACTTTTACTTACGCGACAAGTCTTTAGGAAAATCTGCTAGAATTGATGCCTTTGACCTAATGAGGCTTTTTATATATTTTCGGACTGTTACTGATCGGATATATCCAGTATCGCTAGGAAACAGTGAAAATTCACTATTACACCAATTTTCCTCCATTTCTCAGGATTAGGCATGGTTTAATGTGTATTGTTTACTTTTGGGTTCCCAATAACATAGTTCAATGGTTCAACCTTCATATATCCTTTTCTACCTACTTAAGTGCTAGTGTTTTTAAATTCGTGAAATTATTTTCGCATGCCTCTAAGTATGAGAAATCTTTTAGTTATGATAATGTTCTTTCACCCACGTTTGTGAAAATCTTCAAATTGGTTCACCTTACTGCATATATGAATTGTGAATGTTCTACCATAACCGCTAGAATTGCATGCTACTACTAATGCTTTATCCTGGTTTCTACATTGCACTGCTCATATTTGATTATCCTGTATGCTCTCACAAGTGAATTTGGACTCCTTTGTCAAGCCAAACAAAAAAAAATTAAAACAAATGGTCACAAAAAGTGCACACCTTTGGTGATGTGTTTCAAAATGCACATAAAAAAGGGTGACAAGGAACCTCCACCAAGTAATACTTACCCTCTTGATAAGCCTTAATAAGCATTGTGAGTTTGAGCCCCTTGGAAATAATTGTAAGGTTTCTTATGGAAGTCTCTATCTTGATAATTTTTGTTTGTATGTGCTCTACATTCTTGGGTACAAGCACCGCTAATCGTGCATATCTCTATGCTCCATTACTCTTAGTGGTGAAACCGATTTCGGAGTAACCTTCCTTTGATACCATTCAAAGGAAATCATTCAAAAAACTTTCTATATGCTTAGATTTAGGGGGAGTATATTGTAGGGGGGAGTGCATCATCCAAAAGAAATTTGTGCACGTACAAATGCTTAGTCTTGATACTCATAGTTTCCAACACTTCATACAACATTCATGATTTCTTTCTCAGTTGATTTGTTATTATCAAAAGAGGGAGATTGTTGGAGAATGCGTTCCACGCTTCCTGGTTTGCTAATAACCAATCCTGTTTGTATTTGATCTTTGGGTGTTTATGATGTGCAGATTTAACAGGTCTAGCTATAATGGCTTTTGGGTGGTGTTTCGGGTCAGAATAGGTGAGCTTAGGAGATAACGCCAGACGATATTGAGTATCGCCGACAGCCAACAGCAACGATCGATGATCGATGACTCGCGCTCGACGAACCTGCGCCACCGGTGATTGACGATCCTGCGGTCGACGATCATCTAATCGTGCTTGACAAACCTGCGATCGACGATCGATGACTCACGCTCGAATAACCTACACTCGATGATCGATGACTCATATTCATGGGACATGTGGCATCCATTATAAATATCGCCAGGTGTCGATACCCAGTGTCGCCAGGCAACAGAGATCCTTCGACGATCGAAGGATCTGCGATGTGAAAATGAGGAGTTCGTGTGATACGTGGCAGCAGTTACCGATATTGCCAGGTGGCGATACCCATTGTCGCCATACGATATCGACAAAGTATAAAAAACTGTTCATTTTTTGTGGGGATCACGAATTTCATTACCTGAAGTGTACCTTCCTGTTTAGACAATTCAGAGAGCTCCAGATTTCTTATTTTATCCTTACTCTCAAGATGGCCAAAGTGCAAAAGATTGACATCACGTTCGAAGCATTCAAAGCAACCCTTGCAAGGATTCGTCGACATCTTCAGTGCATTGTTTGAAGGGAGTTTCAAGTCTAAAGTTTTCAATTTGTTTTGCTCTTTTTCCTATTGTTTTCTTATTGTAATCGAAAGGGGAAATCGCTGCCTTCTACGTGGCATCTAATTCCTTGTGTGGCTTAGGGGAAAATCGCTGCCTTGTGAGTGGCGTCAAAGTCCTTGTGTGATTTAGGGAGAAAACGTTGCCTTCTGTGCAACATCTAGATTGTGGTAGATCTAGGGGAGGCTAAAAGCAAGGTCTAGGAAGAGATACGCTTTATCCTGCCAGTTCTTGGTAGAAGGACCGATGAAAACATAAGTAAGTTGTTTGTTTCACATGCCTTTGTCTCTAGCTCTATAGAGAAACTTTGTATTCAGATTTATCACATTTTAAATATATCGTTATTGTTTTTGTTGGTAAAAATTTCTGACTAGTTAAGTTTGCTTATGAACAACTAGTCTTCATTTCTTAATTGCATTGTTTTATTCTTCAAGTAAAGTTTGTCAAGTTTAAGAAAAAATAGCGATCCCTTATTCACCCCCCTCTAAGGGCGACCCATGATCCAACATAAGTTATCATTTTAATTTTTGTAACACTTTGATTTTCTCTTTTTGTTGTGTGTGTACGTGTATGAGTTAGATTTTATCTCTTTTTAACGCTTTCTTCAATTCCTGTTGAGTGCGTGTGTGTATGAGATAGTTTTTACAGCTTTCATTTCCCTCCTAGTAGTTTGAGTAGGACTCGCAAATTTATCGCTTTCATTTCCCGCCTACTCGTTTGAGTAGGACTTGCACTTTAACTGCTTTCTTTACTGCTTTAATTTCCCGCCTACCCATTTGAGTAGGACTCACAATTTTCTACTTTAATTTCCCGCCTACTCATTTGAGTAGGACTCGCACTTTCAATTATGCAATTTCTTTTCTTAAGCCGTCCCCATTCCGATGAGTGGCAAATAGCTCTTAGCCCTCAGTATCGAAGAGCATTGGGACAGATAAAATATTTGTAAATAATTAAAGGTATTTTTTCTCGTTAATTAAAGCACTTAAGGTTTTCCCCGGGTCTACGACACGTAGGACAACAAGTCGATGAGTGGGCCCTATTTCTGTTGTCCGTACGCATGCTAGACGAGAGGCAGTGAGTATGGACCGATCACCCATGGGTAAAGAGAATTGCATGCATTACCTCGAGAGAGGAGAAGCGTAATTGTAAGACCCCCTTTTTTTTTTCTTTTTCAACCACCGGGGTCTTATGCCCAGAACTGCCGCTTTGCGGTGACACCTTCGCACCCGGGAAGGTCGTCACTACAACGCGCCGATTCTGCCGGCCTTTTCGATCACAATAAGTAGTACAATAATTGAAGTAAGAACAGTGCAGTCCACAATAACAAATCACATGTAAATAAGATAAAATCTCCACGAAGGGAGTGTCCACAGAAAACATCAGAGTACTATAAATGCGGGCCTATGCCCGGTACAAAATGTCCTCACTACAAGTCTCTCATGCGGAAGCGAAACAGAAACTACTCAAGGTCGAGACTCACGGTCCCGGCTGTATGAACTCCGGAGCTAGACTGCCCCATCTCCAGGCGCACCAATCTTTGGGGCTGCTCCTCCATGCTGGGCTCCACGATCCCCTAAATGATTTGGTTCGAAAACCGTTAGTCATAAAGACTAAGCCCTATCATCCACTACCCCTTCCCCCATGGCTCCTAGGTACCGAGCGGGGAGAAAGAAAGGGGAGGACATATTTGTGGAGAATAAAAGTAAACAGGTGACAGTGGACTTAATCTAGCAAGTTGTATTCGGTGAGCAGTTAATATGAATGTCATAATAGGTCTAGCAGTAAGAAAAGCAATTATATGAATTTAAACCTTCACTTATGTGAGAACACATAAGCAAAAGGGATCTTTTGCAAGGCTCCCATCGTATAGAGTGTCCCATACCACTCATACGTTGGGGTGTCGGTTATCAAACAGCAATGGTTGTTATATATTGAAATTAACCTTTGATTTATAAACTTTCCCACACAAGCTTATAGACCAAGGGGTCGTTTTGCAGGTCCTAATGTATAAGAGTCCCATACCACTTATACTTTAGGTGTCAGGGTTAAATGAATCGATTATGCCATGACATGCTAGTGGGTTTGATGAAACATGCAAGTGCAACTCACACACCCGACTCTGTGCACACAGACCTTTAGTTCCCCCTTTCGGAGCCGTTACCTCCTAGGATACCTCCGTAGTGCAGACGGAAGCGGTGGGTTGGGCCTCGCCCACCTCAAAACCAGTAAAAGCACCACTGGTCTGACCTATCGTACGCCTCAACGCTTGGTGCACTAAGCGGACGCCTGCGTACTCTTGCAGGCTGGCGTACCGGACTTCTGTTGGCGAAATGCTAATCACCCCGCCGAGTCAATGATATCGGTGTCGGTGCAATCGAACTCCCCGATATCGAAAGACCCACCACCTTAACTTTTCCTATTTTATGCACATGCAAGTTTAATCGTAAACACACAAAAACCGAGACGAAGCTCCCGGGACCAAAACGTCCGTCTCCAAACCAACCGAGCTGAAGCTCCCCGGACCATCCTGTCCGTCTCTTAACCAACCGAGCCGAAGCTCTCATCAATCTTCCTGTGCCAATAGTGTTTGTGAAGAGTGCAACCCTAGTTACTAAGTTACTCTTGTCGGTTTGTTATTACAGTTTACGTTAGCCCAGGACTGCCCCCGGTATTCCTCGTGAAGGGCTCTCAAGGGGCACTAGGAACCAAGACGGCGGCATTACGACCCGAAGTTCCCTTTCGCAAGGCACTTATTGTTATTGGTTGATCTCCCTTAACCCATTCCCTTCTCACATTACGATAGACTATCCTAGGGTGATTTTTAAACCTTCCACTCTTCGGGGAAGACGATCTTTCGTCGAACCCGAGCACCTCTTAACTCTAGCTATCACCACTACTCACTACTCTTTATATCTTCCTATTGTAATTTCCACCACAATTGTCCACCCAGACAAAATGTTTAACTCCAATGACTTCCTCAGATCGTGTCCTATTGCATTTCACAAATTGCTATATGCAGACCGACCTAGGCTACATGTCGGACTGGTTATGCAATGATCCATTACTCATCCAACTGCCCTAAATTATTTATTGGGGGTTTATCCTAACAAGATTTGCCTAAATCCAAAATATTGGAATTTTCCTAATAAATCCGAGAACTTATTTATTTATTCTTAAGTGTCTAATATCATCATTTGAACATGAGGTATAACATTCTAGTTGATTCCAGCTATCATAAAAATTGAGGTAAATAATAGTAGGCCTAAATATCAAGTTTCCAAAGTTTGATAGTTTTACAATGATTTTCAAGGGCCTAAACTTATTTAATCATTATTTCAGTTATTCCAAGCTTAATGAATAAGCTACCTTAATTTGTCCTCCAAATAATTCAAATAAAATACAGGGTGCTGGTTTTATCCTGAAAATAACTTTGACAAAATCCCATAATTTTCTTGCTGGTAATTAAATCATAATAAATAAAATACTAAATTACTACTAACATGCTTTGTGAATGAAGTGCCATAACAATAACTCTAAAAATTTCCGAATAATTCTCAGTGTTATAAAAGGGCCTAAAAACCTTAAGTTCCAATTATGATAATTTTCCAGCGATTGTACAAGCCCTAATTTATTTTTATGCTCAAAAGCCCATATTGAAACATTGAGAATGAACCTCTAAAATTTCTCAACATAAAATTCTATAAAAATTCAGGGATCAATATTCTGCTAGTCAAGATCTAAATCCAGAATTTTAACTGAATATAATTAATTTAAAACTTCCAAATAATTGAAACAACAATCGGGCTAATAATCATTTAACACATGGAGTATAATATTTATTAATCATAAAATTCCAAAAAAATTACTATAAGTCTAAAACATCCTAAAACTCCCTCTTCCCGAGTTTCATAATTTTTGGATTAGATTTAGTGCTTAAAATAACTAAATTACATTTTTATCCTAAACCGAAATCTCAACCTTCGAGGTACCTAATTACCTCCAATTCCTTCACTATTTTAACCAGAGGGTTTTCATCATATCATCCCCCTCTCCTCCAAATTTCAAGGGCATACAAGAGCTTTTGCTCCTATGTCCTTCACAAACCTCAAACTACCACACACTGGGTTTGAGCCGATCTCTTAGGGTAAAATCCACCCTAATCCACACCATGTTACCCAAGGGGGTAGACATAGACTTAACAAATCAGTGGCCACAACTTCAGCCTCTTTTGAGGAGATTTGTCCACTCCATTTCCAATTGTACTTTTCCCCAAAGTACCCCTCACCAAGACCTATCTAGGACTTGATACTTCCCTATTCAAAACTCGACCAATTGAGTTGAAATTTTGTACAGATCTTAACATTGATGCCAGGGACCACCACCCAAAATTTGGGGGAGTTTGGACTTAATTTCATCTCCCAATTAATTTTATAATGTTTATTAAAATTTTACAAAAACTTTAGCCAAAAGTTCTCCAAAAATTCCCATTTTTGGACAGCCTCTCGATATACATATTATAGACCTCCAGCCCAAATTTCAAGTCATTTGGACATGTTATGAACCGTGGGCAACCATTTCAATTTCTGGTTAGCCTAGGTCTTGATCCCACCAAAATGAGTGCTGTGGTCAAACCACTCACCCAAATTGAATAACATTAATTTTAAATTAAAGTAGACCCAGAGGGCTACAACTTTTGTGACTGGTCATTTTTCCTAATTCGGCCTCTAAGTGCCTCGTTTTGCAGCCTCAAAATATATTCAAATAATCTATTTTTCCATTATGTAATATATAATAATCTATGTATTATAATATTTATTCTACTGTTCATCTTCTTCATGAACCCGAAAACAGACAGAAAACCATTTTTCCTGTAAGCATTCCGTGATCCGTCGCCGGCAGTCCGGTCACTCCCCTGGCCAGCCACCACCACCACCACCTCCGTTGAGGCGATGGCTAGCGGTCGGCGGTGGTTTGGCCGCCGGAGGTGGCGGTTTCCGGCGAACTCAAAAATACCATTTACATGGTTTTCCCATGAAAACGAGAGACGGGTCCGGCTCCGTTGAGCACGAACCTCCTTTCTAAGAATCCTAAGATCTACCCATGAAAGAGAAGGAGCAGAGGAGGACCTTGTTCGCGGTTTGAAGGCAAGAAGAACGACGGGGTGCCATGGCGCGGTGGTGGCGTTGCTGAACTTCTCCTACAGCAAGAACAAAGGTCTGATCCGTTTGCTTGAGCGTGTAACCTTCTCCTCTGGTTCCAGGTGGGCTTTTATAAGTCAGAAAGTGGGAAGGTGAATGGGTAAAGCCTTTATGGCCATGAAGGTTCTCCCCTTAACGTTTCGGTTACAGTGAAGGGATAAGAAACAGTGGAAACTGAACAGGTGTGTCCAGCTGGCGGCTTCCTATTGGACCATATCTTCCTCATTTATTATATAATTACAGAAGGAAAACGGCCTGAAATTACTCCTGGTGTAACTTCCCACACCAGCATTTATTACCACGCGTGTTAGAATAATTTCGGGCCTGAACCGTCGTTTCGGCCAATGTCACGGGCGTGACACATAGGTCACGGGCGTGACAGGCCCGAATAGCCAATTCTGGGTTCGACGATCGTCGAACTGAGATCGACGATCGTCGATGGATGGTCACGGGCGTGACACCTTGGGTCACGGGCGTGACAGGCTCGGGTGGTTAGTTATGGGTTGACGATCGTCGATTTGAGATCGACGGTCGTCGAATGGTGGTCACGCCCTGGGTCACGGGCGTGACACCCTTTGCCACGGGCGTGACAGGCCCGAACGGCAATTTTGAGGTCGACGATCGTCGAACTGGGATCGACGGTCGTCGAAGGCTGGTCACGCCCTAGGTCACGGGCGTGACACTTAGGTCACGGGCGTGACAAGCCCGAGTTCAATTTCGACGATCGTTTTACGGGGATCGACGCTCGTCGAAGGAGTCACGCCCCTTGGTCACGGGCGTGACACCTTGGTCACGGGCGTGACATGCTCAGGCTGTACGTTCGACGATCGTCTCACGGAGATCGACGATCGTCGAAGAAGTCACGCCCAGGTCACGGGCGTGACGGGTCGGTCACGGGCGTGACCAACCCGTGACCCGAAATCTCGGTCGATTTATTTCAATTTTCGGGCTTCCTCGGGTTCTGTCACGACCAACCGACTCCTAGGGGTCTAGCCGGAAATGGGATGTTACAAATCCCAATAAACAAAACAAAAATTTCGTCCCCGAAATTGAGGTTGAGCCTATGGGGATTTCTATCGGAATAAATTAAACTTGTAACATCCCATACGATCTTTTTATTGGGTTTAGGAGACTATTCGTTTGATAACGAAGACAATCTCCCCAATAAACAAAAGATTAGCCCCTACCTTTCTGATTAAGTGCGCATGCCTAGGTCTTGAATTTTCCTCATTTAGTCTTAACTGTCCAAAACAAGAAGGCAATCTATAGTATACGAGAGGTGGTGAGATGTACCTGACTGAACAACTCCGGGTATCTTTGCCTCATCAGATCCTGCGGTTCCCAGGTGTGCTCCTCCTGACCGTGATTTCTCTACAGAACCTTGACTAAGGGGATCTTCTTGCGGCGCAAGATCCGCACTCCTTTGTCGTCGATCCGAACCGGCTCCAAGTGAACAGATCGGTCTGAAGCTACCGGCCCTTCGGTGGTCAAAATCCGCTGCTCCGGGCGTAGTAGAGCCCTTCTCAGCGAAGAGATGTGGAAGACGTCGTGTAGAGATGCCAGCTCTGGTGGCAACTCTAGCCTGTAGGCTAGGGGTCCGATCCGCTCCAGGATCGGGTAAGGGCCCATATACCTAGGGCTGAGTTTCTTCCTCCGACCGCGCACCCGTAAGACTCCGTGTATGGGCCGGATCTTCAAGAACACTCGATCCCCTACCCGAAACTCCACCTGACGATGCCGGGCGTCATAGTATTTAGCCTGTCTGCTCTGCGCCTCCAACATCCTATCTCTGATCAGTCTCACCTGAGCCACGGTGTCTTCAACGAAATCCGATCCCAGCAGCTTCGGATCCTCGTCCTGAACCCAAGAAAGCGGGGTCCTACATTTTCGTCCATACAAGGCTTCATAAGGCGCCATCCTGATGCTGGACTGGTAGCTATTATTGTAGGAGAACTCGACCAACGGTAACATCTTCTCCCACGGCTCCCCTCGGTCCAGTATACACAGTCGTAGTAGATCCTCCAACGTCCTGTTGGTGCGCTCTGTCTGCCCGTCCGTCTGAGGGTAGAAGGCCGTGCTAAAAGTCAAACGGGTGCCCAGGTATGCCTGCACTGACCGCCACTCCCTGGATGTAAACCGTCCATCGCGGTCCGACACTATCGTCCGGGGCACGCCATGATATCGGACATGCTGCTCCACAAACTTCCGTACCAGCACTCCCACCGGATCGTCCTTCCTGATCGGTATAAAGCGGGCCACCTTTGTCAACCGATCAATAATCACCCAGATCGAGTCATTCCCCGTCCGAGACCGGGGAAGACCATGTATAAAATCCATAGCTATATCGTCAAACTTCCACTCCGGCACCGGGAGTGGCTGCAACAGTCCTGCGGGGTTCCTGCACACCGCCTTCACCAACTGACACGCCTCGCAATGGGTCACGAAGTACGTAATGTCCTTCTTCATGCCCGGCCAAAACATCGTCCTCTTCAAATCAGCGGTCATCTTTGTGATCCCCGGGTGCACCGAGTACCGGCTGCAATGCGCCTCCATCATAATATCCTCTCGGCTCTGGCCTATTGCGGGTATATATACTCTACCTCTGAAGTGGAGCAAACCATCTCTCAGGGAATAATCTCCTGTCGAACCTTCCTCCAAAGCTCGGAACATCGGCTCCGCCCACGCATCTGTCCTCTGTCCGTCCCGAATGCGATCCCGAATATCGTCTATGGCCACCATCGATGCCAGATACTCCCTATACAGAACTGGGTCATCCTCGGACACTAGGGATATCTGCATATCTCTGAATGACCGGACTAGCTCCATGGACATAACCTGGGGCCCAGCTTCGGAAGTGGCAGCTCTCCGGCTCAACGCGTCGGCCACCACGTTTGCCTTCCCTGGATGGTAGTGCATCTCATACTGATAATCTGCTAAGAACTCCACCCAACGCCTCTGCCTGATATTCAGCTCCTTCTGCGTGTCCACGTATTTCAGGTTCTTGTGGTCGGAGTAGATGTCGCAGTGGACTCCGTAAAGATAATGGTGCCAGACCTTCAGAGCAAAAACGACCGCTCCCATCTCAAGGTCGTGCACTGGGTAGTTCTTCTCATGGGTCTTCAGCTGGCGGGAGGCATATGCTATGACGTGTCCATTCTGCATCAGCACTGCTCCCATTCCCTGGTATGATGCGTCGGTATACACCTGGAATCCTTCCTTTCCAGATGGAAGGGCCAGAATAGGGGCTGAGATGAGTCGGTCCTTCAGCTCCTGGAAAGTCGCCTGGCACTGCGGGGTCCAAACAAAAGGTGCCTCCTTCTTCGTCAAAGATGTGAGGGGGAGGGCAATCCGAGAGAACCCCTCCACGAACTTCCGGTAATAGCCGGCAAGTCCCAAGAAACTTCGTACATCGGTGGCTGTCTTCAACTGCGGCCAATCTCGAACTGCTTGAATCTTTGCCGGGTCCACTGCCAACCCGGCTCCGCTGATAATGTGGCCTAGAAAAGCCACCTCTTTCAACCAAAACTGACACTTGCTGAATTTTGCATAAAGGTGATGCTCCCGCAACCTCTCCAAAGTCAGTGCCAGATGTCGAGTGTGCTCCTCCTCCGTCCTAGAGTAGATCAGGATGTCGTCTATGAATACTATGACGAACACATCCAAGTAGGGTTCGAAAACCCGGTTCATGAGGCTCATGAACGCCGACGGAGCATTCGTGAGCCCGAAGGGCATCACGGTGAACTCATATAGGCCATATCTGCTACTAAAGGCCGTCTTCGGGATATCCTCCTCCTGGATCCGCAGCTGGTAGTATCCTGATCTCAAGTCCAGCTTCGAGAAATAATGGGCCCCCTCTAGCTGGTCGAACAATTCGTCTATCCGAGGGAGCGGATAGGTATTCCGGACGGTCAGCCTATTTAGTGCTCGATAATTGATGCACAGGCGGAGTGTCCCATCCTTCTTCTTCACGAATAGGACCGGTGCTCCCCATGGCGAGGAACTCGGTCTAACAAAACCTGCCTCAACTAATTCCTGCAACTGAGTCCGAAACTCTGCCAACTCCTTTGGGGCCATCCGATAAGGGGCCCTAGACGCCGGCTTGGCCCCCGGCACAAGCTGTATCTGAAAATCCTGCTCTCGGTGTGGAGGTAGTCCTGGTAGTTTCTCTGGAAAGATGTCAGCGAAATCTCGCACCACCAGGATGTCTGTCACCGACTCCTTAACTTCTGCCATCTCAAAAAGAATCTGATAGACCTCCTCTCCCTGCAGATGGACCTTAACGGCCTGTACCGAAAATAAGAGTATACGAGAGACAGGTCTTATACCTTCGATGGTAATGAAAGAGTCCCCGTGTCTCACAGTGATCCCCTTTGCCTGGCAGTCAATCTGGGCATAGTTCCAGTGCAGCCATACCATGCCCAGGATCAGGTCGTAGTCCGTCAGCTTCAAAATCGTCGCTGGAGCCTCGAACGCTTTTCCACCAATTTCTGCCTCCATATTGCAGTGATCCGTGGTAAGGAGCTCAGATCCATCTGGTAGTCACACCCTCATCCTCGAGCCTGTGAACCGCTCCACACCCTCTAGTCCTTCTACGAACGTCTCCGACACAAAGGAGTGAGTAGCTCCAGTATCGAACAGCGTGCGGGCCGGCTTGCCGCTGATGAAGACTATACCTGGGGTGATTAAACATCTTAGGGTTCTATAAAGAATTTTCTTTCCTTGTTAACCTATCTAGTGCGGTTCTGAGTTTTAACAACTAAAAGGGAAATTCTATGAAAATAAAGAAGCATTGCTGCGTACCTGCTATGACCTGCTCCGGATTTCGAGGCTGCGCAAGGTCCAAAGCATATACCTGCTCTCTTTCCTGTCTACGATCTCCCCACTGGTATCCACGACCACGGCCGCGTCCTTGGCCTCCGTAATGCTGAGCTGGTGGGCCGCCCTGATGTGCTGGAGGTGGTGCCCCCCTAATGGGCAGTTCCTTCGAATGTGCCCAATCTGATGACAAAGAAAACACTCTGGTGGGGGATACGCCATTCCCCCGGGTCTCGGCATCTCCTGCATCCGAAGAGGGGGAGGGGCTAATACTACCTGTTCCCTCGGCTCCTGCCTCACGTCCTGACGAGGCTGGTCCTCCGTCCTCCTCCCCTCTGGTACAGCACCTCGCCGCTGGTCATTTCTACCTCTCCGTCCCTGATCCTCTGCTGGCCGTTTCCGGCCCCGGGTGGCGTGCCAATCTGCCTCAATCCTTTTGGCCATCTCCAAAATCCGGGAGATGGGCCCGTCAGATACAAACAACAGAGCCTCCCTCAAGTCCTCCCGCAGGCCCTTATAGAACCTCCTGATATACCCTGCCTCGTCCAGCTGGTAGAAATCTGCGTATCGAGCCAGATGGTCAAACTCTCGATGGTACTCCACCACGGTCCGAGTACCCTGCTTCAGCTGTAAGAACCGCTCCTCCAAATCATCCCTAGCCGACTGCGGAACGAAATGCTCCAGCAGTGCGGCCCTGAACTCCTCCCAAGTAACCTCCGCAACCTCCCTATCAGCAAATGTCGTGTCCAACAGCGTCTTCCACCACCTCTTTGCATGGGACTCCAGGCAGGAGACAACCAGAGCCACCCTCTCCTCCCATGGACACCGAATACCGGTCAGCATCTCGTACATGATATCTAGCCACTCTTCCGTCCGAACAGCCGACTCTGTCCCCAAATAGGACGGGGGAGAAAGACCCCGGAAGATGCTGAGCCAGTTGGCCCCGAGATTTGGCTGCGGGGCCGGAACCTGCTGGGCCCTGAAGGCCTCTAGGATGGCAGTCAGGGTCTGTCCCATGTCTGACTGAAGGGAAGGAGTGGGGGCTGGTGGGGGTGGTGCAACATCCTGAGCCTGTTGAACTCCACCTTGTGGCGTAGTCCGTGTTGGAGGCTGCGTAACAAAAACACACGCTGAGAAAACGTTCAAATTTTACATAAAGGTGGACAATTTATATGTGATCCCCATATGGGCACACCACTGCTTCCGCTGCTTAGTTTGTCCCCAAACTAAACTCGAGCGGGGGGTGACCTAGGGTTTGTGGACTGCTACTTCCTTCTGATCGATGTTCGCCTCTGATACCACTTGTAAGACCCACTTTTTTTTCTTTTTCAACCACCGGGGTCTTATGCCCAGAACCTCCGCTTTGCGGTGACACCTTCGAACCCGGGAAGGTCGTCACTACAACGCGCCGATTCTGCCGGCCTTTTCGATCACAATAAGTAGCACAATAGTTGAAGTAAGAACAGTGCAGTCCACAATAATAAATCACATGTAAATAAGATAAAATCTCCACGAAGGGAGTGTCCACAGAAAACATCAGAGTACTATAAATGCGGGCTTATGCCCGGTACAAAATGTCCTCACTACAAGTCTCTCATGCGAAAGCGAAACAGAAACTACTCAAGGTCGATACTCACGGTCCCGGCTGTATGAACTCCGGAGCTAGACTGCCCCATCTCCAAGCGCACCGATCTCTGGGGCTGCTCCTCCATGCTGGGCTCCACGATCCCTAAATGATGCGGTTCGAAAACCGTTAGTCATAAAGACTAAGCCCAATCATCCCCTACCCCTTCCCCCATGGCTCCTAGGTACCGAGCGGGGAGAAAGAAAGGGGAGGACATATTTGTGGAGAATAAAAGTAAACAGGTGACAGTGGACTTAATCTAGCAAGTTGTATTCGGTGAGCAATTAATATGAATGTTATAATAGGTCTAGCAGTAAGAAAAGCAATTATATGAATTTAAACCTTCACTTATGTGAGAACACATAAGCAAAAGGGATCTTTTGCAAGGCTCCCATCGTATAGAGTGTCCCATACCACTCATACGTTGGGGTGTCGGTTATCAAACAGCAATGGTTGTTATATATTGAAATTAACCTTTGATTTATAAACTTGCCCACACAAGCTTATAGACCAAGGGGTCGTTTTGCAGGTCCTAATGTATAAGCGTCCCATACCACTTATACTTTAGGTGTCAGGGTTAAATGAATCGATTATGCCATGACATGCTAGTGGGTTTGATGAAACATGCAAGTGCAACTCACACACCCGACTCTGTGCACACAGACCTTTAGTTCCCCCTTTCGGAGCCGTTACCTCCCAGGATACCTCCGTAGTGGCAGACGGAAGCGGTGGGTTGGGCCTCGCCCACCTCAAAACCAGTAAAAGCACCACTGGTCTGACCTATCGTACGCCTCAACGCTTGGTGCACTAAGCGGACGCCTACGTACTCTTGCCGGCTAGCGCACCGGACTTCTGTTGGCGAAATGCTAATCACCCCGCCGAGTCAACGATATCGTGTCGGTGCAATCGAACTCCCCGATATCGAAAGACCCACCACCTTAACTTTTCCTATTTTATGCACATGCAAGTTTAATCGTAAACACACAAAAACCGAGCCGAAGCTCCCCGGACCAAAATGCCCGTCTCCAAACCAACCGAGCCGAAGCTCCCCGGACCATCCCGTCCGTCTCTTAACCAACCGAGCCGAAGCTCTCATCAATCTTCCTGTGCCAACAGTGTTTGTGAAGAGTGCAACCCTAGTTACTAAGTTACTCTTGTCGGTTTGTTATTACAGTTTACGTTAGCCTAGGACTGCCCCCGGTATTCCTCGTGAAGGGCTCTCAAGGGGGACTAGGAACCAAGACGGCAGCATTACGGCCCGAAGTTCCCTTTCGCAAGGCACTTATTGTTATTGGTTGATCTCCCTTAACCCATTCCCTTCTCACATTACGATAGACTATCCTAGGGTGATTTTTAAACCTTCCACTCTCCGGGGAAGACGATCTTTCGTCGAACCCGAGCACCTCTTAACTCTAGCTATCACCACTACTCACTACTCTTTATATCTTCCTATTGTAATTTCCACCACAATTGTCCACCCAGACAAAATGTTTAACTCCAATGACTTCCTCAGATCGTGTCCTATTGCATTTCACAAATTGCTATATGCAGACCGACCTAGGCTACATGTCGGACCGGTTATGCAATGATCCATTACTCATCCAACTGCCCTAAATTATTTATTAGGGGTCTATCCTAATAAGATTTGCCTAAATCCAAAATATTGGAATTTTCCTAATAAATCCGAGAACTTATTTATTTATTCTTAAGTGTCTAATATCATCATTTGAACATGAGGTATAACATTCTAGTTGATTCCAGCTATCACAAAAATTGAGGTAAATAATAGTAGGCCTAAATATCATGTTTCCAAAGTTTGATAGTTTTACAATGATTTTCAAGGGCCTAAACTTATTTAATCATTATTTCAGTTATTCCAAGCTTAATGAATAAGCTACCTTAATTTGTCCTCCAAATAATTCAAATAAAATACAGGGTGCTGGTTTTATCCTGAAAATAACTTTGACAAAATCCCATAATTTTCTTGCTGGTAATTAAATCATAATAAATCAAATACTAAATTACAACCTAACATGCTTTGTGAATGAAGTGCCATAACAGTAACTCTAAAAATTTCCGAATAATTCCCAGTGATATAAAAGGGCCTAAAACCTTAAGTTCCAATTATGATAATTTTCCAGCGATTGTACAAGCCCTAATTTATTTTTATGCTCAAAAGCCCATATTGAAACATTGAGAATGAACCTCTAAAATTTCTCAACATAAAATTCTATAAAAATTCAGGGATCAATATTCTGCTAGTCAAGATCTAAATCCAGAATTTTAACTGAATATAATTAATTTAAAACTTCCAAATAATTGAAACAACAATCGGGCTAATAATCATTTAACACATGGAGTATAATATTTATTAATCATAAAATTCCAGAAAAATTACTATAAGTCTAAAACATTTTAAAACTCCCTCTTCCCGAGTTTCATAATTTTTGGATTAGATTTAGTGCTTAAAATAACTAAATTGCATTTTTATCCTAAACCGAAATCTCAACCTTCGAGGTACCTAATTACCTCCAATTCCTTCATTATTTCAACCATAGGGTTTTCATCATATCATCCCCCTCTCCTCCAAATTTCAAGGGCATACAAGAGCTTTTGCTCCTATGTCCTTCACAAACCTCAAACTACCATACACTGGGTTTGAGCCGATCTCTTAGGGTAAAATCCACCCTAATCCACACCATGTTACCCAAGGGGGTAGACATAGACTTTACAAATCAGTGGCCACAACTTCAGCCTCTTTTGAGGAGATTTGTCTACTCCATTTCCAATTGTACTTTTCCCCAAAGTACCCCTCACCAAGACCTATCTAGGACTTGATACTTCCCTATTCAAAACTCGACCAATTGAGTTGAAATTTTGTACAGATCTTAACATTGATGCCAGGGACCACCACCCAAAATTTGGGGGAGTTTGGACATAATTTCATCTCCTAATTAATTTTATAATGTTTATTAAAATTTTACAAAAACTTTAGGCAAAAGTTCTCCAAAAATTCTCATTTTTGGACAGCCTCTCGATATACATATTATAGACCTCCAGCCCAAATTTCAAGTCATTTGGACATGTTATGAACCGTGGGCAACCATTTCAATTTCTGGTTAGCCTAGGTCTTGATCCCACCAAAATGAGTGCTGTGGTCAAACCACTCACCCAAATTGAATAAAATCAATTTTAAATTAAAGTAGACCCAGAGGGCTACAACTTTTGTGACTGGTCATTTTCCTAATTCGGCCTCTATGTGCCTCGTTTTGCAGCCTCAAAATATATTCAAATAATCTATTTTTCCATTATGTAATATATAATAATCTATGTATTATAATATTGATTCTACTGTTCATCTTCTTCATGAACCCGAAAACAGACAGAAAACCATTTTTCCTGTAAGCATTCCGTGATCCGTCGCCGGTAGTCCGGTCACTCCCCTGTCCAGCCACCACCACCACCACCTCCGTTGAGGCGATGGCTAGCGGTCGGCGGTGGTTTGGCCGCCGGAGGTGGCGGTTTCCGGCGAACTCAAAAATACCATTTACATGGTTTTCCCATGAAAACGAGAGATGGGTCCGGCTCCGTTGAGCGCGAACCTCCTTTCTAAGAATCCTAAGATCTACCCATGAAAGAGAAGGAGCAGAGGAGGACCTTGTTCGCGGTTTGAAGGCGAGAAGAACGACGGGGTGCCATGGCGCGGTGGTGGCGTTGCTGAACTTCTCCTACAGCAAGAACAAAGGTCTGATCTGTTTGCTTGAGCGTGTAAACTTCTCCTCTGGTTCCAGGTGGGCTTTTAGAAGTCAGAAAGTGGGAAGGTAAATGGGTAAAGCGTTTATGGCCATGAAGGTTCTCCCTTTAACGTTTCGGTTACAGTGAAGGGATAAGAAACGATGGAAACTGAACAGGTGTGTCCAGCTGGCGGCTTCCTATTGGACCATATCTTCCTCATTTATTATATAATTACAGAAGGAAAACGGCCTGAAATTACTCCTGGTGTAACTTCCCACACCAGCATTTATTACCACGCGTGTTAGAATAATTTCGGGCCTGAACCGTCATTTCGGCCAATGTCACGGGCGTGACACATAGGTCACGGGCATGACAGGCCCGAATAGCCAATTCTGGGTTCGACGATCGTCGAACTGAGATCGACGATCGTCGATGGATGGTCACGGGCGTGACACCTTGGGTCACGGGCGTGACAGGCTCGGGTGGTTAGTTATGGGTTGACGATCGTAAATTTGAGATCGACGGTCGTCGAATGGTGGTCACGCCCTGGGTCACGGGCATGACACCCTTTGTCACGAGCGTGACAGGCCCGAACGACAATTTTGAGGTCGACGATCGTCGAACTGGGATCGACGGTCGTCGAAGGCTGGTCACGCCCTAGGTCACGGGCGTGACACTTAGGTCACGGGCGTGACAGGCCCGAGTTCAATTTCGACGATCGTTTTACGGGGATCGACGCTCGTCGAAGGAGTCACGCCCCTTGGTCACGGGCGTGACACCTTGGTCACGGGCGTGACATGCTCAGGCTGCACGTTCGACGATCGTCTCACGGAGATCGACGATCGTCGAAGAAGTCACGCCCAGGTCACGGGCGTGACGGGTCGGTCACGGGCGTGACCAACCCGTGACCCGAAATCTCGGTCGATTTATTTCAATTTTCGGGCTTCCTCGGGTTCTGTCACGACCAACCGACTCCTAGGGGTCTAGCCGGAAATGGAATGTTACAGTAATTCTCCCGGATTGGGTTCCCCACCCAATAGCAGGGTTCTTAGCGTAATGCGGGCATTAAGAGTAATCCTTCGTCGGATGAGAGTTCGGTCGAATAGTCTTAATGTTCATGTGAGCGATATTCCTAGAGCTATGTGAGATCATTCTTTTGGATCCTACACGACCAAGTCGCCCTTTAATTAATTTGAAATTTAGGATCTCTAGTTATTTAAAGTTATTTTGTTCTAATCGATTCGGTACTGATGCGCTATTTCATCATCGTCTTTTTCTGCTTTTTTTTTATGCTTATTAGGGTTTATAACCGTACTATTTAATTAATAACTCGACAAGTTATCTTCGGTAAAATAATTGTCCCTCTAGGGAAGATTAAAAATAATAAACCCGTCCCCGTGAACAATATGACCCTGATATTCGCCACTAGAATATCCTGTACGACACGCGATAGGTGAACTTGCCTCCTTTCATTAAAACTTGGTTTCAACTTTTATATCTAAAACATCTGCGCGCCCCGCCTTCCAAACTAAATAAACCGCAAACCGAAATAAAATAAGCCCCCGACGCACCGTGAGTTTTAACCATCAACGATCGAGAGAAGATTCATTATTATTTTCAAACGTAACATCATTAGTATGATAACCACCTTGTCTCTTTAGGGGATCCATTACGGATAGTAGGAGATTATAGTCGCTATTCCTGACAGATGTTTCCATATGATTGGAGGAGTATCTTGAGCTTAATCTTACATCTTTACTTCAACTTCTATTAATCAACTACTCAGGATCCGATTGTCGCGTGTTAAATGTTGATGCAATAAATGTGCCTCAAATATAACATCCGAGTTTAGAAGCTGCAGATGAAGGGAGGATGAAAGACTGCCGAACAGCAGGTTAATTTGAGTCGCTAGTGAAGATGTTATTGAGTGAAGCTACTGATTTGCTGATTTCATGAGGTTAGTATGAGTGGTTAGAATGTATCATTACTGGTGATTAGAGCAGGCGGTTAAGATCGAGAAGGAGGAGAAAAAGAAGAGAGAGGTTGTAGGCAGCGGCAACACCAGAATTCTCCCACTATGGTAAATTATAACGCCCATAATTTTCCAAGGTTTATTTAAAACCGCATTAGTGACATATTTTTACGTCAGGGCGTTGTGTTGATGCATAGTTGGTGAGTAGCATATTCTGAGCATGAATTTTGCTTGTTGGTATCCAAGGTTTTGGTTAGGGAGAATTAGCTTTGCAAATTTCTCCTACGTTTTGATATTCCCTTAGTCGGGGTTCATTTTGGAACACGACGGAGTGCTTTTGTGATATTTGATGTTTAGACTTCGGGGAGGGTTTACCCAAGTTTGGTTTGTCGGATTTCGATTTCGACTTTGTCATTGGATTCTTAGCATCGATATTTAGCTACTGTGCGATTTTTGTAGAAATCCGAGTTAGCGGCAATAATATATTATATTGTTTATTCCATATAAATAGGCTTGCGATAAGATGTAAACCCTATTCATTATCTTCCTCCCCAAACTGTCGGATTTTTTTTGCGGAAGGATGAGAGCGGCGGACCTTGTGAAGCTTTCGGTCGTTAATTGTAGGAGCTCCGGCGCACGAAATCGTCGTCAGAGAGTAGATCTGGTTAGCCCTCACCGGGATCTAGGTTTGTACGGTGTGTTTTTCTCGTTGTGTGGATTCAACGTTAGGTTACGCGGTTTTGACCTCCGCTCCTCACAAAAAGTTCCAGGTTTTGCTGTTTAGGTGTTCTTACGGCCAAATCCACTTTGAGGAGCGTTGTGTGGATGAATTTTAGCTGGATCGAGGCAAGTGGTGACTACTTCCCCTTTCCAAGTTTTCCTTTCATTTCTATATTTCCTCCTTCTATCCTTTCCTCCTTAGTACTTTGGAGTAACGTCAGGTTTGTCCCTTGCCGATCTGCTAGACAATATAGTTTTCTGGCCAGGTTTAGCCTAGTTGATTCTATAGGTGGTAGCCATGTGAATAAATGGATTATAGGATTAATTTAGTATGGTATTTCCGTCATACTTGACCGTTAGAGTAAAATAATCTGTCGAGTATAGAACTGTTGATTTAAGACATATTTTCGTTGTATAACAGTGAACTCAAGTATAAATTCATCGAATATGGGTAAATAGAATTCGTCAGATATAGTTTGAGATTGGCCTAGTAAAATTCGGCAAGTATCAGTAGGAGCAGAGCCTAAATTCGTCGAGTATCCGATGTAATTTTGTCGGGTAATGCTTGACGTTGAGTTAAGTCTAATTCGTCAAGTATTAGGCGTTACGTTCGTCGAGTATAAGACTTGGCGTTGAGTGTTGTTGTATTTGTCGAGTATTAGGAGTTGAGTCGACGAATATCAGGCATGGCGTTTAGTGAAGTTCACTTTTCGTTGAGTGATGTTTTATACTAAGTTAAATACGTCGAGTAATCTCGAAAAATTCATCAAGTAACACCAGTTTGGCATTGAGTGTGTCGGATGATAATTTTGCACTAAGGCAAAAGTGTTGAGTATACTCAATGAGGCTTTAAGTGAAGTCTTGGCGTTGAGTGATATAGCGTTGACAATAATCTGGGCATTAAGTATTTTGAGACCAAGTATAAAATAATGAGTGTACTTAACGCGGTGTTGAGTGAACTCAACGCGGCGTTGAGTGAAGGTAGAATCGTTGAGTTAGCTTGTTGGCGTCGAGTGCGTTGAATGCACTCCACGTGGTGTCGAGTGTACTAGACGCTTTTCCCGTTGACTTAGGATATTTTCGCCGAATCGTTGTTTATCTCTAGTGGATTGGTTTTGTTATGTAAAAATCATCGAGTGCCTGCTGTATTCTCCGGGTATACTCGACGAATCAGTATGGATTTGTTTTTAGTGGCCGAATTGTATCTAATTCATCGTGTTTGGCCTTATGTCAATTTCTGGGATTTATTCCTCAATTAATTATTGGAGAAGCCCACTGTTTTGGTTGTGGTTTGTCTGTGTTTGACTATGGTGGTCATTTTTTTGGTTGTATGTTTATGGCTAGGTTGGCAGTGGATAAAGGACCACCAACCTGATGCCTTTTGGTGAATTATTGCCCTGGTGGGTTTGCCCGATGTGGGTATGTGATTGCTAGTCTGTTGGGTAGGTTCCCACCACTACAGTTGCCCATTTTCCCACTATTTTGGATGTGTCAAGGTACAAGACCACCTTTTCTTGGGCCCTTGTGAAGTTTTTATTGTTGTTGTGTTGGGTAGGTTTCCACCACCACAGGTACCGGAATGGCCAGTGTTTTTTTAACCAAGTTATGGTATAATTAATTTCTTATACTTACAGTTATTTATTGACATATTCCTTAATGCATTGATCATTATAGCACTTGGTGCAAATTCCTTACCTTTGAGATAGTAAGTTAATCTTTTCTCACTATTCTTGGATTAGGGTCAGTAACCCTTTATTCCTTTTGTTGGGTACATTGGAAAATGTGTACATGATTTGAAGAAGCCCAACTTAGCTCAATGATATACATCAAGGTGTATTTGATGTTGTTTTGAGTTGACATGTGCAGGTGAAGAAGTATTAAAGAATGCAGAAAAATATTCTAAGTCCACATGTCGACACCTGAAGAAATTGTGTCGACACTTCAGAATATTTGTGTCGACACTTCAGAATATCAGTGTCGACACAGAGAAAGATAGTCGACCACACTTATGTCGACACTGGGAAGTAGTGTCGACATATAAAGAAAATCGTCGACCTCAGCACTGGGAAGCAGTGTCGACACAGTGAAAGATAGTCGACACCCAGAGAAAGTTTGTCGACTAGTGAAAGATAGTCGACCAGAGAAAAATAGTCGACTAGTGGAAGATAGTCGACTAGTGAAAGATAGTCGACCAGAGAAAGTGTGTCGACTCACAAAAGAAGATAGTCGACCTCAACTGTGTCGACACTGGGTGGATGTGTCGACACCAGAAGATTGAGTCGTCACATATTGGCAGAAGTCGACTATGCTTGTGTCGACACCAGAAGAATGAGTCGACACATATTGGCAGAAGTCGACTATGCTTGTGTCGACACCAGAAGACTGAGTCGACACATTTTGGCAGAGTTGAAGATTGCTGTGTCGACACCAGAAGACTGAGTCGACACATTTTGGCAGAGTTGAAGATTGCTGTGTCGACACCTGAAGGCTGAGTCGACACATACTGAGTTCTGAATCTACAACAACTGTGTCGACACACAGGACTTGTGTCGACACACTGCAGAGTCTAGACCAAGTTATTTTCTGAAGAAGCTGTTTCGACTTAAAGGCAACTTAGTCGACATCATCAAAGACTGTGTCGACACCAAAGTCACTTGTGTCGACACAGATAGACAGATTGGTCTCGACACTTTCTAACAGACTGTCTCGACATTTTGCTGTCCAAGGCTAAGGTACAGGAACTGTTTGAAGACTTGACAGCTGTGGGTTGCCACCGTTTAACTGAAGCTGTCAGACCTGTCAGAAATCAGTTAGAAACCAGATCAGCCGGTTACCATGAAGAAAGTCTATAAATATACATATTCAGAAGAAAAAAAAACAATTAAGAAAGATAACTGAAGAAGTTCTTTGAAGAAGAAACAGAAGGATTACAATCCTGTTGTAGCTTCAATTCAAGAAAGTGCTAAGCTCTAAAGAAAATCTTCATCAGTAGATCTAAGAAGAAGAAGAAGAAGTCTGAAGTATCAGAAAAGGTGTTGGATAGAGAGGGATCCAGTCATCTTGAAGAAGAAGAAGGAAGCCATCAGTTGTTTCTCAAGAAGCTGTTTGGAAATCAACTCAGCTAAGTTCAGATTCAAGAAGCTTTGAAGAAAGCTCAGATTCAGTTGATTTCATCAGCTGATCAAGAAGTGTCTTGTCCTCTTCTCTCTCAACAAAGGCAAGACATTAAAATATCTTTTCTAAATTTCTGTAGGATTTGTTTATACAGATCTGAGTTGTAAGCCTGTGTTATAAAGGCTGAGTGTAGGAGAGGTGATCTCTGAGTGGTAGGGCTATTTGCCTGAGTGTAGGAGAAGGTTATTCTCTGAGTGGTAGGCCTTGAGGCAAGGCTGTGGTAGGGTTGTTGAGCCTGAGTTGTAGGAACCTATCCAGGTTCTGAGCTGTAGGATCTGAGGATCTGAGAATAGTGGAAGTTTGGCCGAATCTAGCATACTGCTAGATAGGTGAAGGGGGAAAGTGGATGTACCCAGACCTTGGGGAACCACTATAAAACATTGTGCAATCTGTGATGCTTAATTATCTGTGAATGCTGTGCTAGATGTTTTAATTTGTAATTGAATTCTGCCTAGAAGTATAAACAAGAAATTAGAACCTATTCACCCCCCCCTCTAGGTGTTTAGGTTGTCTTGAAAGTAAAACTATCAAGTGGTATCAGAGGGAGGTTCCTCAAAAAGGACTTAACAGTCTGAGGTAGATCTGAAAGGAAGAATCAAGATTCAAAAAGATGGGTTCTGTTGAGAATCATAAGGAGCTAGGGTCTATGAAATTACCCATATGCAAGAAAGAAATTTTTGGAATTTGGAAAGAAAGAGTCAGACTGTTTATGGAGGCGTCTGACCCAAGGATTTACATCACTGTACAGGAAGGCCCCTTCATTCCAATGAAGGTATCAGTTCTTGATGCAAATATCCAAACTCCAAAGAGTTATTCAGAAATGACCAAGGATGAAATCATCTTGGCAACCATGGACAAAAGAGCTCAGAACATTATTGTTAGTGCCATAGATGATTCAACATTTCAGAATCTGATTCACTGCAAGACCTTTAAAGAGATGTGGGACACATTGATTGTCTACATGGAGGGATCTGAAGAAGTAAGGCAGGACAGGAAATCTATATATGCTCAATCAGGAGTATGAAAGTTTTAGACAAGGAAAATCTGATAGCATAACTGAGTACTACAAGAAATTCTATAGAATTGTGAATGAGCTTATGTCCTATGGAAGAGTCTTCAGTACTTATGAACTGAATGACAAATTCTTGAGATCCTTAACAAAGGATTGGGACACAAAGATCTGTGCCATAAGAGAAGTGGCTAAATTGGCAGAGATATCTCCACCCACCTTGTTTGGAAAGTTGCTATCCTATGAAATGCAACTTATGGTGAGGAAGGAGGAAAAGAATTCAAGAGGAGAGCATAGAGAAAAGACTGTGGCATTCAATGCAGAAGCCACTAGAAAGAATAGGAGGAAATCACCATCTCCTCCTAAGGAATTTGCAGAAGATAGTTCTGAAAATTCAGATAAGGGTTCAGAAAGCTATGATTCAGATGCAGACTTTGCTGCATTCACAAGGCAATTCCAGAGGTTCTTGAAAAAGAAGCAATGGAAGTCTAGGCCTTCCACATCACAGCAAGTTGATGACTATTATCAGAAGAAAAGGTCATCAAGGAAAGAGAAGAGCAGATCAAAGCCCAGCAAAGCCTCTACTTCAAAGATTGTCTGCTATTGTTGCAATAGGCCTGGACATGTAGTGGCTGACTGTCCTGATAAGAGAAAGGAGTCTTCAGACAAGAAGAAGACTCATCAGAAAGGAAAGAAGGAGAAATCCTTTGTTGCAAAGAAAGATAAGAGTCTAACAGACCAGTCAACTTCAGAGTCAGAATCTGAAGCTGAAGCATATATTGGACTATATGCTGCATCTGAAGAAGAGGAGTTTCTGCAGTTGCTAGACTCCATCAATGAACAAAAGAATCATCAGTGTATGGGGCTGATGGCAGGATCAGAAGAGGACATATGCCAGAATCAGTCTGGTCCTAATAAGGTACAATGTCCTTCTATTACATCTGATTGTTGTACCAGTGAAGAATCAGCTATATCTGCATCAAGTGATGTAGATGCATCTGAATCTGAAGGAGATGTCTATCAATTGATAGACAAGTATGGGGACTTGTTGCAGGCCCTTAAGAAAAGCAAGAACTTGGTTAAATCTCAGGCTCAGGAAATTGCTGAACTAAGGGTTGCTACAACTGAGTTAGAGAAAGTTATTGATCAAAAATTAAATGAAATTGCCAAGCTGAAGAATATAACTATTATTCAGATAGGCACAATTAATTATACTAATGATCAAGTGAAGAGTCTGGAGGCCAGACTTAGAATTGAAAGGGATTTAGTGGCTAGTTACTCTAAGCCAAAATCTGTCTTACCCTTGATAGATGAATTTGTCACTCAAAAGGGTAAGGCTGGATTAGGATTCAAAGGTAACTTCAGGGCTGGCAGATTCAAGAGGAAAGGCAAAGCTCCTGCTCAGCCACTAAACCTTTCAGTCCCCATAAAGTTTAGTATGGTGAAAGTGCCTTCTAACAAATATGATCATGAAGATATTCAAGGTCATATTAAGACTAATGTTCTGAAGAACAAGGGTGTAAATGCAAGCAGGCCTACCTATGGTCATAAACCCAATGGTTTTAAGAAATCAGTAGGTGAAGTTGCTGAAGCACCAGCAATGAACAGAAATTCTTCTGACAAGGATGTATCTAGATCTAGATACAATAAGTTTGAGTGTTGGTGCTGTGGCAAGAGAGGCCATTTTGCACTAGACTGCTGGTATAACCCAAGTGTTATAAAGAACAATAGTCTACCTGTTAGAAGAGGTTATGGTAGCTTTATTAATGCTAACCTGAACCAAGGACCCAAGACTTACTTGGGTTCTAAGGGTAAGTAATTCTGTGTTGCAGGTGAATCCAAGTAACCATGCCCCTATATGGTACTTGGATAGTGGTTGTTCCAGGCACATGACTGGAACAAAGGGGCTGCTGAAGGAGTATTCATCTGTCAAAGATGGACCTAAAGTGATCTTTGGTGGATCTGAAAAAGGAGTCATCAAAGGGTTTGGTAACATTTCTTCTAACCTAATTACTATCACTCAAGTGGCTTATGTAAAAGGTTTGAAACATAATCTAATAAGCATAAGCCAGCTAAGTGATTTAGGATATGACATTTCATTTGTTAAAGATGGATGTCATATCAAGAGGTCAAGTGATCAAAAGATCATACTGACAGGGTATAGGAAGAGAAATGTATATTGTCTTAATTTTGAATGTGAGAATAAGGCTTCTCCCATCTGTCTTGTAGCTGATGACAATGCTTCTCATTGTGTTAAGTGGCACAAGAGATTGGCTCATCTAAACTACAAGACAATTTGCCAACTCTTTAGCAAAGAGTTAGTGAGGAATGGACCTCAAGTTAAGTGTATAAAGGAAGGGATATGCTCAGCTTGTCAAAAGGGCAAGCAGACAAAATCCTCCTTTCAAAGCCTTGAAATCAAGGATTCTGTGAGGTGCTTATACATCTTGCATATGGATCTTTTTGGTCCTATGCCAGTTCACAGTCTAGGTAGGAAAGTCTACACTTTTGTGGTTGTAGATGACTATTCAAGATTTACATGGGTGTTCTTTCTGAGACAAAAATCTGAAACCCCAAGTGTATTACTTAATTTTGTAAAGCAAATTCAGAATGAACTAAATAGTACAGTGGTCAAAATCAGAAGTGACCATGGTACTGAGTTTCAATCTGAAAGCATAACAAAATTGTGTAAAGACTTTGGGATTTTCCAAGAGTTCTCCTCACCTAGAACACCTCAGCAAAATGGAATTGCTGAAAGAAAGAATAGAACATTAATTGAAGCTGGTAGAACTCTATTGAGTGACACCTCTCTCCCAGAATATTTTTGGGCTGAGGCAGTTAACACTGCTTGTCATGTGATCAATAGGGCTACTATCACCAAAAGCCACAAAATGACTCCCTATGAGATTGTGAAAGGAAGAAAACCAAATCTATCTTACTTTAGGATCTTTGGTTGCAAGTGCTATATATTTAACAATGGCAAGTCATATTTGACTAAGTTTGCTGCCAAATCCCAGGATGGGATATTTGTTGGGTACAGCACAAATAGTAAGGCCTATAGAGTCTTCAACTTGACTACTCAAGTTGTTGAAGAATCTGTGCATGTTGTGTTTGATGAAACAAGATTAATCAACTGTGAGTTGTCTTGTAGATCAAATGACTCAACAGGTATAAGCAAAAGTATGGACAAGCTCACCATTACTGAAGTATCAAAGGAAGATGGGGCATTGGAAAATGAAGACTTCTGTCCAGGGGGAGAACAAGACACTATAGAAGCTGAAGAAAACCAAGAGATTCAGCTAAATGAAGGAGCTGGAGATGTTCAACCAGAAGGGAATCTTCCTCTAGCTACAAGACATTTAAGAGATCATCCAGCTGATCAGATAATAGGTGATCCAAGACAGGGGGTGCAAACTAGAAGCAAAAATCAAAATACAGTTCTACATTCAAGTTTCCTGTCACAATTGGAGCCTAAGAAGTTTGAAGAAGCTATCCAAGACCAGCACTGGATTGATGTTATGCAAGAGGAGCTGAATCAATTCAAAAGGTGCAATGTCTGGGAGCTTGTTCCTAAACCAAGAGGCCACAACATAATTGGCACAAAATGGATCTATAGGAACAAGCTAGATGAAAGTGGAATAATAGTAAAGAATAAAGCAAGATTGGTTGCAAAAGGATACAGGCTGGAAGAAGGGATTGACTTTGATCAAACCTTTGCTCCAGTAGCAAGGCTGGAGGCAATCAGAATATTCCTTGCCTATGCAGCCTATCAAGACTTCAAAGTATACCAGATGGATGTGAAGTCAGCATTTCTGAATGGTGATCTTAAAGAAGAAGTATATGTAGAGCAGCCATCAGGTTTTGTAGATCCTCTTAAACCTAATTTTGTTTATAAGCTTAGGAAAGCTCTGTATGGGTTAAAGCAAGCCCCAAGGGCTTGGTATGAAACCCTGTCTACTTTCCTTATTGAGAATAAATTCTCAAGAGGAAAAATTGACAAAACTCTATTCCTTAGGGAATCCAAAGGCAAGATCATCTTAGTACAGATCTATGTTGATGACATAATCTTTGGATCTACTGAAAACAACCTTTGTAAAAAGTTTGCCAAACTTATGCAAGGGAAGTTTGAGATGAGCAGTATGGGGGAACTGAAATTCTTCTTGGGACTCCAAGTAAGACAGACTGATGATGGCTTGTCCATATCACAGTCTAAGTTCACCAAAGATTGATTAAGAAATATGGTATGGAGTCATCCTCCACCATGAGAACTCCTATGGGAACAAGTATGCCTATATGCAAAGATGATGCAGGTAAACCTGTTGATGAGACTTTGTATAGAGGGATAGTTGGCTCACTACTATATCTCACTGCTAGTAGACCAGATATTATGTATGCTACATGTGTCTGTGCTAGGTACCAAGCCTGCCCTAAAGAATCTCATTATACTGCAGTCAAAAGGATTCTGAGATATCTTAAGGGCACACCTAATCTAGGTCTTTGGTACCCTAGGAATATAGATTTTCAACTAACAGGCTATTCAGATGCAGATTTTGCAGGATGTAGAGAGGATAGAAAGAGTACTACAGGTACTTGTCAATTCCTGGGAGGAAGACTAATATCATGGAGTAGTAAGAAGCAGACCAGTGTGGCAATTTCCACAGCTGAGTCTGAGTATGTTGCTGCTGGAAGCTGCTGTGCACAGCTATTATGGATGCAGCATCAGCTTAAGGATTATGGTATTCAAGTAAGTAGAACACCTCTTTTGTGTGATTCTAAGAGTGCAATTTCTATTGCTAATAATCCTGTTTCTCATAGTAGAACTAAGCATATAGAAATAAAATACCATTTTCTTAGAGAACATGTAGAAAAAGAAGACATTTCATTGGAATTTGTGAAAACAGATTATCAAATAGCAGATGTATTTACTAAGCCCCTAGATGAGAGCAAATTCAATAAATTCAAAATTAAATTAGGTATGTTAACCATTGATTAGTGTAATCACAAAATCATCAACAATGGAGTTGAAGTGGTAACAAGACATTCAAGTGATATAAAGACACATTGAAGTAGTATCAAGTACTTTGTAGTACTTATAAGTTGTGTTGAACAAACAGAAATTGGCTAAGTAAGTTGGTGTCGACACATTCAGTAATAATGTGTCGACTCAGGGTAGTAATGTCGACAAGTCAGAGATGTTGTGTCGACACAGAAAATATGTGTCGACACTTAAGAATCTTATTGTCGACTTCTCCAGGAATGTAGTGTCGACTTCACCAGGATAGTGGTGTCGACACTTACAGATTTTGTGTCGACACTTATATTAAGAGTCGACACAGAATTTCTGAAGCTCTACTATATATCTCTGGTGTCGACATAACAGCAAAGTGGTATCGACACATAATAGACGGACTTGAAGTCGAGACCTAGAAATTTGTGTCGACACATTCCATCTGTGTCGACACTTATATTCTGTTTTTGGCGACTTTTGATCTTCTTTAAACAGAAGGTATAAATAGGTCAAAAACTCATTCTGTCGACACGCTTACAAGGTTTTCGAAACCCTGTGTCGACATTCTCTCTCTCTCTCTTTCTCTCATCTTTCAAGCTTTCTCGACTGATCAATAGCGCCAAAGATTGAAGATAATGTGAATGAAGGATATGAGTTGGTGCGCCAGGCCTTTGCTGCTGCCCCTCCAGATGTTCTCAGGGTTATCTCTCTCCTCTCCGACTCAGGTTTAGAATTTCTGGTCTTCGAACCATCAAAGATATGGAAGAAGGAGGTGCATGAGTTCTTTACTTCTGCATCTGTAGTCTCTGAAAGTCAAGAGATAAAATCCACAGTTCATGGGTCACCAGTGGAGATTACACCAAGTAAGTTAAGAACAATTCTGCAATTACCTATAATTGAGAATGAAGAGGATGTCCCTGCTTCTAAATCAAGGGAGGCTCTTCAATGGTGTGGATTGGATTCCACCATGAAAATTGGAGCTGCTTTCAATAGGAAAGGAATGAATCAACAGGGCAAGTTTCTGTCAGAAGTGGTTGGAAAAGTTATTCTGTGCAAGCCAGGTGGACATGATAGGATTTCTGCCTATATGTTCAGCCTAATGACCAGGATTGTGTTTAAAATTCCAACGGATTGGTCATCTGTAATCTTTGAAAAGATTAAGGAAGGAATCAAGAAGCCAAATCTGGCTAGGATAATGAGTATATACCTAAGTAAGGAGATTCCTGATGTTATGCAACAACAACCTGGAACAAAAATTAATCACATGAGAAGGATGGATATGAGATTGTTCTCCAGATGGGATAGGGTGCTGACCAAAGAGATGCCTGAAGTGGAAAGGCAGGATTCACCTAAGATATCCCCAGGTCATGCTACCAGTACTGAGCACCAATAAGAAGAGCAAGTAAGACAAGAGGTTGAAGATCAGCCTGCTTCTACACAAGTTCAGGATGCCACAATACCTGCAAATCAAGAAGAAGAAGTAAGAATACCAGCTCAGCAAGTTTATTCACCTACACAAACTGTATCTACTCATGACCAGGTACAGGTGCAGGGGGAGCTGGTGTATTTTCCTACAAAAGAGATTTCTAATTTTTCTATTTCTGCACAGGTCCAGGGGGAGCAAGTGCAAGAAGATGCTCAAATTGATCTATCTCCAAATTTGAATACTGCAGATGATCCAGCCTAGAAGGAATATACTCTGGAGGAGTTATTCCCAAATGATGAAATAATTACTGATAGCCTGGCAGTGGAGCAAGAAATTGAGGGGGAGCCAGTGCATGTTGAGACTGTACAACATGGCACTGAAGCAGCTGTTCCTCCTCCTCCCAAAGAAAGAGTTCAAATTGATAGTACTTCTGATTCTGAGAATGAAGAAGCCAGGGTGGCTAAGAAGAGAAAACTTATGGTCTTCCAGAGAAGAAGCAAGAGCTATAAGCAGGCTCTACAGTCTACATCACATCACACTCCTTCTGACTTTGATTATAACAAGTTTTTGGTCGATTTACAAGTGAAATTGGATGAACACAGAGTGGCCATTGAAAAATATGTTGATGAGAACAATAAGTCCCTGCAGTTTGACTTAGCTCAAGATATAAAATCTATTAGGTTTGAGGTCAATATGCATAAAAAGGAGATGACAGATTGCTTCCATAAGGGAGGTAATGCTGTGGTGTATTTGGCAAAACAACAGCAGACTATCATCCCTAAGGTGGATGATATTGCTTTAAAGCAAAGCTATGTCTGGGAAAATCAGTTAAGAATGAATGACAATTTAACTGAATCTCATCATGAGATCATTGAGGAATTGAAAAAGATTGTTCCAGGCCTGTCTGCAGCTAGAGCAAAAGAAATGGAAGAATTTGATAAGAACTTTCAAGCTGCTATTGATTCTGTTAAAACTGCTATCACTACCTCTCAAAAGGAAATATCTGACAAGCTTCAAAAGTTAAAACCATTTTTTAAAGAGGGTGTGAATTATCTGGATGGCCAAATTCGATTTCAGAAGGAAGATCTGAGAGATCATGTTACTAGAGAAGCCATAAAGGGGAGAGGATGTTAGTTCATGTAGGCTCAGAGCACACCAAATGGGTGACCAATAGTATTCGAGCCATATTGGGATATCCACCATTGTGTGATGATGCTATGGTGGCTGAGTCAGGAATACAAACAAGTCTACTTGAAGGCAATCAACCTGAGGTTGCCCAAGTCATTTACCCTCCTCCAGATTTTGACATGATTGATCAGCAAGTTCAAGGGATGTATAGTCCCCCAAAGGAGGTTACTAATGTTGTTATTGGGAAGGTTGATAAGCCTGAGGCTACTTTTAAAGACCAGCAAGATGCTCTACTATCTAAGAAAAGATTTAGAGAGCAGGCTGAACTTAAGCCAGACTTTGAGCTGTGGAGTCCTACCTCCAGAAATATTATACTCACTGCATGGAAGGCTGTCAAAGACCAAGTGCAGGAAAGAGGCAAGTGGTACAATGAGATGGAATGGCAGAAGTATGAAGCCAGGCAAGAGGCCATAGTATAGTTTAGAAGAAAAGCCAAGCTGGGTAGGCTGCCTCCAGATGCTCAGGAGCCAAGCAAGTACTTCCCAAAGCCCTTTCAGTATTTTGAAAGGCAAAGGCTCAAGGAAGAAGCAAAGAAGAAGGCTGATCTAAAAGGCAAGAAGCCAGCTGAAGATTCTGAAGCTCCTGTGAAGGCTCAAGTTCTATCTGGAAAAGGGATTGTCATTAAAGAGCCTGATCAGTCTTAATTTTTAGTTCTTTCAAAGTATTTTGTAATGTTTTGATTAAATCATTAAATGTAAATCTCTGTATTCAAACATTATCAAGTTATAAACAAAATATTGGTTGGTATCATATAATGTTCATTCTGTGATGGATTGTTTCTATTTTGTTTATATTAAGTATTCATGTTATGTCATATATCATCAGTTTATACTTTTTATAAATGGTGTATATCATTGACTATAGGGTTATGACTTCT
Organism: Platanthera zijinensis; assembly: GCA_039513925.1. Classification (NCBI taxonomy): domain Eukaryota; kingdom Viridiplantae; phylum Streptophyta; class Magnoliopsida; order Asparagales; family Orchidaceae; genus Platanthera; species Platanthera zijinensis. The sequence continues at coordinate 130,577,123 of CM077092.1, forward strand.
CCAAATAGGGGGAGATTGTTGGGTACATTGGAAAATTTGTACCTGATTTGAAGAAGCCCAACTTAGCTCAATGATATACATCAAGGTGTATTTGATGTTGTTTTGAGTTGACATGTGCAGGTGAAGAAGTATTAAAGAATGCAGAAAAATATTCTAATTCCACATGTCGACACCTGAAGAAATTGTGTCGACACTTCAGAATATTTGTGTCGACACTTCAGAATATCAGTGTCGACACAGAGAAAGATAGTCGACCACACTTATGTCGACACTGGGAAGCAGTGTCGACACATAAAGAAAATCGTCGACCTCAGCACTGGGAAGCAGTGTCGACACAGTGAAAGATAGTCGACACACAGAGAAAGTTTGTCGACTAGTGAAAGATAGTCGACCAGAGAAAAATAGTCGACTAGTGGAAGATAGTCGACTAATGAAAGATAGTCGACCAGAGAAAGTGTGTCGACTCATAAAAGAAGATAGTCGACCTCAACTGTGTCGACACTGGGTGGATGTGTCGACACCAGAAGATTGAGTCGACACATATTGGCAGAAGTCGACTATGCTTGTGTCGACACCAGAAGACTGAGTCAACACATATTGGCAGAAGTCGACTATGCTTGTGTCGACACCAGAAGACTGAGTCGACACATTTTGGCAGAGTTGAAGATTGCTGTGTCAACACCAGAAGACTGAGTCGACACATTTTGGCAGAGTTGAAGATTGCTGTGTCGACACCTGAAGGCTGAGTCGACACATACTGAGTTCTGAATCTACAACAACTGTGTCGACACACAGGACTTGTGTCGACACACTACAGAGTCTAGACCAAGTTATTTTCTGAAGAAGCTGTGTCGACTTAAAGGCAACTTAGTCGACATCATCAAAGACTGTGTCGACACCAAAGTCACTTGTGTCGACACAGATAGACAGATTGGTCTCGACACTTTCTAACAGACTGTCTCGACATTTTGCTGTCCAAGGCTAAGGTACAGGAACTGTTTGAAGACTTGACAGCTGTGGGTTGCCACCGTTTAACTGAAGCTGTCAGACCTGTCAGAAATCAGTTAGAAACCGGATCAGCCGGTTACCATGAAGAAAGTCTATAAATAAACATATTCAGAAGAAAAAAAACAATTAAGAAAGATAACTGAAGAAGATCTAAGAAGAAGAAACAGAAGGATTACAATCCTGTTGTAGCTTCAATTTAAGAAAGTGCTAAGCTCTAAAGAAGATCTTCATCAGTAGATCTAAGAAGAAGAAGAAGAAGTCTAAAGTATCAGAAAAGGTGTTGGATAGAGAGGGATCCAGTCATCTTGAAGAAGAAGAAGGAAGCCATCAGTGGTTTCTCAAGAAGCTGTTTGGAAATCAACTAAGCTAAGTTCAGATTCAAGAAGCTTTGAAGAAAGCTCAAATTCAGTTGATTTCATCAGCTGATTAAGAAGTGTCTTGTCCTCTTCTCTCTCAACAAAGGAAAGACATTAAAATATCTTTTCTAAATTTCTGTAGGATTTGTTTACACAGATCTGAGTTGTAAGCCTGTGTTATAAAGGCTGAGTGTAGGAGAGGTGATCTCTGAGTGGTAGGGCTATTTGCCGGAGTGTAGGAGAAGGTTATTCTCTGAGTGGTAGGCCTTGAGGTAAGGCTGAGGTAGGGCTGTTGAGCCTGAGTTGTAGGAACCTATCCAGGTTCTGAGCTATAGGATCTGAGGATCTGAGAATAGTGGAAGTTTGGCCGAATCTAGCATACTTCTAGATAGGTGAAGGGGGAAAGTGGATGTACCCAGACCTTGGGGAACCACTATAAAACATTGTGCAATCTGTGATGCTTAATTATCTGTGAATGTTGTGCTAGATGTTTTAATTTGTAATTGAATTCTGCCTAGAAGTATAAACAAGAAATTAGAACCTATTCACCCCCCCTCTAGGTGTTTAGGTTGTCTTGAAAGTAAAACTATCACCTTTTTTGTTTATTGCTAACCTTTTGATCTTTGATCATCACTTGTATTCTTATTCTTGGTGAGGTGTTCTTTTTTTGAATGCCTTAGGTTTGGAGAAGTAGCTGGTTGAGCGGCTAGGGTTTTTTCCTGGTATTCTGTAGCTGTCGTTCCCTCACCAACTGTGAGGTAGTTTTTGTCTATTTCCTTTTAGTTCAGACATACATATCATTTAGTGGTTTCGTGTCAAGTTGTTGACGCCCATTTGTTTTTTATTTTATGTTAAGTACTTGCTAGCTGCTATGCCTTTTTCCGCATGCCTTATTGGATTTACTTGCTCTCTGGGAAGGTTTTATGCTAGGATTGCATGTTAGTTACTTTAACAATAAAAAGTATCGTTTTTTCTATCTCATGCACATGCAATCTTTTAAAAGCTAAAGTCACTAATTATGACGAACGTAAAATCTATTTTCTATGCTTATACTAAATCTAGAGTCATGCATAATATGAGTTATCCTATATGGATATTTATGCTCATGTAGGATGTTAAACATTGTAAACAAACTATTTTCCATAGCATATAATTATATCTTTACTTATGGACTAGTTGATCCATTGAGCTGAGGGATACAACTATCCAATTAAATTTAAACTTGATTTTCTTCACAATAACTCATTAATTTTATATAAAATATACAGTTGGATTCTAACCCGAGCGTTTGCAGTTATCCTCTACACGACGTGGCATCACGACACGTGTTTTCTCTCACACTGATATGTCATTTAAATACGGAGAAAATAAGGGTTGTGATAGTTGGTATCAGAGGGATGGATTGATTGACAATTGGTCGACCAACAATCCCAAGTTAATTTTTGTTGTCTTGTTCTATTCCATACACCCACCGATGTGTCATCAGTACATCTTGCGTGAATCATAAACACTACACTCATAAGCATGACAAGAAGTATACGTGACATATTATGTAGTATGAGATGCAAAATATGTGTTTGTATATGGATCCTCATAGGGGGCAACATGTGACTGTTATGTTGTATGAGATGCATAATAATCATCACATTAATGCACATTAGATTTTTCTTTTTGTTTCATACGATATTATGTAGTAAGGGATGCATAATATTCATGTGTACGCTGCTCGTAACATGTACTAAGGCCTTTCTTATATTGCATAACATAACATGCATGACATAGCATTGCATTAGCACAAGCGCCAAGCTAAAGATTTACATGATGATATATGTACATACATGGTTTTAAGTCAAAGGAGTAAGAATTCATGCACTAATGGTCTATGAACATGAGTTAGTGGGATGACGATATATCATCCTATGTTTAAGCATGACAACATTAATGAAATTCCCATAGAAAGTTAGCAGCTTGAGCAAGTATTTATACGTGTATTATCTTAACTAAGTTGTGTAGTTCTAGCGATTAGATATGTATTGATTAGTTGTTTGTTGTGTTTGTAGAATACCGTCGAAGAATCCTGTGACAAGGTCGACTCCCCAGTCTGAGGGCAAGTCGTATGAGGCGCAGAGTGAGGTAGTGATTGAAGGACTGTGGCAGAGCAACGAGGCTTTGTCTAGGAAGATATTTGAGATGCAATCGCAGATCAAGACATTGTTATCAGTTGTTTCCGGGCAGCAGCATAGAGTGAAGGACCCTATTGTGGGTCAGGTTGTTCCTGTTCCTCCTTCTCCTCTGGTGCCCCTAGCTGTATTTCCACTAGAGATGAACTTTATCTCGAATTTTCAGTGACTAGGACCCCATACATACGACGGTAGAGCCTACTTCATGGCTTTGGATGATTGGATTATCGCAATTAATGAGATGTTTTCTGACTCAGGAATATTTACAGACCAAAGAGTAATGGTTGCTACGTAACAATTGAAAGGCCTTGCAAAGGGCTGGTGGTTGAGAGAGAAGGAGAACATTAAGGATGGATGTTCTTTGGAGGCCTTCAAGGTGTTATAGATGAGGAAGTTGCTGCCATTAGTCGAGCAAGATAGCTTGATAAATAATTTTCTGCACTTAAAGCAAAGGTAATTCACGGTTAGTGAGTACGAGGTGGAGTTTAGTAAATTGGGCCTCTTTATCCTAGATCTGGTATCCTCATAATCTAGTAGAGTTAAGCGCTCTCTGGGTAGTCATAGGAATGACATCCAGCAGTTGGCTAGTGCTTATGGATTTGAAAGTTATGCTTAAATTATAGAAGCCATCGTATAGGTCGAAGCAATCGACAATGTGAAGAATCGAGGCCAGGAGATGAAGAAATATAAGAGGAAGTCTGATGAGTGTAAGAGTTCTCAGGAATCCGGTTCTGCTTCAAGGAAAAGAAGCAAAGAGATGTGTAGTTTCTATGGCCGACCCGACCATCCATTTGAGAAATGTTATAAGAGATTGGGAGATCAAAAGTAGTAGCAGGTGCTTGCGATTCGGAGCGCTCCCAAAGGTGAGCTAGTTTGTGATATTTGTAAACGGAAGGGGCACGATGCTGCCCATTATTGGGGTAAGTAAAGAGTCTTCTTTCAGTGCAGACAGAAAGGGCATATTAAGTCATAGTGCGCATAGTCTCATCCCACGCTACAGCTAGTTCTACTTAGGGCATTGCTGCCACCGTATAATTTGGACAACGCAAATGGCAAGTTAAATGTAGTGACCATGGAGGAAGCACAGACGTCCACTAAGGTGATCTCAGGTTATATCTTAACCTCATTTGATTTTAGCTCATATTTAAATTTTTTATGTTGCTCGGGTAGTTATGAATGTTATTTTATAGGGATGTTTAAGGTAAAGAACCGATGGGCGCGCATTCTTTTCGATTTCGGTGCTACCCACTCGTTTGTGGCAAGGGCCTTTATAGAGCGCCATTGTTTGACTCTCAATCAAATTGGCGATTCGATTCTCGTTAAGTTTCCCTCTGGTGATTCGGTGGTGTCAAACCAGGGTATCCTGGGTTATCCGATTGTTTTAGGAGATTTCCTAGTTGTTGCTGATTTGAAGGTGATAGACCTGGAGGACTTCAATGTGATCTTCGGCATGGACTGTTTGTCCAGATATGATGTGGTTAACCAATACAAGGTCAACCGGTTGAACTTCAAGATGGACAACAGTCACCCTAGGAGTGTTTATGGTTTTCCATGCAAGGATTCCCTGATTATTTCTAAGGTATGTGCTCGGAAGCATTTAGATTTCAGTTATTTTGCCTGTTTGGTTTCAGTTTCTGAGACCATTTGTAGTTTGCCGTGTGTAGAGGAGATTCCTGTGGTGCATGAGTTTCCTGATGTTTTTCCAGATAGTCTTCCTAGTCTTCCACCTGAGAGGGATGTTAAGTTCGTTATTGATCTTTAGCCGGGTACTCGTCCTATTTCTAAGGCACCGTACAATATGGCCCATTGAGAGAAGGAAGAGTTGCGTACCCAGCTGGATGAGCTTCTGTAGTGTGGATTTATTAGGTCGAGTTCTTCTCCTTGGGGTGCTCCTGTGTTGTTTGTAAAGAAGAAGGATGGATCCATGAGGCTGTGCACTGATTATAGAGAACTGAATAACGTAACAATCAAGAGCAGGTATCCCTTACCGCGAATAGATGATTTGTATGATTAGTTACATTGTAGTACAGTGTTTTCGAAGATTGACCTTCGTTCAGGATACCATCAGTTGAGAATTCGTGAGACAGATATTCCATGGACCGCTTTTCATTCGCGGCATAGACATTTTGTGTTCCTGGTGATGTCCTTTGGTTTGACAAATGCACCCTCTGCTTTCATGGACATGATGAACAGAGTGTTCAAAGATTTTCTGGACCATTTTGTGGTCGTGTTTATAGATGATGTTTTGGTTTATTCCAGGTGTGCTAAGGAGCATGCCCAGCCCTTACAGTTAGTTCTATTTGCTTTGAGGGGGCATAAATTGTTTGCCAAGTTAAGCAAGTGTGAGTTTTGGCTTCCTCAAGTTTCCTTATTTTGTTATGTGGTTAATAAGGATGGAATTTTTGTTGAACCAGAGAAGATTTCTGCCGCGATGGATTGAAACAGACCTACCACACCCAAATAAATAAGGAGTTTCCTAGGGTTATCAGGGTATTATAAGAGGTTTGTGGAAAGATTTTCTACAATATATGCGTCGTTGACTAAGCTTACGCAGAAGAACGCAGCATTCATTTAGAGCGATAAGTGCGAAGAAGTTTTTCAGGAGTTAAAAAAGAGATTACGTACTGCTCTAGTTTTGACCTTACCTACTGATGGATTGGAATATGCAGTTTACGTGGATGCATCACATGTTGGACTTGGTTGCGTATTGATGCAAGAAGGAAAAGTGATTGTGTATGGGTCGAGGCAGTTAAAGATTCATGAAAGAAACAACCCTACTCATGATTTAGAGTTTTCTGCTGTCATTTATGCCTTGAAGTTATGGAGACAACTGTTGTATGGCGTGTTGTGCAAAATTTACATTGATCATAAGAGTTTGAAGTACGTCTTCACTTAGAAGGAGTTGAATTTGTGCCAGCGGAGATAGTTAAAATATGTTGAGGATTATGATGTTCAGATCCAATACCATCCAATCAAAGCTAATGTGGTAGTCGACGCCCTGAGTAGGAAGACCGCACAAATCTTTGGACTATCAGTGGAATCCTAGGAAGAAGAGTTTTTGTTAATGGGTATCTCGGTTGGGAGTAACGACTCATCGAGCAGTTTGGATTTAGCAGAGCCCTTATGGAATACGCTTAAAAAACTATATCAAAAGGACGATCCTGATTTGCAACACCTCTGTAATAGAACTGAGAAAGGGGAGTTACCGGACTTTTCAATCGAAGATGCGGGTACCTTGAAGTACCGCGGTAGATACTACATCCCCGCTGTTGAGGATATTCGAGTTAAGTTGTGCATAAGGAACATAGTTCTAGTGTTGCCTACACCCTGGGTCTACAAAGATGTTTAGAGATCTGAAACAGATCATTTGGTGGTATGGTATGAAAGGTTATATAGCCAAGTTTGTGTCAGAATGCTTCACCTACAAGAGGGTTAAGGCTGATCATTGGAGGCCTACTGGAAAGTTGACTCCTTTAGAGATTCCAAGTTTGAAGTGGGAGAGTATTTATATGGACTTTATTACTGGGTTTCCGAAATCTCCCCGAGGGCATGATTCAGTATGGGTTAATGTCAATAGACTGACGAAGTGTGCTAACTTCATGCCTTTCAAGATCGATTACTCCATGAAGAAAATTGCAAAGTTATATTTGGATGAGGTAATGAGACTACATGGAGTGCCGGTAAGTATTGTGTCTGATCGAGACTAAAGGTTTACGTCTCATTTTTGGAAAAGCTTATAGGAAGGAAGGGGCACCGATCGGAGGTATTGCACCGCTTATTATCCGCAGATAAATAGTCAAACAGAAAAGGTAAATCAGATTTTCGAGGATAGGATAAAATGTTATATTTTTGGACCATAAGGGAGCGTGGTATGAGCGTCTCAGATCGATAGATTTTGCTTATAATAACAGATATCAAGAGAGCTTGTAGATGACCAATTTTTAGGCCTTGTATGGGAGACGATGCAGAACTCTCTTATCTTGGACCGAGGTTGGAGAAAGACTATAAATGGGTCTGGAAGCCTTGGAAGAAATGGATATTTCTATGAAGCATATTCGAGAGAATCTTCGTATAGCTCAGGAGCATTATGAGAATAAAGGAAATCTGCGAAGGACTGATTTGGAATTTATTGTGGGGAACGTGGTGTTTCTTAAAGTTTCCTAGATGTCAGGTGTCAAAAGGTTTTGTAAGAACCATAAGTTGGATCCTAGGTATGTGGGATCCTTTAAGATTATTGAACATATTCGAATGCCTGCTTATAGGCTAGATTGGCCCGCAAGTTTTCCTAGTGTGCACGTTGTGTTTCACATAAGCCAGTTTCAGAAATGTGTGCTTAGTGACTGGCAGGTTCTTAATTTTAAGCTCTAGTTGGAGCCTAACCTTTCTTAGGTTGAGATGCATGTTTGCATTCTGGATACTCAAGATTGAGTGTTGCGGAGGAAGACCATACCAATGGTTAAAGTTTTGTGGCGGAACTAAGACATGGAAAGCGAGACTTGGGAGTTGGAGTCAGTTATGAGGGAGGCTCATCATCATCTGTTCTCCTAGTTTCTTTCAGTATTTATGTCCATCTATAATCTTTCATTATTTTCCATCCATAGTGGAATATTTTGTGCGTAAAGTTTCGGGACGAAACTTTCATTTAGGAGGGGTGGCTGTAATGTCCCTAATTTTCTAAGGTTTATTTAAAACCCCTTAAGTGACGTATTTTGACGTCAGGGCGTTGCGTTGATGCATAGTTGGTGAGTACCGTTATCTGAGCGTCACTTTTGCTCATTGGTATCCAAGGTTTTGGTTAGGGAGAATTACCTTGACTTATATATCCTGTGTTTTGATATTCCCTTGCAAGTCGGGGTTCGTTTTGGAATACATTGGAGCGCTTTTGGGATATTTGATGTTTAGACATCGGAGAGTGTTTACCCGAGTTTGGTTTTTCGGATTTCAATTTCGAGTTCGCTGATAGATTCAAAACATCAATACTTAGCTCTAGAGTGAATTTCCTAGAAATTCGAGTTAGTGTGAGTTTTGGTAATTTGGACATTTTAATTATAATAAAAATATATTATATTGTTTATTCCATATAAATAGCCTTGCGAAAAAACGGAAATTCTATTCATTATCTTCGTACCAAAACCGTCAGACTATTTTTACGGAAGGACGAGAGCGGAAGACCTTGCGAAGCTTTCGACAGTTGATTGTAGGAGCTCCGGCGCACAAAATCGTCGTCGGAGAGTAGATCTGGTTAGCCCTCACCGAGATCTACGTTTGTACGGTGAGTTTTTCTTGTTTCGTGGATTTTTTGACGTTAGGGTTTGCAGTTTTGACCTCCTCTTCTCTCGAAATGTTTCAGGTTATCTTATTAGTTGTTCTTGTGGCCAGATCCTCGAGCAGGAGCGTTGTGTAGCCAAATTTCGGTCGGATCAAGGCAAGTGGTGACTTCTTCCACTTGCCAGGTTTTTCTTTCATTTGTTTATTTCCTGTTTCTATCCTTTCCTCCTTAGTACTTTGGAGTAAGGTCAGTTTCGGCCCTTGCCGATCTGCTAGACAATATATTTTCCCGGCCAGGTTTAGCCTAGTTGATTCTGTAGGTGATAGCCGGGTGAATCCATGGATTATGGGATTAATCTAATACGGTATTCTGTCATACTTGACCGTTTGACTAGGACTGTTGACTTAAGCCATACTTGACAGATTATGGGATAATCTGTCGAGTATAGAACTGTTGACTTAAGCCAAATTTTTGTTGTATAACAGTTAACTTAAGTATAAATTCATCGAATATGGGTAAGTAGAATTCGTCAGATATATGTTGAGATTGTTTTATGTAAAATTTGGCGAGTATTAGTTGGAACAGAGTCAAATTCATCGAGTATCGATGTAATTTCGTTGGGTAATTCTTGGCATTAAGTTATGTCCAATTTGTCAATTATTAGGCGTTGTGTTTGTCGAGTATAAGACTTGGCATTGAGTGTTGTTGTATTCGTCGAGTATTAAGAGTTGAGTCGACGAATATCAGGCTTGGCGTTTAGTGAAGTTCACTTGGCATTGAGTGATGTTATTGAATAAGTTAAATTCGTTGAGTAATCTCGACGAATACATCGAGTAACACCAGTTGGGCGTTGAGTGCGTCGGGCGATAATTTGACGCTAAGGCAAAAGCATTGAGTGTACTGAATGTAGCGTTGAGTGAAGTCTTGGCATTGAGTGATATAGCGTTGACTGTAGTCTGGGCATTTAGTAGTTTTGAGACCAAGTCAAAAGCATTGAGTGTACTCAACGTGACATTGAGTGAACTCAACACGGCGTTTAGTGAAGGCAGAATCAATTAGTTAGCTGTTTGGCATCGAGTGTGTTGAATGCACTTAACACGGCATCGAGTATACTAGACGCTTTTCCCGTGGACTTAGGATTTTTTTGCCAAATTGTTGTATCTCTAGTGGATTAGTTTTGTTATGTAAAAATTGTTGAGTGCCTGCTGTATTCGTCGGGTATACTCGACGAATCTGAATGGACTTGGTTTACAGTGGCTGAATTGTATCTAATTCGTTGGGTTTGGCCTTAAGTCAATTTCTGGGATTTATTCCTCCATTTATTATTGGAGAAGCCTAGTGTTTTAGTTATGGTTTATCTGTGTTTGACTATGGTGGTCAGTGTTTTGGTTGTATGTTTATGGCTAGGTTGGCAGTGGATGAAGGACCACCAAACTGATGCCTTTTTGGTGAATTATTGCCCTAATGGGTTTGCCATTGTGGGTATGTGATTGATGGTTTGTTGTGTAGGTTCCCACCACCGCAGGTGCCGTTTTTTCCCCGATTTTGGGTGTGTCATGGTATAAGACCACCTTTCCTTTGGCCCTTGTGAAGTTTTTATTGTTGGTGTGTTGGGTAGGTTCCCACCACCGTAGGGTCCGGAATGGCCGGTGTTTTAGTTCACCAAGTTATGGGATAATTAATTCCACATACTTTCTGTTATTTATTTACATGTTCCTTAAAGCATAGATCTTTATAGCACTTGGTGCAAATTCCTTACCTTTGAGCTAGTAAGTTAGTCTTTTCTCACTATTCTTGGATTAGGGTTGGTAAGCCTTTATTCTTTCTTGGTTTATTGCTAACCATTTGATCTTTGATCATCACTTGTATTTTCATTATTGCTGAGGTGTTCTTTCTTTGAATGCCTCAGGTTTGGAGAAGTAGTTGGTTGAGCGGTTAGGGTTGGTTTTTGGCTGGTATTCTGCAGCTGTCTTTCCCTCACCGACTATGAGGTAGTTGTTGTTTGTTTCCTTTTAGTTCAGACATACAAATATTTTTGTGTGTTCGTGTCAGGTTGTTGACGCCCACTAGATTTTTGTTTTAAGTTAAGTACGTGCAAGCTGCTAAGACTTTTTTTGTATGTCTTATTGGATTTACTTGGTCTCTAGGAAGGTTTTATGCTAGGATTGCATGTTATTTACTTTAAATATAAAAAGTATCATTTATACTATCTCAAGCACATGCTGGTGATCTCTTTCCGCTTAAGAAAAGAGAGCCGAACTAGCAATCTAATTAGACAAGTATACCTATCGAACTGTAGCTAGGGAACACAAGGGTCGTATTGAAATCCGGGAACTGTTGAGTACACTTACTCACACGAAGACTATTATTTTATCGACAAAAAATCTTTAGGGATAAATAAAAAATTAAACGCGCTTAATAAAAGGGAAACTATAACTAAAGGAGAACTAAATGCAGTTAAATAGAAAACATAAAAGAATCATTTATGATAAAAGATTAGAACAACGGAATGGAAATGCACTTGATAGAGAATCAACTCAGCTAAAGTCGATTAAAAACACGATAAATAAACCTAAGCTTAATAGGGTAAAGGTCCTTGACCGTGGAGGTTCCTAAAGCTTGAACTTGCTTCTCTCGAAGTCGTGCCCAACTGAGTTTAGGAAGGTCCGACCGACTCTCGTCTAAATCGGAGGCCTAAAGCTCGCTTTACGTTGTGAACCCCACTATTGGATTTTACTCAAATTTGGGAGATATGAATGTCTGCCTCTCTCGAGGGGTGTGTACAACTATCTTTACTCTTGAATGCTCACTTCAAACTATCGGCCTCTCGCCTAGCCAAGAATGAAAGCTAAATTGGAAATTATATATCGATAATATAATTCCAAGCAATAAAAATCAAGAGTAATTTGAAGGCCTAAACCCTAAAAAGAAAAGGTAAATTCAAAGCATCATAACTTAATCACTCGAACCTCGGATCATCAAGATCGAGGTTCAAGGAGGATTAGTCAATCATAGGGAAGTGGAGGGGGGATGAGTAGTAAGGCATTTAGAGCACAAAAATAAGAAAAGAGCACTTTTATATTAATATTAAGAGAAAGTTACAACTTGAAATGAAAATTACAATTGAAATGAAATGAAAATCCTATTCTAGCCCTACAATTATCAACTAGAGCGAGTACAAAATATACAATAAAAGCTAATACAACAAAAGCATTAAGCTAGGGTTAATAAAATTACAAAAAAATTAAGAGAGAGAGAGGGAAGAACACCAAAAAACACTAGTAAACAAAAGGGCAGCACCTCCCCTATTAACCCAAAACTTGTCTAAAATGGAAGGGGGCAACTGAATTTATAGATTTTTTTCTCGGGTTGGTCATGCCCTAGGTCACTCCCAGGGAGGGCGCATAAGGGGGCGTGACATTTAAGGGGTTGACCTCGGGCTCTTTATTCTGGCAGGAAGGATGACTGCTTTTGTACGATGGCTAACACGCCCTGGGTCATGCCCGTATAGGCGGGGCATGACAGATACATCAAGTCTCAATCATTTGTCAGAAAACGGCCAGTCTTGGAAAAGGGTGCAAACACGCCCTGGTCACGCCCGTGACGGGGGGCGTGAGAGTACTGTTGGCGTGTACAGGATAAAATGCATTAAATGCGGTGGCAGACTTCGGGCAGATGGCGATACGCCCGTATCACACCCTGGGACATGCCCGTGGAGGGCGTGTTAGGGGGCATGATAGTCATTTTTCCTGTTATTTTTTCTCTATCAGCAAGCTTCCTCAGGATATGGTGACACACCCTGTGACACGCCCAGGGAGGGCGTGACAGGGGAGCGTTTCAGGTACTTTTTGGCCAAAATTCTGGAAACCTACAAAAAGATAAGAAAATGTTAGTGGCAATAATATTTTCATAATAAAGATAAAAATTGAGCTAGTAAGACACGATTAGAGCCTTCAAAACTAGAAAATATGATAATAGTTTAGGCTACAAAACGTATTATCAAATTCCCCCAAACTTAAGCTTTGCTTGTCCCCAAGAAAAAAATATAAAAATTAGATAATCATAAAAAAGTGACTAATCAAAAGATTCTAATTATGCCTACACAAGTACTATGCGAAATTCTAAGTAGGAAAAAGGTGAAATGTAAATATAAAATAATTATTTAGGTATGGTTTAAATTTTATGAACTTTACTCAACGAAAATAAATCATCCAAAATTTTGACGAAATTCTTTAAATAGATTTAAGCAAAGTAACGAAAATGAAGAAACACATTGAGTTGTTACTAGATCCAAGCAATGCATTATAATTATATCAATTAAATAACAAAAATCTAAGTTTAAATCCAAAACTATAACTAATTTACTTTTCTTCTTTTCTTAGTTATTAAATAAAATTCAAAAGCATTAATCAAAAGGACTTAATAGGACCGAAGCGTTTGGTTTAGGATTATGATTACGAATGCGATTCAAAGATAAACATGGTGCCTTAAAATCACACTAAGCCAAAACAAAGAGTTTCAAAAAGTATCATTTTAAACAAAATATTTTTCTTTCTTTTTTCTTTTCCATTTTTTTCTCTTTTTCTTTTCCAAAACAAAGGCCATAAATATTTTTATTTTCATTTTGAATTAGCCAAACAAAAACAAATATTTCTTTTGATCATACTTTTTTGAAAAACTTCTCCAAAAATATCACAAAATAACCTATCATAATCATGGAAATTCTTTATGAAACTAAAAAAGGCTAGTGTGATTAGATTGTTTGGAAATTTTGGCTTTGGTGAAAATGATATGAAAAGAGCAGATATCAAATAAAATTCGAAAAATGGCTCAAAAATAACTAATTAGTGGTGAAAGTTTTTAGGTGGGCAGGAAAGTTCCAATGAAAAAAAACGGCCTAAATCATATTCATTCTTTTAAATTTATTTAAAACATAGATTTGAAAACTTTCAAAAAACAAGTCCTAGATAATAAAAAAATATTGATGAAATTATCTTGAAAATAGAAATAAAGGTGACTTGGATCTTTCACATCTACTACGCTATTCAAAAGTTGACCTTACAAAAATAATCCAAAAATGAAAAGGAAAATAGCGGATGATGAATTTTTGAGAAAGTAAAGAAAATAAAGAACGAAAACCATAATGGAAATGCGAGTTTTAGAAAAAACATTTTACGTTAACATGCTACTGCGAATTAGAAACACAGCATGACCAACATTTTACTTGTGAAATATAATTAAAAAGGGCGATTAGAAATATAAAAATTAATTAAGTTGTTTATATGAGATTTTGAGAAAAACAAAACAAAAACAAGCGGTACTATTGAAATACCAAAACGTCTAAACTATTAAAGTAATAGCAAAAAGCATATAATTTTTTTTAATTTTGAAATATTTTCTAATTTTTTGGATTTTTAAGATATTATTTATTTTTTTTTATTTTTGAAAAATATTCACAAAAAGAAAAATATTCACACATAGCAAAAAGGAGGAAATCCTCCCCCAAGCTTAAAATTGACATTGTTCTCAATGGAGAAAGGAGGTTAGAGAAGAAGAGAAAATGAAATTACAGAATTGAAAACAGGTACTTCCCCGGATTTATTCGCTACGAATGCTGAATTATACTGCTCCCCCATGCTTGCGCTTTTGGATCTTCATAAAAAGTCTTCTTTGGACTTCATGATGGATTCAACAACGTTGGAGCAGGCGATCGTAGAAGCTTCAGCTTGTCGGAGCCGTCCGGGGCAAAATTTGTAAAATAATGAAAATAGAAAAAGATAACTTGGTTTTCCTCCCATGAGCACCCTTTGTTTAAAACGTCGTTTGAGCTTGACGCAAAAAAATAATAATGTCCAAAAATATTTTGTCCAAAATAATAATAATTAAATTTTTTAACAAAAAATAAAAGTTCGAAGTTAGAGTTTGTGCAGCAGAAATTTAACAATATTTGGACTGACATCATCATCACTAGAGAAATATAGTTTAGGACGCTGAGCATTTACTTTAAATTACCCTTATGAGGGTGTGAAATTAAATATCACCATAAGGAAAAACTTCTAAAACAAAAAACGGCCCAGACCATCACGACTTTAATTTCCCCGGAAATAGACGTAATCGAGAGTTATATAAAAGAACTTGGTCGCGCGGCTTCAAGGTTTTTGGGTGCCTTAAGTGTTTATCATTAAAACATTTCGTACGCTCTTTAAAAAATTTGTTGTTCACGTAAGCATAAGAGCGCCACTCGTCGAGTTTGTTAAGTTGAAATTTTCTAAGGTCGCCGAAAGAGAGGGGATCAAAATTTAAAAACTTTAAGGCCCAAAAAGTGCGATGTTCTTATTATACGAGTAAATGACACGATTTTCCATAAACCAAACGATATGGCATACATCTGAGGGCGGTTTTTTATGATGTTCGGTAGGCTCATAGAGCATCGTCTAGTTTGGCTGACCAGTCTTTTCTAGATGTTGAAACAGTCTTTTCTAAAATTCTTTTAATTTCTCTATTCACTACTTTGACTTATCCGTTAGTTTGGGGGTTGTAGGCAGTTGAAAGTTTATGCATAACACCGTATTTAGTAAGGATTTTAGAAAACTACGCATTACAGAAATGGGAACCCCTGTCACTAACGATGGCTCGCGACGTACCGAATCAAAAAAATAATTTTTTTAAAACATAACTACAACTTGGGCGTTGTTAGTAGGAAGAGCTTGGGCTTTAGCCCAATATGAAACATAATCGGCGACAACTAAAATATACTTATTCACGAAGCTAATAGGAAGGGGGCCAACAAAATCGATTCCCTAGAGGTCGAAAACTTCGCACTCGAGGAAATAATTTTGTGGCATTTCATTTTTATTGGAAATATTTCCCGACCGTTGGAAACTATCAGACCTGTTCATAAAGGCCTGCTCGTCTTTAAATAGGCTAGGCTAGTAAAAACCCGCGCTTAGCACTTTGTGAGCGGTTCGAGCAGATTGATAGTACCCACCTGTAGGTCCTTCATACAAATGTTTTAAAATATCAAAACCTTCTTCATAAGAAACACATCTCCTTATCACCTGGTCCGCACAGTCTCTGAAAAGATGCGGGGCCTCCCAAAAGTAGTCTTCAACTCAGAAAAGAAATTCTACTTTTGATGAGAGGAGAACTCTTTTGGGAGCACACGAGCCACTAAATAGTTGACGTTGTGTGCAAACGAAGGAGAAGTAGATGTGTTTATTGAAAACAGCTTCTCATCGGGAAAATAATCGTTAAAAGATTTTTCACCTAATTTTTCAATAAACGGATTATCCAATCGGGAGAGATGGTCGGCGACCAAGTTCTCGGCTCCTCGCGTATCACGGATCTCTAATTCAAACTCCTTGAGGAGTAAGACCCAGCAAATCAAGCGCAGCTTGACATCTGATTTAGAAAGATGATATTTGAGGGCCGAGTGGTCCGTAAAAACAATAATTTTTGAATGCGTAATATAAGGCGAAATTTAACAAAAGCAAATACTACAGATAGGAGCTCATCTCGGTCGTGGGGTAATTTTCTTGTTCCGATGTAAGTGTTTTACTTGCATAATAGACAGGTTTGAAGTTTTTAGATATGCGTTGACCTAATACGGCTCCCATCGCGAAACTACTCGCATCGCATATGATTTCAAATGGTAGGTCCCACACCGGAGCTATCATTATGGGGCATTAATTAATTTTTTTTCTATTAAATTAAAAGCAGCTAGGCAAAGGTCATCAAAAATAAATGGGGTGTCTTTTTCTAAGAGATGGGTAAGGGGCTTGGTGATCTTGGAGAAGTCCTTTATGAAACGGCAGTAAAATCCAGCATAACCTAAGAAACTTCTTATAGCTTTGATGTTTGTAGGTGGCGGCAGCTTCTTGATAACTTCTATCTTGGCAATATCTATCTCAATTCCTCTCTCTCAAAAATTTTATGACCCAAAACTAACCCTTCCCTCACCATAAAATGACATTTTTCCCAATTCAGGGCAAGGTTAGTTTCTTCGCATCATTCTAAGACTTTTTCGAGGTTTTCTAAACAACTATCGAAAGCGTCACCGAAAACGAAGAAATCATTCATGAATACCTCGATAATTCTTTATACGTACTTGTGTAAGATAGCGAGCATACATCGCTAGAATATAGTTGGCGCATTGCACAATCCAAACGACATTCTTCGGTAGGCGAAGGTGCCGAAGGGATAAGTAAACATAGATTTTCTCCTGGTCCTCAGGGGAGATGGGAATTTTAAAATACCCCGAGAGGCCTTCGAGAAAACAATAAAAGCTATGGCTGGATAATAATTCTAAAATTTGATCGATGAACGGAAAGGGAAAGTTGTAACATCCCAATGTTACTTCTAGACCCCTTAACTTAGATTGGGTTAGGCATGGGGTGGGTGTTAGGGTTAGAAGCTAGATTTGACCCTAGGTAGTGGTTGTAGCCATGTGGGCTCACCATAGGGCCAAAGTCAAACTAGGTCAAACTAGCCTAAACAGGAACCCTAGCCACACCATGATCCCCTCATGATGCCCTAACCCTAAATACAATCTAAGTGGACCCCAAGGTAGGCCATGGGGTCAACCCAGTTGACCATGATGGGTCAAGTCAACACCTTTGACCCAAATAGTGAAAACGGTGTCCTAGCCCAATTCACTGGGTTGGGTCCACCCAAATCAACCCAAATTCATCATGTGGGCCTAAAGTGACCTATAAACCCTAGGGGAGAGAAAAATAGGGTCTTGCAATAGTGATTTTGGGAGAACACTTAGGAGAGAGAAAAGAGGAGGAGTAGGAGAGAGAAGATGCTAAGAGATGGATTGGGCCACTTGGGCTCATTCCACCAACCCAGGATGGGTTGGATGACCATGCATGGGTATCAGGAGGTGTGGGAACCCCACCATGTAGCCTTGGGCCAAGCCCAAACCCAACCCAAGCCCAATATGACCTAACCCATTTATGGAAGTCAACTCCCTCTCTTCACTCACCCAACTCGGCCCTAGACTTGGCAACCCGACCCACTAAGGTCTAGTCAACCCTCATGGACCAGTGGGGACCACTCCCAAGCCACCTAGCCAGCCAAACCCACTAACCCGACCCCCAACATTGGTGAAATCGCCTAAGCTTTGGTGAAATCGCCCCCATCTTTAACTCAGCCCCAAACCACTTCCCCCTCTCATTTCCATTCACTCCTACCCCTGAGACAGAGAAGAGAGAGAGCCGGAGACCACTGCAGCCATGGCAAACCGAGGAGATCGCCGAAAAATCCATGCTATGGAGAGCCGCTGCCACCCTCAACCACAAACCGCCGCCAATGGTCCGTATCCCCTCCCCTCCTACTGTACTAGCATTCCTAGATCTTCTAGGTTAGTAGTCAAGCTCAAAAGAGCTCGACTGTAGGCCCCTACCAGCTTGGAAAAGCTAAAAAAATGGCGGATTTAGTTTTCTCGGGTTGGTGGTGCCGCCGCCGTCCGCCGCTCTCCGCCGCCCAGTCACCGGCCAGCTCTAGCCCCGACCACCGTGAGGCCGGGGAAGGACTTGGCCGGAGGCCCCGCCGCCGGCGATGGCCGGAAATGGCCCCGCAAGGATGGCCTGCGCCGGTTTTGGCCATGCACGTTGCATGAAGAAGAAGCACAGGTACCGTCCGATTGGCTTTAAGAATCGTGCAGGCTTGATTATTCATTTTAAGTTATAAATCTGTTATTATTTAGGTGTATGAATAGTGTCAATTCTGCCTCATCAAAGCAGATTTTTGCATGTGGATTTTTATGGCACCTCTGGCCCTTATCATAAATTATGTTCAACATAACAATTATAGGTGTTTGTGTTACCTTTAATTTGACATGTTACTCATTAAATTTGGTTGAGTATTCTGCCCTGTAGGTCCATTTTTCTAGGACTGCCCTTAAACTAGGACAGAAACTAATATTGATGCCCTGCTCAAACCCTAATTCCAAATGGACTGAGATTTTGGGCTTGTGGCTTATTTAGCCAAATCTAGGTCCTCCCCAAAAATCATAATTTTTGGGGAACATTTTGCTATAGTTTTTACAAAAATACCCAAAAGTAAATAAATGTGATTTTTTGGAGTTCTCCAACCCCAAATGGCCCCAAATTTTGGTGGCACCCTCTCATGGGTATATTAGACCCATGGTTAAAATTTGGGCTAAATTGATTCACTGCATGATGAGGAATCTCACTTGCAAATTTGTAAAATTAGGCTTTGGCTTGGGCTGCAAATAGCAATTTGGCAGAATTTAAATGGCTGCCCAAGCCAAACCAGAGGTCCCCTTGACCTGAGATTTTTGGTCAGAGGTGTAATTAGGGCACATTTAGGCCCTGCCCAAAAATGGGCTTGATTGGAAAATAAAATATGAGGAAATTACCAAAATACCCCTAGGGCTTAACTAGGTGATTCTTGGAGTTAGCTAACTCCAATTGGCCCCAAATTTTGGTGGCTCATCCATAGGGACCATATAGACCAGAGGTAGAAATTTCCCTGAAATTGGAACAAGGAATGTTGACTTAACTCACTTGTAAGTGTAGGCTAATTTAGGCCTTGGTGTGCAATTAGCAAGAAATTGTATATAGTGTATTTAGCCTAGCTGAGGCACCCAAAAACCATACCATAAGTTCCAGTGATTCATTAGGGCATGTTTCACCCATAGAATTATTTTTGGGACTTTTGGAATCAAAAATACCACTTATTGGAATTTTTCAAATTATAGGCCTTTTTGGAAAATAAATGGGAAAAATAGAATTTGGCTATAGAAAACTTTCAAAATTCAGCCAAGTCAAAGTATGGTGTCTTATTTGACTTAGGAAAAATTGTAGACCTCTGTTTGGAAATTATTGGAAACAAAACCTTGAAATTACTATTTTACCCCTTTTTGTATTTATTTATGATTGATGGAATTACATGTGGGGAAATTGTAAAAATATTTCTATAGATGTATAATAGCAATATTAGTGTTGCATATTTATTTCAGAATTTTTGTATACACTGATAATTATTAAGGTTGGAAAATGGCATTTTGGTAAATAATTAGGAATGAATTTTGGTAGACCATTACACAGTGGAAATAAATGAAACTCTGCCATTAGTCATAAAATAGTAATATGAATGCTTAATAATTTTCCTGGAATTTTGGTGAATACATTTCTTGTACTTCATTTGGAAAATGACACTTGTGTAGGAATTTTATTAATTATGGGATAAATAGATATAATAAAAGGAAAATTATGAAATCTTGTAGACAGTAATATTTTCTCATATGCAATTCAGGAAAATTCCCATAAGTCAGAAGATTTTAATTGACGATACTTCATGTGTAAAATGACCTAGAGAATAATTCTAAAAGATTTAATTAAAGGCCTTAATGACCTAGGAAAATTATGAAAATCAACACACTCATTTTATTAGTCCATACCACCCTAGGATAAATACTTGGGGTCAGCTGGATCAAGAGTTTAGAAGTTCGATTTCAGGGTGGCCATAGGTCATTGGGTGCGCTTAGTAAAGAAGGTTGGACTATAGCCGCCAGGGGATGAATCAACAACTGAGTTAGGGTCTAAGTTCGGAAGTATAACCCTGGGTGGCAGATGCATTCTAGAGACGAGAGTAACAGAGCGACATAAGACTTAACTAGAAGGAGTTGACGGAAGATCGCCACTCCTTAACCCATACCTTAAATCACTGGGTCACTCCATGTAATAGGAGAGAGAAAAAGGGGTTCGGGGTAGGCAACAACTAAACTAAATATCCTTGAGAAAGGGAGCTTTGGGATTCAGCCCATCATAGCTCCTAGTGCCCCTGAGAGCCTTTCACCGGGAATACCTTGGGCAGTCCTGGGATTAACCTTAAGATTTTAAGTATGATAAACTGTAGATAAGAGTAGTCTATTAGGTTAGGTGAACTGGACATGTGCTCACTCGTGCCGGGTTGGAGGGACTTGGAGTCTTTGACTACTTGCTCGCCCGTGCAGAGTTGGAGGATGAAATTGGTTTCATATATACTCACCCAGGCAGGGTTGGAGGTTTTGTAGCACATTCTCACCCGTGACGGGTTGGAGAGTTTTGGGACTGGTTAGACCTTCGATCTGGAGGCTCAATATACTATACTTGCATGTGCTTATACTAGTGGCGGGCCATGCGGTACTGGCCAGTCGTCACACCGACGGCAGTACGGTGGACCAGGCGGGTGCGAGGGTTAGAAGGACCAGTAGGATGTTTATACTGGAGTCTGGAAGGCTTTTCCTAATAACGCGCACCCAGCCCAACAAGACTGACAGGTAGTCAGCAAAGTTGTACGCAGAGACTCTAGAGTGCACTGACGGTGTACAGAGGCGCACAAGAGAGGTCTAGGCCTGGTAGTGTGTATACCCGCCTAGAAGGCGGAGACGCCCGCTCCGCTGCTGCCGTAGCCACAACGGTGGTACCTGAGAGTGATGCTAGCTCTCGAAAAGTGGGAACTAAAGGTCTGTGATCACGGAGTCGTGTGTGTGTGTTGCACTGCATGTTCATATCATACCCACCATATAGAAGCATAACATTAACCTTCATAACAACTTAAGTCACCTAATGTATAAGTGGTATGGGACGCTTATACATTAGGACCTGTTATACGAACCCTTAGCCTATAAGCCTGAGTGGGCATGTTTATAGGTTAAGGTTATTTTTCCTTTATGTATATGCTTGTGACTCTGACACCCCATTGTATAAATGGTATGGGACATTCTATACAATGGGAGCCTTGCAAAAGATCCCTTGCTTATGCGTACCCGCATAAGTGGAGGTTACATTTCATTAAATTTTGATTATATATACCCTGTTAGTTTCCTGTCACCTGCTCGACTTTGCCACCCCTTGTTGTCCTCCGCTTCGTCCTCCCGCACGGTGCCTAGGAGTTGCAGGAGGAGGTGCTGAGGATACGACTTAGTCTTTTTGACTAATGGTCGTTGACCTTACTATTTTAGGAGCTCGAGGAGGTGGACCAGCACGTCGAGGAGGCCGGACTTGAGGAGCAGGTACCGGCTACTACTACTGGAGCACATGTTTAGGTGTGACGATTTGAGATGATAGATTCCGCTGCTGTATGTGAGAGTGATCATGATGAACTGGGCATAAGCCCTATTTACTTTCACTTCTGTACTCATTATGGACTGGCTTTTATTTCATTTGATATGTATATGTGATGTGGCTGTGGACTTGCTTCTGCTTTTACTCTGATTTATTATGCAATTATTCTCTTATTGGCCGAACAGGTTATGATCGTACTAGCCAGCAGAATCGGCGTCTTGCGGTGACGACTAACTCGTGCGTTAGTGTCACCGTAAGGCGGCGGTTCTGGGCATAAGATCCGGGTTGCCTCGGATTTGAGGAACAGGATCTTACAAACTGGTATCACTTGAACACACGATCATATGAGAATACAGTCCACCACACTGGAACACCCCGCTCGGGCATTAGTTTGCGGACAAACTATGCAGCGGAAGCAATGGTGTGCCCATGTGTAAAAGCCACATAAAACAGTCTATTAAACGATGAGTTAGGCCAATTTTGACATTACCTTACCTTTATGCAGCCTCCACAGGATACAGTTCCTCCCCCTCCGGCTGCCATTCCGTTCATGCAGACAGAAATGGGACAAACGCTGACGGCGATCCTGGACGCATTCAGAGATCAGCAAGCCCCGGTACAGCTACCCAACCCAGGGTCGAACTGGCTGAGTACGTTTAAAAGTCTGTCTCCGCCACTGTATCGCGGACAGAAGATGCTGTGAAGACAGAGGAGTGGTTGGAGACCATCCAGGAGCTGCTAGCTGGCATCAGCTGCCCCGTCAGACAGGCAGTTCCCCTTGCCACCTCGGCACTAGACGCTCATGCAAAGAGGTGGTGGAAGTCGGTGCGGGACTCTACATTCGCCGACCGGGAGCTGATGGACATATCTTGGGAGGAGTTCAGCGACGTCTTCTTGGAGCATTTTGTATCTTCCACAGACCGAGATGCCTTGGAGGCGAGGTTTCTGAGCCTCCAGCAGGGGAGCCGATCAGTTATTGAATATCAGAGGGAGTTCTCCCATCTGGCGAGGTTTGCAGGCTTCCATGACTGGGACGACCAGAAATACGCGAAGAGATTCTATCACGGCTCCGTGATTCTTTGAGGCAGCCCTTGCTGTTCATTGCCCACGGTACCATGGCGCAGATCATCGAGATGGCAAAGAAGCTGGAGGCTGACCAGCTGTTGGTGCAAGGCAGAGGGAAGAGATCGTTGGATGGACAGTCGTTTGGGGAGAGCAGCAGATCGTCTCAGAGGGGCAAGACGATTGGATACAGGAGAGGTGGGGGACGTCGTCGTCCCAACTATAGGCAGGATCAGGGGCCTCCTCCACCTTTGGCTCCCCCACCTATGCAGATTCCCGGACCGATGAGACAGGATGATCGAGGTCAGAGGCAGATCACCTGCTTTGGTTGCGGCCAACCTGGCACATCAGGACGCAGTGCCCGCTTCAGGTCCACCCTCTTCCTCCTCCTCCACCTCCAGTGGCCCCTCCAGTTCACCAAGGCCGAGGACGAGGACGAGGACGAGGACGAGGCCGAGGCCGAGGATATCACGGCCGAGGCCGAGACCGGGAGCAGGTATACGCGCTGGATCTCACGGAGCAGAGGGACCCAGAGGAGGTGATTACAGGTACTTAAAAATTTTTTTTTAGGATTTATAAATTTTAAAATTTTAAGAGTACCTTAGACATTAAAAGTAATACTATTCTTTGAACTCAAACAAACCCAGGCATAGTGATGATTAGCGGCAAGCCCGCTCACACCCTCTTCGACACGGGTGCGTCACACTCCTTCGTGTCAGACTCGTTTATTGAAGGATTAGAAGGAGTGGAGAAGTTTTCCGGTTTGGAAAAGAGAGTGCGACTCCCTGATGGTACGGAACTTCGAACCACAGACTGCTGCAATATGGATGTCGAGGTAGGAGGCAAAGCGTTTGAAGCTCCGGCAACAGTTCTGAGCCTACCGGATTATGATCTGATCCTAGGCATGAATTGGCTTCATTGGAACTACGCGCAGATAGATTGCCCCTCGAAGAGGATCACACTCAGACACGAGACTCCTACGTCATCATTGAAGGTATCCGTTCCATTCCCCGACTCTCTTTATCTTCAGTACAGGCCGTTAAGGCCTATGAACAGGGAGAAGAGGTATACCTCATTTGCTTCGAGATGGCTGTGGTAGAGAGTTCCATAGCCGATGTTCCAGTGGCACGAGATTATGCTGATGTCTTTCCGGAGAAGTTACCTGGACTACCACCATCACGAGACTTGGACTTCAGGATTCAGTTGGTGCCAGGGGCGAGACCAGTGTCCCGGGCACCCTACAGGATGGCACCTAGAGAATTGGCAGAATTCAGGACACAGTTACAGGAACTGGTGGAATCGGGTTTTGTACGACCGAGTTCTTCGCCTTGGGGAGCACCCGTTTTATTTGTGAAGAAGAAGGACGGTTCGCTGAGACTATGTATAGATTATAGAGAACTGAACCGTTTGACGGTTCGGAATACATATCCACTGCCACGGATAGATGAGCTCTTCGATCAGCTTCAAGGAGCTTGCTGGTTTTCAAAATTGGATTTGCGCTCGGGTTATTATCAGCTCCGCATCAGGGAAGAAGATATACCGAAGACGGCTTTCAGCTCACGCTACGGGCTATATGAATTCACGGTGATGCCATTTGGGCTCACGAATGCCCCCTCGGCGTTCATGACGCTCATGAACCGTGTATTCGAGCCTTATCTAGATCGGTTTGTCATAGTTTTTATTGATGATATTTTGATTTACTCACGGTCTCGAGAGGAGCATGCAGGGCACCTAGCGCTAGTATTGCAGAAGTTAAGAGAATTCCAGATGTATGCGAAGTTCTCTAAGTGCCAGTTCTGGCTTCAGGAAGTGGCTTTCCTTGGACACACGATCAGTGGAGCTGGATTAGCAGTGGATCCGGCTAAGATAGAGGCAGTGCGGGATTGGCCACGACCAAAGACAGCGTCAGACATCCGTAGCTTCTTGGGCCTAGCAGGTTATTATCGCAAGTTCGTGGAGTGATTCTCGAGGATAGCCCTCCCCCTCACGTCCTTGACGAAAAAGGATGCCGCATTTGATTGGACAGAGCAGTGTGAGTCAGCATTTCAAGAGCTCAAGGACCGGCTCACTTCATCCCCCATCCTTGCACTGCCCTCTGGGAGTGAAGGATTCCAGATATATACAGATGCCTCCTATCAGGGGATGGGTGCAGTCCTGATGCAACATGGACATGTTATCGCTTATACTTCGCAACAACTGAAGAAGCATGAGCATAACTACCCAGTACATGATCTCGAGCTCGGGGCCGAAGTCTTTGCCCTCAAGACATGGAGACATTACCTCTACGGGATTCATTGTGATATATACTCCGACCATAAGAATCTCAAGTACATCGACACGCAGAAGGTTCTAAACCAGCGACAGAGAAGGTGGCTTGAGTTCCTTGAGATTACGATTATAAGATGCACTATCACCCGGGGAAGGCGAATACTGTAGCAGATGCTTTGAGCAGGAGAGCCGGTACTTCTGGACCGGAGCCCCGGGTGATGTCTATGGAGCTGCTACGCATGATGGAGGATATGCAGATTACCATGGTTTCGGAAGCCGAGCCAGTGATCTACCGAGAGTACCTGAACTCTTTGGTCAGCGATGATGATATACAGAAGCGCATTCTTACACATCAGAGATTGGATACTGATCTAGAGCCTATCTTTGACGCTCTAGAAGGAGGCAAGTATGGGGATTATATGCTGGAGGACGACCTTCTTCGATTCCGTGGCCGAGTGTACATTCCAGCAGGAGGTGAGATCCGGGATGACATCCTCAGAGAGGCACACTACTCCAGGTATTCAGTGCATCCCGGCATCACCAAGATGTGGGCTGACTTACGACGGACCATGTATTGGCCAGGAGTGAAGAGGGAGATCATATACCTTGTGACACACTGCGAGACTTGCCAGCGAGTGAAGGCCGAATGCAAGAGCCCAGGTGGTGTATTACAGCCACTACCAGTCCCAGAATGGAAGTTCGAGGATATTTCCATGGATTTTGTACACGGACTCCCTCGCTCCCATTCTGGGCACGATTCTGTCTGGGTCATTGTGGACAGGTTGACCAAGGTAGCACGGTTTATCCCGGTCAGAAAAGATGCCCCAGTTGCTGTGTTGGTGAGGTTGTTTGTAGAGCAGTTCATCCGGTATCACGGAGTACCCAGGTCTATTGTTTCAGATAGAGACGGTCGCTTCACCTCCAGGGAATGGAGGGCAGTGCACGCTTACTTGGGATCCAGACTTTCCTATAGCACTGCCTTCCACCCGCAGACCGACGGTCAGACGGAGCGGACGATACGCACTATGGAGGACCTGCTCAGGTTATGTATTTTGGATACAGGGAAACCTTGGGAGAGGCTACTGCCGTTGATCGAATTCTCATACAACAACAGCCACCAGGCCAGCATCGGGATGGCTCCTTACGAGGCGCTTTATGGGAGAAAATGCCGGACTCCGCTATCCTGGGTGCAAGATGTGGATACTCGAGCCCTTGGGTCAGACTTTGTAGAGGATACAGAGGCTCAGATTCACTTGATCAGGGATCCGCTTTTGGAGGCTCAGAGCAGACAGGCAAAATATTATGATGCACGACACCGGAAGGTGGAGTTCCAGGTTGGGGACAGAGTTTTTCTGAAAATTCGACCGGTACACGGTGTTTCTCGGATACGGAGATACAAGAAGCTCAGCCCCCGGTACATGGGACCCTACTTGATTTTGGAACGTGTGGGCCCCTTGGCTTACCGGCTGCAGCTACCTCCGGAGCTGAGCAGCCTACACGATGTTTTCCATGTCTCTTCCTTGCGAAGAGCTCTCCTTCGCCCTGAGCAGCATGTCCCTACTGCAGCTGGACCGGTAGAGCCTGACCGGTCAGTCAGATTGGAGCCGATCCGGATCGACGATTCAGCAGTCCGAACGTTGAGGAAAAAGAAGGTTCCACTCGTAAAGGTGCTGTGGTCCAACCATGGACGGGAGGAGCACACCTGGGAACCTAGGGATCTGATGCTGGAGCGTCATCCAGAACTATTTACATCAGGTACTTTTATGTTATTTTCTACAAAATTTCCTTAACAATTTCTGCAATTGGAACCCGTAGACCCAAACTTAAATTTCGGGGACGAAATTATTTCTTTCGTTTATAGGATTTGTAACATCCCAATGTTACTTCTAGACCCCTTAACTTAGATTGGGTTAGGCATGGGGTGGGTGTTAGGGTTAGAAGCTAGATTTGACCCTAGGTAGTGGGTTGTAGCCATGTGGGGCTCACCATGGGGCCAAAGTCAAACTAGGTCAAACTAGCCTAAACAGGAACCCTAGCCACACCATGATCCCCTCATGATGCCCTAACCCTAAATACAATCTAAGTGGACCCCAAGGTAGGCCATGGGGTCAACCAGTTGACCATGATGGGTCAAGTCAACACCTTTGACCCAAATAGTGAAAACGGTGTCCTAGCCCAATTCACTGGGTTGGGTCCACCCAAATCAACCCAAATTCATCATGTGGGCCTAAAGTGACCCTATAAACCCTAGGGGAGAGAAAAATAGGGTCTTGCAATAGTGATTTTGGGAGAACACTTAGGAGAGAGAAAAGAGGAGGAGTAGGAGAGAGAAGATGCTAAGAGATGGATTTGGGCCACTTGGGCTCATTCCACCAACCCAGGATGGGTTGGATGACCATGCATGGGTATCAGGAGGTGTGGGACCCCCACCATGCAGCCTTGGGCCAAGCCCAAACCCAACCCAAGCCCAATATGACCTAACCCATTTATGGAAGTCAACTCCCTCTCTTCACTCACCCAACTCGGCCCTAGACTTGGCAACCCGACCCACTAAGGTCTAGTCAACCCTCATGGACCAGTGGGGCCCACTCCCAAGCCACCTAGCCAGCCAAACCCACTAAACCGACCCCCAACATTGGTGAAATCGCCTAAGCTTTGGTGAAATCGCCCCCATCTTTAACTCAGCCCCAAACCACTTCCCCCTCTCATTTCCATTCACTCCTACCCCTGAGACAGAGAGAGAGAGAGCCGGAGACCACTGCAGCCATGGCAAACCGAGGAGATCGCCGAAAAATCCATGCTATGGAGAGCCGCCGCCACCCTCAACCACAACCGCCGCCAATGGTCCGTATCCCCTCCCCTCCTACTGTACTAGCATTCCTAAATCTTCTAGGTTAGTAGTCAAGCTCAAAAGAGCTCGACTGTAGGCCCCTACCAGCTTGGAAAAGCTAAAAAAATGGCGGATTTAGGGTTTCTCGGGTTGGTGGCGCCGCCGCCGTCCGCCGCTCTCCGCCGCCCAGTCACCGGCCAGCTCTAGCCCCGACCACCGTGAGGCCGGGAAGGACTTGGCCGGAGGCCCCGCCGCCGGCGATGGCCGGAAATGGCCCCGCAAGGATGGCCTGCGCCGGTTTTGGCCATGCACGTTGCATGAAGAAGAAGCACAGGTGCCGTCCGATTGGCTTTAAGAATCGTGCAGGCTTGATTATTCATTTTAAGTTATAAATCTGTTATTATTTAGGTGTATGAATAGTGTCAATTCTGCCTCATAAAAGCAGATTTTTGCATGTGGATTTTTATGGCACCTCTGGCCCTTATCATAAATTATGTTCAACATAACAATTATAGGTGTTTGTGTTACCTTTAATTTGACATGTTACTCATTAAATTTGGTTGAGTATTCTGCCCTGTAGGTCCATTTTTCTAGGACTGCCCTTAAACTAGGACAGAAACTAATATTGATGCCCTGCTCAAACCCTAAGTCCAAATGGACTGAGATTTTGGGCTTGTGGCTTATTTAGCCAAATCTAGGTCCTCCCCAAAAATCATAATTTTTGGGGAACATTTTGCTATAGTTTTTACAAAAATACCCAAAAGTAAATAAATGTGATTTTTGGAGTTCTCCAACCCCAAATGGCCCCAAATTTTGGTGTCACCCTCTCATGGGTATATTAGACCCATGGTTAAAATTTGGGATAAATTGATTCACTGCATGATGAGGAATCTCACTTGCAAATTTGTAAAATTAGGCTTTGGCTTGGGCTGCAAATAGCAATTTGGCAGAATTTTAAATGGCTGCCCAAGCCAAACCAGAGGTCCCCTTGACCTGAGATTTTGGTCAGAGGTGTAATTAGGGCACATTTAGGCCCTGCCCAAAAATGGGCTTGATTGGAAAATAAAATATGAGGAAATTACCAAAATACCCCTAGGGCTTAACTAGGTGATTCTTGGAGTTAGCTAACTCCAATTGGCCCCGAATTTTGGTGGCTCATCCATAGGGACCATATAGACCAGAGGTAGAAATTTCCCTGAAATTGGAACAAGGCATGTTGACTTAAACTCACTTGTAAGTGTAGGCTAATTTAGGCCTTGGTGTGCAATTAGCAAGAAATTGTATATAGTGTATTTAGCCTAGCTGAGGCACCCAAAAACCATACCATAAGTTCCAGTGATTCATTAGGGCATGTTTCACCCATAGAATTATTTTTGGGACTTTTGGAATCAAAAATACCACTTATTGGAATTTTTCAAATTATAGGCCTTTTTGGAAAATAAATGGGAAAAATAGAATTTGGCTATAGAAAACTTTCAAAATTCAGCCAAGTCAAACTATGGTGTCTTATTTGACTTAGGAAAAATTGTAGACCTCTGTTTGGAAATTATTGGAAACAAAACCTTGAAATTACTATTTTACCCCTTTTTGTATTTATTTATGATTGATGGAATTACATGTGGGGAAATTGTAAAAATATTTCTATAGATGTATAATAGCAATATTAGTGTTGCATATTTATTTCAGAATTTTTGTATACACTGATAATTATTAAGGTTGGAAAATGGCATTTTGGTAAATAATTAGGAATGAATTTTGGTAGACCATTACACAGTGGAAATAAATGAAACTCTGCCATTAGTCATAAAATAGTAATATGAATGCTTAATAATTTTCCTGGAATTTTGGTGAATACATTTTTTGTACTTCATTTGGAAAATGACACTTGTGTAGGAATTTTATTAATTATGGGATAAATAGATATAATAAAAGGAAAATTATGAAATCTTGTAGACAGTAATATTTTTCTCATATGCAATTCAGGAAAATTCCCATAAGTCAGAAGATTTTAATTGATGATACTTCATGTGTAAAATGACCTAGAGAATAATTCTAAAAGATTTAATTAAAGGCCTTAATGACCTAGGAAAATTATGAAAATCAACACACTCATTTTATTAGTCCATACCACCCTAGGATAAATACTTGGGGTCAGCTGGATCAAGAGTTTAGAAGTTCGATTTCAGGGTGGCCATAGGTCATGGGGTGCGCTTAGTAAAGAAGGTTGGACTATAGGCCGCCAGGGGATGAATCAACAACTGAGTTAGGGTCTAAGTTCGGAAGTATAACCCTGGGTGGCAGATGCATTCTAGAGACGAGAGTAACAGAGCGACATAAGACTTACCTAGAAGGAGTTGACGGAAGATCGCCACTCCTTAACCCATACCTTAAATCACTGGGTCACTCCATGTAACAGGAGAGAGAAAAAGGGGTTCGGGGTAGGCAACAACTAAACTAAATATCCTTGAGAAAGGGAGCTTTGGGATTCAGCCCATCGTAGCTCCTAGTGCCCCTGAGAGCCTTTCACCGGGAATACCTTGGGCAGTCCTGGGATTAACCTTAAGATTTTAAGTATGATAAACTGTAGATAAGAGTAGTCTATTAGGTTAGGTGAACTGGACATGTGCTCACTCGTGCCGGGTTGGAGGGACTTGGAGTCTTTGACTACTTGCTCGCCCGTGCAGAGTTGGAGGATGAAATTGGTTTCATATATACTCACCCAGGCAGGGTTGGAGGTTTTGTAGCACATTCTCGCCCGTGACGGGTTGGAGAGTTTTGGGACTGGTTAGACCTTCGAGCTGGAGGCTCAATATACTATACTTGCATGTGCATATACTAGTGGCGGGCCATGCGGTACTGGCCAGTCGTCACACCGACGGCAGTACGGTGGACCAGGCGGGTGCGAGGGTTAGAAGGACCAGTAGGATGTTTATACTGGAGTCTGGAAGGCTTTTCCTAATAACGCGCACCCAGCCCAACAAGACTGACAGGTAGTCAGCAAAGTTGTACGCAGAGACTCTAGAGTGCACTGACGGTGTACAGAGGTGCACAAGAGAGGTCTAGGCCTGGTAGTGTGTATACCCGCCTAGAAGGCGGAGACGCCCACTCCGCTGCTGCCGTAGCCACAACGGTGGTACCTGAGAGTGATGCTAGCTCTCGAAAAGTGGGAACTAAAGGTCTGTGATCACGGAGTCGTGTGTGTGTGTTGCACTGCATGTTCATATCATACCCACCATATAGAAGCATAACATTAACCTTCATAACAACTTAAGTCACCTAATGTATAAGTGGTATGGGACGCTTATACATTAGGACCTGTTATACGAACCCTTATCCTATAAGCCTGAGTGGGCATGTTTATAGGTTAAGGTTATTTTTCCTTTATGTATATGCTTGTGACTCTGACACCCCATTGTATAAATGGTATGGGACATTCTATACAATGGGAGCCTTGCAAAAGATCCCTTGCTTATGCGTACCCGCATAAGTGGAGGTTACATTTCATTAAATTTTGATTATATATACCCTGTTAGTTTCGTGTCACCTGCTCGCCTTTGCCACCCTTGTTGTCCTCCGCTTCGTCCTCCCGCACGGTGCCTAGGAGTTGCAGGAGGAGGTGCTGAGGATACGACTTAGTCTTTTTGACTAATGGTCGTTGACCTTACTATTTTAGGAGCTCGAGGAGGTGGACCAGCACGTCGAGGAGGCCGGACTTGAGGAGCAGGTACCGGCTACTACTACTGGAGCACATGTTCAGGTGCGACGATTTGAGATGATAGATTCCGCTGCTGTATGTGAGAGTGATCATGATGTACTGGGCATAAGCCCTATTTACTTTCACTTCTGTACTCATTATGGACTGGCTTTTATTTCATTTGATATGTATATGTGATGTGGCTGTGGACTTGCTTCTGCTTTTACTCTAATTTATTATGCAATTATTCTCTTATTGGCCGAACAGGTTATGATCGTACTAGCCGGCAGAATCGGCGTCTTGCGGTGACGACTAACTCGTGCGTTAGTGTCACCGTAAGGCGGCGGTTCTGGGCATAAGATCCGGTTGCCTCGGATTTGAGGAACAGGATCTTACAAAAGTGATCCTTGCGGGTGGCGTCATTTAACTTACGATAATCAATACACAGTCGCCACCCGATCACCGTCCGTTTTGAGATTAATTCATTATTCTCATTACTAACTACCGTTATCCCTCCCTTCTTTGGCACTATTTTGACTAATCTAACCCACTTACTATCATATGTACGATAGATAATTCCTGTGTCTAAGAGTTTCATAACCTCGCCCTTAACTGCTTCTTTCATGTTTGGGTTTATACGGTGCTGAGGTTGTATGGAGTTACGCGAATTATCTTCCATTAAAATTTTGTGAGTGTAGAAAGATGGGCTTATGCCCTTGATATCAGAAATTAGCTAGGCAATAGCTCAACGATGTTTACGTAAAACTAAAAGAAGTTTATCATTTTGCGCATCTGTGAGGTAGGCCGAAACTATTACTGGTAACTTGGAATATTTTTCTAAGAAGGCATACCTAAGATGTTCAGGAAGTTCTTTCAATTCTAGGGTAGGGGTTCTTCATACGAGGTTTTAGAAATTCTTTCTTTTTCAAATACTATATCTTCGTAGACCTTTTTTAACAGAAAATTAAAATGGGTGGGGCTAGTGGCCATGGCGGCTTCTTGTAACGATTCAGTTGGAAGAGTAGATGAGGAAAAAAATCAGAAAATTCTTTTTCAAATTCAGAGAGGCGATACGAGGATTCTTCACTTAGGTGCATCGATTCAGTTGGAAGAGTAGAGGAGGAACAAAAACTAGAAAATTCGTTTTCAAATTTAGAGAGGCAATAGGAGGGTTCTTCACATTGGGCGTCTACGAAAAAACATGAGTCGTCATTTTCTAGGGTCTTCTTCATCGAGGGGGTGATAATGAAAGTCACTTCATCGTCTCCTACTCGAACAAAAAGCTTACTATTACTTACGTCAATGATAGCTCGGGAGGTTGAAAGGAAGGGTCGACTAAGGATCAGGGGAACATCGACGTCTTCTTCGTTGTCCAAAATGACGAAGTCCACATGGAAGATGAACTTGTCGACTTTAACTAAGACATCCTCCACGATTCCTAATGGGTATTTGATGGATCTGTCGGCGAGCTGGATACTCATGCGTGAGGGGTTGAGGCTACAAATTCCTAACTTCTTAAATAATGAGAGGGGCATTAGGTTTATACTCGCACCTAAGTCGGTCAATGCATTCCTGACAAAAAGATAACCAAAGACACACGGAATAGAAAAACTACCCGGGTCAATGATTTTCTTTTGTAAACCATTTTTCAAGTCAACAGAGCACTCGAAATTTAACGTGACAAGCTAAAGGTTCTCTAACTTATGTTTGTTAGTCAGGAGGTCCTTTAGGTACTTAGCATACTTCGGCATATGGGTGATCGCTTCGTGGAAGGGCAGATTTATGCGGATTTGCTTGAACATTTCTAAGAAGCGAGAGTACTGATCATCCTGATGTTATTTGTTTAGTTCAGAAGGGTATGGTGGAGTTGGATTATTTTTGAAAATGGGTGGTGGAGTGAGATCTTTTTCTAAAATGGGGGTGATAACTTCTTCAACAGAGGGTTGAATTTTTAAAATTGGAGTGGAGCTTTGATTTTTTAAAATGGGGGCGGAGCTTGCCTCGGGCTCTTCACTAACCATACCAGAAACTTGCTTCCCACTCCGAAGAGTTTAATCTTTCGCTTTCTCTCTTGGGTTGGGATCGGTATTGGAAGGAAGGGACCCTGCGGGTTGCTCAGAAATTATTTTTGCGAGCTGTCCTACTTGATTTTCAAGACTTTTAACGCTTCTAGTCAAGGTTCTTATAGTAGCATCATTTGTGGTTATATATTTAGAAAGTAACTCCTCCAAGCTTGGAGGTTTTGGAAAGTTTTGAAGAGTTGGTAGTGGTGCAGAAAAATTGTTTTGAGGTGGTGGGCGCATCGCGTTAGAAGGATTACTCCACGAAAAATTCAGGTGATTTCTTAAAGCAGGATTATAACTATTTGGAAAAGTAAAACCAGGCGCAAGAAAATTCGCAGCAGAAAAATTATTAAAAACATTTCTAGGCATATTATTAACATAATCTACTTGTTCGGGAGCAGGAGTACTCCCATACCTGAGCGGCGGAGGCAACTGTCATCTCCGTAATTTTTTTGCTTAATATTTCTACTTGCAGAGCTAGCTGGGAGACGTTGTCAACTTCAAAGATACCTGCACTTTTGTTTCGGCGGGACCTAGGCACATTCCACATATAAATTTTCATGGCCATGTCCTCAAAAAGATTAAGAGCTACTTTCGGGGTATTCTGGTTTAAAGTACCGCCAGAAGCTGCGTCTATCATTTGCTTTGTACTTTTATTTATCCCGTAATAAAACGTCTGCACTTGTAACCATACAGGCAGCACATGATGTGGGCATTGTCTTAATAATTCTTTAAATCTTTACCAGGTTTTATATAAGTTTTTAGAGTTTATTTTCCAAAAGCGGAAATGTCGTTCCTAAGTTTTGTGGTTTTAGCTGGCGGAAAATAATTTGCCAAAATTTTTTCAGTTAATTGATCCCAGGTTGTGTTGTTGTTTTTAGGTAGAGTGTTCAACCACTACTTAGCCTTAGTTCTAAGAGAAAAAGGAAATAATCTTAGCCTAATAGTATCATTTATAACACCATTTATCTTGAAGGTGTCATAAATCTCAAGAAAGCTTACTATATATGCATTCAGATCTTTATATTGAAGTCCGTTGATGAGTCCTATTTATATTGTTATTTTTGGACTCATCTGGGCTTGTTTTCTTATGCTTGCACTTCACTTTTAGTTCATTATTGTTTATATTTCATCTTATCCTTATTGTCATAGGAAGTGGACTTTTGGCCCATGGTTGTGTATATTTTTTTACTTTTATTGCTTGTACTCTTTTTCATGCTTATCTGGAATTTCTACACACATCAGTGATGGGTTTAGGGGTCGTGTGCATGTTTCGGGGATGTTTGGAAGTAGGAATTCTATGCACGATCATCAGATCTATTGCGCATGACCACTGGTCGGGTGCCGATGATCATGCGCACTGGTATCCTGATTTCCAGATTCTGCCTGGGATAATCGCATGAACACTATACATAGTGCGCACGACCACCAGTCATGCGCCACTGGTCGTGTGTATTGATTCCTATTTTCCTGGAGTTCTGTCTGGGGTAATCGCACGACCATTGGACATAGTGCGCATGACCACTGGTCATGCGTCATTGCTCGTGCACAGTACCCCATTTCTTCTCTTTATTCTACCATGCCAATACGAACGATCACTGGCCATAGTGCGCATGACCACTGGTCGTACGCCCGTGATCGTGCACATTGTTCAAATCTACTTTCTACAAATAGCGCAGGTCTCGCCCTAATTGGATCGATCGATTTCTTCTGCCATTTTTCATCTCCGACGAATGGTTCCTCCATTTCCCTTCATCCTCCACCCTAGGGTGGTGCTCCGGGAAAGCTTTCACCACCAAATCCAAGCCAAAGATTCCTCTCGTCCTCCTCCATCATCTCATGGGCTTATTTCAAGCTTCAATGCCATAACAATCACGCAAAGGGAAGCTTGCAACTTTTGTCTGCTATCGTGACACGAAGAAGACGGGCCATTGGAAGGTGGTGACAGCCCTTCTCTATCCCAGACGCAGTTGAGGACCGAGCTTGGATGCGGATTGATAACCCGATAATTGCAACCGTGAACCCTAAGAAAGACTTTGGATTTGGTCGATCTCTTGCCTTGTTCTTCCTTTATTGTTGTTTATGCGTTATTGTAAACTTTATTTATAGATGATGTGCACTTAGTTTGTAAAATGCTTGTATTAAATCATGTCTATGTGATTTTGAATTTCATTATATTTTCTTGAAGTGCGCAATATTCCATTCACCACCATCCACCCTTGTCGCACTAGCAATTGCTAGTGGCGTGCGTTGCGAAGAGGTGCTCTCGACCCTTATTCTGCAAGCCTACTCGCCCATCCGCCTAGCTATTCGGTGCTTAGCGGCCCTACTAGTCTTCCATCCCACCTGACAAAGCATCGCATAGCGGCATTGCATAGGAGTAGTTATTAGATTTTAACTTTCTTTTATCGCAATACTAAAACCCCCATCGTTAACTCCGACCTAAGGACTTCAATCTCAAGTCCTCCTAGAAATAAACTGTCTGTTTTGTTTGTACCCTAGTTTGGATTTCAGTTTAGTCTTCTCAATTAGTTTCTGGACCCAAGATTTATCTATGGTCAAAGGTTAGTTGTTTGGTTAGATTGCTTTAGTTGTAGAGTTGTCACTTTTCTAGATGAAGATTTGGTTAAGTTGTTTTTGGTTCGACTATGGTCGAACGCCGCTCGACTATCGTCTATCAACTGTTCGGCGATCGTCTATCAGTTGGTCGACTATCATCAGTCAGCAGATCGTCTATCTCTGAGTAAGTTCAACTCTTGTAAGCTCGACGATCTGTGGTATCTGCCTTGTCGATCGTCGAACCCCGCTCGACTTCTTTTCACCAGACAGATTTCTTGATAGTTCAACTATTTGTTAGTTCAACTATTTGTTTGATAGTTCGACTATCTGCTTGGATAGTTCAACTATCTGATAGCTCGACTATCTGTTTGATAGTTCGACTATTTGTTTTGTTTGATAGTTCGACTATCTGCCTTGATAGTTCAACTATCTGATAGCTCGACTATCTACTCTGATAGTTCGACTATCTGTTCTGTTTTGGTAGTTCGACTATCTGTTTGATAGTTCGACTATCTGCTCTGTGTTGATAGTTCGACCATCTGTTTGATGGATCGACTATCTTTTTGATAGCTCGACTATCTGCTTTTATAGTTCGATTATCTGTATCGTTCGACTATCTATTCTGATAGGTCGATGATATCTGTGGTTCGGTCGACGATCTCCGAGGGTCGTTCGACGTTCTTCTGTCTGTCTTTAGTAATTTTGTACTCCTTCTGTTCTATGATTTATTTCCTATTTATTTGGCATATTTTATTAAAGATTATTTCATTAATTTTGTGCATACATCTCAAGGCAATCTTTGCCCCATCCTTTGTGCATAAGTCAAACTTTATCTGATAATGTTTTTTGTCTTATTAGTTGAAATATCTTTTATCTTTATCTGCCATGCTGTCCTTTATAGCCGTTAGACACAAAAGTATTCTCTGGCCGTAAAGAGTTTAGTCTGATGTGACTTTCTTTAGTACTCCTTTTATCAGATTGGATTTGTAGCTTCTTAGAAAGCATTATCCCTTTATAGCATGTCTGTCTGCAGGATATGTTTTGTTTTGTGCTATTTGCAGCCCAGATCACAGATCTCAGAAGAAGACAAAATTCAAACAAAGATTAGAGCCGTTACAAAGGCCCATATATAAAGAGCTTCTTTTGAAAGAACAACAAGAACAACAACAACATAGAGAAGAGAGATACTCACAGACACCAAAGTCTGGTTGACACAGATATTCATATACAGATTAAACAATAAGAGATACAGCTCTCAGATATTGTTACATTAAACTGAGAAGATCGACCTTCTTTAACTCTCTCTTCTTCAATCCTGAGTTCATCCTGCTGCCAGGAACATTCACTCAGAGTCTCAAGAAGAAGAAGAAGAAGGAAGAACAGGTGTTGAAGAAGAACATCCCTTACAAATCTAGAGTTTTCTTCAAGCAGCTCCTTAAAGAACTTCAAGACAGCTCTCTGTCACAAGTTCAGAAGAGTTCCTGCACCCTGAAGCAAGACTTCTTCCTGGATATCACTAAGCAAGGGGGAGCCTTGATTCTTTAGAGCTTTCTAGCTTTGTGCAATCCACTTGCTTCTCTAATATTCTTTTAATAATAGAGAAGACCCTCTAACCCTCTCTCAACCTCCTGTATAAAGGGTTATTACTCCCTTCAAAAGTGAACCTTGGTGGAAGGGCACCTGATAAAAAACCTGTGTTGGATTTTGAGCTCCTGATCAAAAGCTCAAAGGGTCTACTTGATCTACCTGAAGTAGATCAGTTGGTGGCAGGGCACCTGAACAAAAACTTGTAGTGGATTCCTACCAGGGTGGTAGAAGAGTGGACGTGCCTATTTAGAGGGAACCACTCTAAACTTATTGTGTCGTCTTTGTTGCTTAATTTAATTATTGCACTGTGGCTGTGAGTAGAAATTACTAGGATTGCTAGTTACTGTGATAGGACCAAAGCTAAACTATAATTACAGTTAGCTTTCTCTTCTACACTTCACTTTGTGTTAGGCTCTAGGGTTTCAAATATCTATAAACTCATTCCGCAAATTAACTCTAAGGGAGTTTAGTAGGGTGTCATAATTTTTCAATACTCTATTCACCCCACCTCTAGAGTTATATCTATCCTCACTTTCAATTGGTATCAGAGCCAGGTTGACTGACTGTACAGGCTAACACCTGAGTCACAAGATCCAGTTAGATACCAAGTTTAAATACATTCACTTCATGGCCCAGTAAAAGGATTATTCAAGCACCAGACCTCCAGCATGAAACTTAGCTAAGTTCAGCATCTGGAAGGCAAGAATCAAGTTATATATGAATTCTATTGATGAAGATATTTTTTCTTCTATTTTGACAGGACCTCCAACACCACCTGCTGCAGCCACTTTTACAACATCTACAAATCTCAGTGCAGTGCCACCTCCAGATTACAATGATGCATACAAGAAAGCAAAAGTAGCTGATGCAAAAGCAATGAATATTCTGGCTCAGACTATGTCTGATGAAACCTTTCAGAAAGTGGCTGATTGCACTTTTGCAAAAGCCATGTGGGACTCACTGAACCAGATTGTAGCTGGTTTAGCTGATGAGAGGAAGGACAGAAGGTCACCCCTTATATCCCAATATGAAAACTTCAAGAGAACTGAAGCTGAATCAGTCGAAGCTATGTACACCAGGCTCAGCTCTATCATCAATGAGATGAGAACCCTTTGTAAGGAGATAACATTGACAGAGATCAATGATAAGATACTGATGTGCTTCCCCAGCACATGGGATCTTAGGATCTGGCCCATCAAGGAGGCCAAAAGTACAACTGAGATCTCAACTGAAGCCCTCCTTGGAAAGCTCAAATTTTTTGAGCAAGTTCTAAAGACTAGGGAAGTTGAGGCTGAAGCCAAGACTCCAACTCCAACAAGGAAAGAGAAAACTCTTGCTCTCAAAGCTGCTGATGCTTCTGAAGGAAGCCAATCCAATGAGGAGCTGATGGCACTCTTTGCCAAAAGGTTTCTAAAGATGGGCAGAAAGGACTTTAGAAAGAAATCTTCAAGATATGAAGATAAACCAAGGTATGACAGATCTCCTGCTAAAGAAATTATCTGTTATGGTTGCAGGAAACCCTGACACATTCTACCAGAGTGTCCAGAGGAAAAGAACAAGGATTAGAGGAAAGAAAAAGAACATCACAAGAAGCACTCCAAGTCCTCCTCCTACAAAAATAATAAGAAGGAGAAAGGATTTGTTGCTGAAACCTGGAGTGATTCAGATGAGGAATCTTCCTCCTAAAGCTCCAGTGAAGATGAGGAAGAGAAGAAGGCAAAGGAAATCTACCTTATGGCAATTGATGCCTGCAGCAACCACTGAGCTGCAGAGAGTTCTGATGATGATGAAGAAATGTCTACAGAAGATCAGGTATTATCTTCTTATGATTTTTCTTCTGCTGAATTTAAATCTGAATTTAAATCCCTTTACTTAGATTTAATTAGTTCAGAAAAAGATATTAAGGAGCTTAGAAATAGGATAGCAGAATCAGAAATCCTCTCCATTTAAAATGCTAGGTTAGAAGCAGAACTCACTAAGTCCAGTGAAGAAATAAAATTCCTTAAAAATGAACTAGCTAAATCAAAAAGATTAGAAGAATCTCTAAATGGTAGAAGCCTTAAGCTGCTAGAAATCACTAGCATGACAAACACTAGGTCAGGAAATAATAAGCTAGGCTTAGGAGCCTCATCAAGTGAACCCCCATTGGTTCTTAAAAATCATCTTTCAACTCCAGTAAACTTTATTTCAGCTGATGGAATAAAGAATACTGAGCAAGTAAATCAAGTTAACAAAGCCTTAAATAAAGTTAAGAGAGAAAAGAGAAAGCAAAAATTTAAGGAACTACAAAAGTCGTCGAACGCTGCTCGACGTTTGAAGGCTCATTGGTTGAACGATGCTCGACGATCTGAGCATCGATCGTCGAACGATGATCGACGATATCAATATGATTTTCAAAATAATCACCTGAACCTTAGAAATCCTAATGTAAATAGAAACCCTAGGTTTGTTGACCCATCAACTGCATGGAGCATTCCACCTAGGAGATCCTATCCCTTAGGATATAAACCCCAACCTGCTTATTCTTTTATTTCAAGTTTTCATTATGTGAAGAATAATGGACCCAAGGTTGTCTGGGTCCATAATGCCTAACTGTTTAATTTGTAGGTGAAGACCTATCCAATTACTAAAGATAAATGGTATTTAGATAGTGGCTGTTCCAAACACATGACAGGAAACAAAGACAATCTGTCAAGATTCAAGGCCAAGCTTGGACCAAAGGTGATCTTTGGGGATTCCAGTTGTGGTCAATCTGAAGGATATGGTAGGACTACCATTAGAGCAGTAACATTCAAAAGGGTTGCATATGTAACTGGACTGAAGCACAACCTTATCTCAGTAAGCCAGTTATGTGATGCAGGATATCAGGTATCTTTCACTAACACTCTTTGTAATATTACTTTAAAGAGTAATGTAGTGTTATTAGGCATTAGACAGGGTAATATTTATTTAGTAGATTTTAACTCAACTCTATCTAAAATCTACCTGTTTAATGAAGTAACAAATAATAACACCTTATGGCATAAGAGGCTTAGCCATGTTAACCTCAAGAACAAATCTAGGTTATCTAAATACAACCTCGTTTGAGGTTTACCTTCTTGCCCCTACAAGAAGGAAAGCCTATGCAAGGCTTGTCAATTAGGCAAGCAAACAAAAAATTCCTTTAAATCTGTAAATAAAAGTTATTCACCTAGAATCCTATATTTATTACATTTGGACCTTTTTGGCCCAATAAATGTACAGAGTCTAGGAGGGAAGTTTTACACTTTAGTGATTGTAGATGACTTCTCTAGGTTCACTTGGGTGTTCTTCTTGAGAACTAAGGCTTATAACTTCAAAGTTCTTACAGACTTTCTGTTATGTGTGCAGACTGAGTATTCTAATCTTGTGGCCTTGATCAGAAGTGATCATGGTACTGAGTTTGAGTCTCTTCTCATGCAAGAATTCTGTGAGAAAGAAGGTATCAAACATAGATTCTCTGCTCCTAGAAATCCCCAACAAAATGGGGTAGTGGAAAGGAAGAATAGAACCCTGATTGAAGCTGCTGGAACATTATTGGAAGATGCTAACATGCCTCTCTCTTATTGGGCAGAAGTTGTTAGCACAGCTAATTATGTCTTGAACAGATGTCTTATACACAAGCTTAAGAGTAAAACTCCTTATGAGTTGCTTAAAGTAAAGAAACCTAAAATTAATTATTTTAGAGTCTTTGGTTGTGTAGTGTATATTCACAATAACAACAAAGAATACCTTAGAAAGTTTGAAGCAAATGATTCAATGGGAATTTTTCTTGGATATTCCAAAGTAAGCAAAGCTTATAGGGTGTTTAAAAATCTTCTTCTAAAATAGAGGAGTCTGTGCATATTTCTTTTGATGAGTCAAAGATGTTTTACAAGGAGAAGGAAACTTCTCCTTCCTCAAGCTCATTGCAGGTACCAGAATCATGCAAAGATGTCACTCAAGAGATTCTCCATCTATCAACTCTTCATATCACTGATTCAGACAGTGATGAAGACACTGTGGAAGCAGTTGTTGTACCACCAACAGTTCATCCTATTCCTGAGGAGGAATTAATCCCAACTGTTGCTGAAGATCACATCCCACCTGGTGATCTTGTCACACTTAGAGATCATCCTACATCTCATGTGATTGGTGACATATCAGCTGGTGTGCAAAAAGGACATCAATTAAGACAGGATGTGATGCATGCTTGTTTCCTTTCATAGATTGAGCCCCTCACCATAAAAGATGTTGAGCTAGATCCCCACTTGATCA
The DNA here is from genome assembly GCA_039513925.1 of Platanthera zijinensis. NCBI lineage: Eukaryota > Viridiplantae > Streptophyta > Magnoliopsida > Asparagales > Orchidaceae > Platanthera > Platanthera zijinensis. Next base: position 130,619,350 of record CM077092.1, read on the forward strand.
TTGCTATGCAAGAGGAGCTTAATCAATTTGAAAGATGTAAAGTATGGACTTTGGTTCCAAGACCTAAAGGCCAAATAATCATAGGCACTAAGTGGGTGTTTGGAAACAAGTTGGATGCAAATGGAATTATTGTAAGGAACAAAGCTAGGCTTGTAGCTCAGGGCTACAGACAGGAGGAAGGTATAGACTATGACCAAACCTTTGCTCCTGTTGCAAGGCTAGAGGCAATAAGGATCTTTCTAGCCTATGCAGCCTATATGAAGTTTAAGGTTTTTCAAATGGATGTCAAGAGTGCATTCCTAAATTGTGAGCTAAAGGAAGAGGTGTTTGTTGAACAACCTCCTGGGTTTGTCTCTTCAACTCAACCCTCATGTGTTTACAAGTTGCAAAAAGCTCTTTATGGACTTAAACAAGCACCCAGAGCCTGGTATGAGACTCTAGCTAGTTTCTTGTTAGAGCACAACTTTGTTAGGGGAGTAGTTGATAGAGCCCTTTTCGTTAAGCATCACAAGGACACCATCCTTTTAGTTCAAGTTTTTGTGGATGATATTATTTTTGACTCCACTGATCCCAAACTGTGCAAAAAGTTCTCAGACCTGATGCATTCTAAGTTTGAGATGAGTTGTATAGGTGAGCTGTCTTACTTTCTTGGTCTCCAAGTAAAGCAAGATAATGATGCCATCTTCATCTCCCAATCCAAATATGCCAAGGAATTGGTAAAGAAGTTTGGGATGGCTGATGCTTCAGCAATGCATACACCCATGGCTACTAATGTAGTTATAGATTCTGATGATCAGGGTAAGCCAGTTGATCAGAAAAACTATAGGGCAATTGTTGGTTCCCTATTGTATTTAACTACAAGTAGACCAGATATAATGTTTTCCACATGCCTATGTGCTAGATTCCAGGTCAACCCCAAGGAATCTCATTTGATTCTTCTCAAGAGAATTTTGAGATACCTTAAGGGATGTCCAAATTTAGGACTATGGTACCCAGCTGAATCAGAATTTGAGTTAATTGGATACTCTGATTCTGACTATGCTGGTTGTAGAGTTGACAGGAAAAGTACCTCAGGAACTTGTCTGTTCCTGGGAGAGAGAATTGTCTCTTGGTTTTGTAAGAAACAAGCTTCAGTCTCAACTTCAACTGCAGAGGCTGAATATATAGCAGCTGCTAGTTGTTGTTCACAGATCTTGTGGATTCAAAACCAGCTTTTGGATTATGGGTACACACACAAGAACACCAAAATCATGTGTGACAGTACCAGTGCTATCTCCATTGCACAAAATCCTGTGCACAACTCTAGAACCAAGTACATTGAGATTAGACACCATTTTTGAGAGATTGTGTGGAAAAGAACAAGATCAGCCTTGAGTTCATATCCACTGACCTTCAGAGAAGTGATATTTTCACCAAGCCCTTAGATGAACAGAAGAATCTGTTCTTTTTGGTTCAACTAGGCATGATTAATGGAAAAGACTAAGTGTGACTTCTACCTTATTGAAATCTGTTTGAAGATCGTCGAACGAGGTTCGACGATAGTCGAACAGGTCGAGCCTATCATCGACCTATGGGTGACGACGACATGTTTTTTTGTGAAGATAGAAATAGTCGAACGATTGATCTACTACTCTGCTTTAGGAAATGATCGTCGAAGGACCGTTCGACTATCGTTTCCAGTATATATTAAAATAGATCGATGATTGTTGTTTTAATATAAAACTAATTGTCGACCTAGGTTAAGAGATCGTCTTTTAAGTAGTCGACAGAGCTCGTCTTTTTGTATTCCGTCTTTCTGCTTGAGCTCTGCCCCGCGCCTTCTGCCGTTTCGTCTTCGTCATCCTCTCCAACCAAATCAATGGCGGTTGCTCCAGCTCTCCTGACAGCGATTAAGTTTGACACCGGTTTCTGCGTGGATTTCGACTCGTTCGCGCCTGCGATGCGGAGATTATTGAGATGCTCCAGCTCTGCAAGGATCAAGGTTTTGAAAAGCTTATGTCAACAAGGATCAAGATCAACATCCCAGAGATCAAAGAGTGGGTTTACTCTTCGTCTTCCAGCGACGAATCCATGACCGGGACAATAGGCGGCGAAGAGGTAATCCTTACTCCTGCCGTTCTGACTGAAATTTTTGGATTGTTGAATGGATAAGATGAATATGACCAAGATATTCAAGAGTATGTAAGAATGCTCATAGAGCTAGGACATGTTGAGGGCATTCCTACAAAGTTGCTGAAAGAGAACTTCCCGTTGAGTATAAAGTTCTTAGCTGAACTTATTGGAAAAGTGCTGTTAGGTAAGCACTCAGCTCATGACAATATAACAAGGCAGTAGTTTACCTTGATGAGTGCGATCATCAATAAGAAAGAGATAAATTGTGCAGGGATGATGTTTTATTTGATCAGAAAGAAGAACAACAAGAAGGAAGTAACCCTTTGAAGGGTGATAGGAATATTTCTGAAAGAGAAATATCCTCAACTATTGGGTAAAGTTGCAACTTCCATCAATGCCAGTAAGAAAATGGATCCCACCTTATTTGTTAAGTGGAAAAGGAGCATTATGAAGTCTTCACCAGCTGGGGTAGCTCCTGTTTTATCTTAGAGCACAAGGACTGTATCAGTCACTCCCCACCTACATGAAGAAGGCTCCTCCTTTCCCCCCATTACTTCTTCCTCTGCATTGCCATCCACATCTGCATTACCATCTACATCCACTGTCTCTCTTCTACTTGATTCCTCCACTATTCTCCATGCATCACCACCAGCATCTCCACTCTCTTCACATCTTGCTAGGATTTCTCATCCTTGTTTTGATCTGTTAGTTTCTGAGAATCCCACTCCACCTCAGTCACCAATTTCTCATTCAGATCATATTGATCTTCTTGCATCCACTCATCAATCCCTAGTTCACAATATATCTCATCTGGAGACCACCGTCCCTGATGTTCTTCCATCTACTGTGCTTCCCCCATCCATATCATTTGAAATAACTCCAGCTTTCATTGCAAACATCCTGGGGCTAATTACTCCTTCAATCAAAATCATGATTGAAGAAGCAATTGCACCTCTTGTTTCTACCATCTCTTCCCTAACATCCTCTATCATAGCCCTCTCTAAATCTTCTGAGCCCTCTTCAGTTAGGGGCCTGACTTCAGTATCTACTGAAATCAGGCAGGGGGAGATGTTCGAGGAAGTTGCCTCAGGACTACCCCTTGTTACTCTTCAAGCAGATCCCCAAGCTGAAATTCAAAAAGAAACAGCAGTTCTAGTTGACATTACAACATCATCTGCAGAACCAGCTCCAGTTTAGAGGCCATCTGATATCAAAATGGAAGCATAATTCGCCTTCAAAGTGTGCCTTGAAGAAGCCTCCACACCCTTAGTTGCTCTATTCCTAGAAGGAGTCATTACCTCCTATCTAGATGACTTGTGGGAGTTATAAAATTCTGAAGAAAATCCTGAAGGTAATTCATTTACTCAATTCCTTGACATGTTAACTGACATGCAAGCCTGTGAATACCTAGAAGGGATGTTTCGATACCATTTAGAACACCTTTGTGTCCCCTTGGTTTCAGATCTTGTTCGAGAAGTTCAAGCTGATCCAGAACCAGCTCCAGAACCAGCTCAAGAACCTGCTGTTCAAGAACCTGTATGTACTTATCCAACTCAGATAGCTGTGCAAGATGATCAAGAGAAAGTTTCAGATGTACAAGAAGAAAAATCAACAGTCTGGGAAGATTCCCCAGGACTAGATTTGGATACTCTTCTGGCATAGGATGCCTTAGAAGAAGAAAAAGAGAAAGCTGCATTAAAAGCCAAAGAACAAGCTGAGCAAGAGGCTTTTGACCCCTATGATCAACCTCCATCATCTCATTCTGATGATGAGGAGGATTCTGATGAGTCAGAAAATTCTAAGAAGAAGAAAGCAGCAAAAAGGAAAAGGAAAGCTGCTGCTCCTCCTCCTCCTAATCCTGATCATAATGTTCCCTATTATATACTGAAAGGGATAGATCCCAAATCTAAAGAATATCAACATTGGATGGGACTATCCAGAAATCAACAAAAGTAGAAAAATAAATGCAAAAGGTATGATAGTCCAGCGCCAAATTGGAATCCCAGAGGACCTCCTCCACCTCCTAGTGCAGGAGCATCTGGAAACATTTCTGCCAATCCATCAGCCCCTTCTGCTAAATTCACTTCGTCTCAAGCACATCAAAGAAGAAGCAATCCAGGATGTCAAAGCAGATCTCAATCTAGACATCAAAGACAAGATGTTGTTACAAAAGAGCAAGTGAAGGAGATAGTATATCAGAAGCCAACCTTTTCTCCTCCTCCTTCACCCAAGAGAAAAGCAACCCCTCCAAAAGAAAGCAAAAGCATACCATCCAAAAAGCCTGCTCAAACAAATAAAACTGATTCAAAAGGAAAAAGGATTATTCACTCTGAAAATTCAAGTAAAAAATATGCAGAGTTTGCTCCTCCACCTTCTCTAGTTATTCAAGAAAATAAAGAGCAAGCTGCAAGTATGCTAGAACTCTCTACAAAATTCAAAACTATAAAACCTTTAGATTCAACTGGTGAAAATGAATATGAAAGACAAGAGCTAAATCCTGATTTAAGGATGGCTAGATTTCTTGAACTAGTTGGATCAGCTCAAATCAGACAGGCCAGAGCTGAAGGAAAAGATATTACAGGCTTAACTACTATGTCTAAATTCAGAAAGAAGGAGCTAGATAAATTCCAAGTTAGACCTGAGGTTTTTGATCCTTCTAAATATATGGAAAAGCACCCAGAAGCAGTAGTGCCAAGAGCAGGAGAATCACAAATCATTGGAGAACAAGATTTGAAGTTATCAAAGAAGGAAGCTCTATATCCTTTCAGAAAAATTTCTTTTCTTCCCAGTTCTTCTGTATCTAAACCAGATTCTGATGCTGCTTAAGTTTTATTTATTGGCAGTATGTTTATTTGACTGTTTGATTGATATAATTTGATGTTTAGATGTTTCTTTTTCTAAGTTATATTTATTTCCAGTAGTTTTTGTTTTGAGAGACTTATCCAAAATAGTGGGAGATTGTTGGTACCCTAGTTTGGATTTGAGTTTAGTCTTATTAATTAGTTTCTTGACCCAAGATTTATCTATGGTCAAAGGTTAGTTGTTTTATTAGATTGCTTTAGTTGTAGAGTTTTCACTTTTCTAGATGAAGATTTGGTTAAGTTGTTTTTGGTTCGACTATGGTCGAATGCCGCTCGACTATCGTCTATCAACTGTTCGACGATTGTCTATTAGTTGGTTGACTATCGTCAGTCAGCAGATCGTCTATCTCTGAGTTAGTTCAACTCGTGTAAGCTCGACGATCTGTGGTATCTGGCTCGTCGATCGTCGAGCCCCGCTCGACTTCTTTTGACCAGACAGATTTTTTGATAGTTCAACTATTTGTTAGATAACCTATTTGTTTGATAATTCGACTATCTTCTTGGATAGTTCAACTATTTGATAGCTCGACTATCTTTTTGATAGTTTGACTATCTGTTTTGTTTGATAGTTCGACTATCTGCCTTGATAGTTCAACAATCTGATAGCTCGACTATCTGCTCTGATAGTTCGACTATCTGTTCTGTTTTGGTAGTTTGACTATCTGTTTGATAGTTCGACTATCTGCTCTGTGTTGATAGTTCGACCATCTGTTTGATGGATCGACAATCTTTTTGATAGCTCGACTATCTGCTTTTATAGTTCGACTATCTGTGTCGTTCGACTAACTGTTCTGATAGGTCGACGATCTCTGTGGTTCGGTCGACGATCTCTGAGGGTTGTTCGACATTCTTATGTCTGCCTTTAGTAATTTTGTACTCCTTCTATTCTATGATTTATTTCCTGTTTATTTGGCATATTTTATTAAAGATTATTTCATTGATTTTGTGCATACATCTCAAGGCAATCTTTGCCCCATCCTTTGTGCATAAGTCAAGCATTATCTGACAAAGTTTTTTCTCTTATTAGTTGAAATATCTTTTTGCTTTATCTGCCATGCTGTCCTTTATAGCTGTTAGACACAAATGTCTTCTCTTATCGTAAAGGGTTTAGTATGATGTGACTTTCTTTAGTACTATTTTATCAGATTGGATTTGCAGCTTCTTAGAAAGCGTTATCCCTTTATAGCATGTCTGTCTGCAGGATATGTTTTGTTTTGTGCTATTTGCAGCTCAGATCGCAGATCTCAGAAAGAAGATAAAATTCAAACAAAGATTAGAGCCGTTACAAAGGCCCATATATAAAGAGCTTCTTTTGAAAGAACAACAAGAACAACAACAATATAGAGAAGAGAGATACTCACAGACACCAAGTCTGGTTGACACAGATATTCATATACAGATTAAACAACAAGTGATAGAACTCTCAGATATTGTTACATTCAACTGAGAAGATCAACCTTCTTTAACTCTCTCTTCTTCAATCCTGAGTTCATCCTGCTGCCAGGAACATTCACTCAGAGTCTCAAGAAGAAGAAGAAGAAGGAAGAAAAGCTGTTGAAGAAGAACACCCCTTACAAATAAAGAGTCTTCTTCAAGCTGCTCCTTCAAGAACTTCAAGACAGCTCTCTGTCACAAGTTCAGTAGAGTTCCTGCACCCTGAAGCAAGACTTCTTCCTGGATATCACTAAGTCAGGGGGAGCCTTGATTCTTTAGATCTTTCTAGCTCTGTGCAATCAACTTTCTTCTCTAATATTGTTTTAACAATAGAGAAGACCCTCTAACCCTCTCTCAACCTCCTGTATAAAGGGTTATTACTCCCTTCAAAAGTGAACCTTGGTGGTAGGGCACCTGATAAAAAACCTGTGTTAGATTTTGAGCTCCTGATCAAAAGCTCAAAGGGTCTACTTGATCTACCTAAAGCAGATCAGCTGGTGGCAGGGCACCTTAACAAAAACCTGTAAGGGATTCCTACCAGGTGGTAGAAGAGTCGACGTACCTATTTAGAGGGAACCACTATAAACTTCTTGTGTCATTTGTGTAGCTTAATTTAATTATTGCACTGTGGTTGTGAGTAGAAATAACTAGGATTGCTAGTTTATGTGATAGGACCAAAGCTCAACTGTAATTACAGTTAGCTTTCTCTTGTGCACTTCACTTTGTGTTAGGCTCCAGGGTTTCAAATATCTATAAACTCATTCCGCAAATTAACTCTAAGGGAGTTGAGTAAGGTGTCATAATTTTTGAATACTCTATTCACCCCCCCCTCTAGAGTTGTATCTATCCTCAATTTCTCTCAAGTCCTCCTAGAAATTAACTCCACCTTACTGTGTTCCTTGAGAGATCAATACTTAGGAATACTTGGCCATTTTATATTACTTGTGTGACCGGTTCACTAACGTGATCTTTAGCATCATCCGTCATACTGCACATATTGCTGCACCATTTGAATTATGCTAGGCTTCAGTTCAAAGTTATTATTAGCTATTGCAGGGCGCACTATACAAGATTATGGCCCCTCTAGATTTGGTCGTGCATAATAGGACATAGGACTATGCACGACCTCCTCCACGTGGGGTTCTTCCATTCTTAAATTAGAAAGTGACTCGAAGTCCTAAACCGGTACATGGAGAGTAGGGTCTTGAAATTGTGATCTTCTCCAAAGAGTACGCTCAATTTCATGGTCCAAGTCAGAAATAACTGACGGACTCCCGCGGTTCATGCACTAAAAGAAAAGAAGCGAAAAAAGAGAAATAAAAAAAATAGAAAAAAACTGAAACTAAAAAATATTTTGAAATAGATTTTTTTATGATAATTTAACTCCCGAACTTCCCAAGGGCTACCCAATGACGGGTTTGCAAGGTACTAGACAAGATAGTGGCACTTAAAGTCCTTTTCCCTTTTCGAGAGAATTAGGTGGCGTAGAAAAATTGTGGAGTGGGTTTCTATTAAGAGCGATAATAAAAAAAAATTGATTTTGAAATTTTTTTAGAAAGAGGATGAGAAAGAGAAATGATAAACGTAATAGGTTCGTGTTTTCGATATATCAACAAAAGTTGTTGTTGGGTACATTGGAAAATGTGTACTAGATTTGGAGAAGCCACAACTTAGTCAATGATATGCATCAATTTATATTTGATAGGAGTTTGAGTTTCTTTGTGCAGGTTTAAGTATTTGAAGGAAAATTTTTTAAGTACAAGTGTCGACACTTGTGAAGAAACTGTGTCGACACTAAGGAAACTTGTGTCATCACTCAGGCAAGTTATGTCAACACACAGGCAAATTATGTCGACACTCAGGGAAGTTGTGTCGACACCCAGAATTTGTGTCGATAATTATAAAGAAGGTGTGTCGACACTCAAAGCTTTGTCGACACATAAAGAAGCAGTTGTGTCCACATCCAAAAATGTGTCAACATCTGAAGCAGGACTTGTGTTGACACTTAAAACTGAAGCTATGCCGACATTAAGGAGGTATGTCGACACCTGAAGAAATTGTGTCGACACATAGGACTTGTGTAGACACACCAACTCTCAAAAGGCTTTGTCGAGTTCAGAAGTTATTGTGTCGACACACAGGACTTGTGTCGACACACACTCAACGCAATTCAACAAACACTCAACACTAACTTTCTCCAACACAAATGTCGAGACAAGAAGCTGTTGTATCGACACACAGGACTTGTGTCGACACATACAACATAAGCAGTGTCGTGAAGCAGAAGTATGACTGTGTCGACACTTGGAGTAATTATGTCGACACCATGAAGACTTGTGTTGACACTGAGTCTATATGTGTCGACACATGTGAAGCAGTCTGCTGAATGTTATGTGCTGAGTTGAAAAGACATTGAAGAACCTGGTGACGTGACTGGTGACTTGACAGGTGTCATAACTAGCCGGTCTGATGCCACTATCAAAACTATCAGAAGTTTGTTATGAACCGGATCAGCTGGTAACCTTGAAGCAAGCTTTATATAAGAGACAAATTGGAAACGAAAAAAAATATATGAACAACAACGTTAGGCATCAATAAGAAGAATTCTGACAGATCTTGGCTGTTTATAAGAAAGATTAAGAGTTCTATCTTAATTTAAGGAAGAAGCTGATTGAAGATCATCTTTATCAACAAAGAAGATCCAACTTATTTTGTTCTAATCAAGAAGCTTTGAAAAGCTAAGTTAGGTTGGATCAGAAGGATCAGTCAATACAAGAACTGATCAAGAAGAAAACATCAACAGATAAATCTAGCTGGTGAAGTTTTCAGTTACACTTTACTCAAAAATTCTTGTAGGATCTTCTGTTAGATCTGAGATTGTAAGCCTAAAATTATAAAGGCTGAGGTAGGATTGTAGGCCTGAGGTAGGACTTGTGGAAAGTCTGAGTTGTAAGCTTAATTATAAAGGCTGAGGTAGGGCTGAGGCCTGAGGTAGGATTCTGGAGAAGAATATGAGGTAGGACTTGTGTTAAGTCTGAGGTGTAAGAACCATCTTTGGTTCTGAGTTTGTAAGATCTGAGGATCTGAGCAAGTGGAAGGAAATTAGGCTGAATCCAATTATCTGCTGGATAGGTGAAGGGGTGGATATACCCATATCTTAGGGAACCACTATAAGTCTGGTGTTTACTGTGATGTGTTTATTTTCTGTAGACTGATTAATCTGTGCTGAAAGTAGTCTTATAACTTTTTGCATAAGAATTAAAAATACACAAAAAGATTAGAACCTATTCACCCCCACCCCTCTAGGTGTTTAGGCTCTTGAAATAAAGTCTTTCAAGTGGTATTAGAGGGAGGTTACTGAAAATTGGACCTAATAGTCAGAGGATTTCTCCAAGGCAAATAATAGATAACAAAAATGGGTTCAAGTGAAAATCAAAAGGAATTTGGATCTATGAAATTGCCCATATGCAGGAAAGAATATTTTGGCATTTGGAAAGAAAGGGTAAGGTTGTTTATGGAAGCATATGATCCAAGAATTTATATCACAGTACAGGAAGGCCCCTTCATCCCTATGAAGGTTTCAGTTCTTGATGCAAACATTCAAACTTCAAAGAGTTATTCAGAGATGACTAAGGATGAAATAATCTTGGCTACATTAGATAAAATATCTCAGAATATAATTGTAAGTGTCCTAGATGATGCAAAATTCCAGAATATTGTGCAATGTAAAACTTCTAAAGAAATGTGTCATCAGGGAAGTGGAAAAACAGGCTGACACACCACCACCTACACTTTTTGGAAAACTGATTTCATATGAAATGCAGCTTACTGCTTGGAAAGAGGAAGAGAAGGGCAGCAGATCTGAACATAATGAAAAGTCAGTAGCCTTTAAGCCTGAGGTCTCAAGGAAGGGTAGGAGAAAATCCCCTTCTCCACTTATAAGGAGTACTGAAGAAGATGAAGGTGTTCCTGAAACAAGTACTGTTAGGTACACTGGATAATATGTACTTGATTCTGAGAAGCCTCACTTATCTCAATGATATACATCAAGGTGTATTTGATGTTATTTTAAGTTTATATGTGTAGGTTAAGTTTTGACTAAAATGCAGAAAAAGTTTCTAAGTCCATGTGTCGACACTTAAGGAAGTCTGTGTCGACACTTGGAGAAGTAGTGTCGACACTTGGAGAAGCAGTGTCGACACAAGAATAAACTGTGTCGACACACAGAAGATTTTAGTCGACATCAAATGTGTCAACACCGGGAGGCCATGTCGACACACAAAAGTATTAGTCGACATCAACTTTGTCGACACCAGGAGGCAGTGTCGACACACAGAAGCAGAGTCGACATCAACTGTGTCGACACCTGGAGGCAGTGTCGACACACAGAATTCTTAGTCTACATCAACTGTGTCGAAACACAAGACTTGTGTCGACACACAGCAGAGGTTCCACAATGTTGAGTGCTGTGTAGTGAAGAAGTGTCTATGCCAACACAAAGAGGCAGTGTCGACACATTCTACAGTTGCAGTGCCAAAGCAGCTATGTCGACACCACCAAAGTCTGTGTCGACACTTAAGTCACTTGTGTCGACACATATTGACAGTTTGTCTCGACACATAATGACAATCAGTCTCGACGCTTTGCTAACAAAGACAAAGGTTCAAGAACTGACTGGAGACTTGACAGCTGTGCATTCAAACAAGTTTACTGAAGGTGTCAGACTTGTTAAAAGTTGGTTAGAAACCGGATCAGCCGGTTACCATGGATGAAGTCTATATATATGGATGGATTCTGTCAAATCAATAATGATGAAAAACAACAACAGACACAACTACTAAAGTATTGATCATTGATCAAGAAAGTGCATGTCACACTGAAGAAGATTTTCGTGAGAAGATCTAAGGAGAATTCAAGCAAGAATTCTGAAGAAACTTCACAAGTTCTGAAGAGAGAGAGAGAGAGATCTTCAACTGTTGAAGTAAAGGAGGAGACATCTACAAGTCTCCTAAGAAGCAGATCTTGAACCAATCTGCTAAGAAGGATTCAGATTTATTTCTGATTCAAAGAAGGAAGCTGGCAGTAAGTCAACTTCAAAGGATATCAACCCTACTGTGTTAAGATTCAAGAAGCTTTGAAGAAAGATAAGAACAGGTTGATTTCAGCCATCAGTCTCATCAAGAAGCTGATCAATAATCTTCTTATCCTTTCTCTCTCAACAAGGGTAAGAGTCCATTCAAAATACTTATCAAATTCTGTATGATCTTTTCAAAAGATCTGAGTTGTAAGCCTGTGTTATAAAGGCTGTGTGTAGGAGATTTAGATCTCTGAGTGGTAAGGCTGTTTGAGCCTGAGTATATGAGATTTAGATCTCTGAGTTGTAAGGCTATTTGAGCCTGAGTGTAGGAGAATCAGTTCTCTGAGTTGTAGGCCTTGTGGCAAGGCTGAGGTAGGGCTTATTAGCCTGAGCTGTAGGAGTGTGGATACATTTCAAGTTGTAAAAACCTTTAAGGGTTCTGAGCTGTAAGATCTGTGGATCTGAGAAAGAAGGAAGAAGTTAGGCCGAATCTAGCACACTACTAGATAGGTTAAGGTGGAAAGTGGATGTACCCAGACCTTGGTGAACCACTATAAACATGTGTGCAACCTGTGATGTGTGTATGATTGTGATTTCTGTGTTGTAATTGCTGTAGAATACTTAATTTCTATTTTTAGATCTGAAAAATATTCTGCCATAAGTAAAAAAGGAAAAGAACCTATTCACCCCCACCCCCTCTAAGTGTTTGGGTTATCTTGAAATTAATTCTATCAAGTGGTATCAGATGGAGGTTTCTCAAAGAAGGACTTAATAGTCTGAGTTAGATCCCTAAGGAAGAATCAAGAATCAAGAAAATGGGTTTTGGAGAAAATCACAAGGAACTAGGGTCTATGAAATTACCCATCTGCAGGAAGGAGAAATTTTTAATATGTAAAGAAAGGGTCAGGTTGTTTATGGAGGCTTCTGACCCGAGGATCTATATTATAGTAAAAGAAGATCCTTATATTCTAATGAAGGTGTCTGTTCTAGATGCAAACCAGAAAACTCCCAAGGACTTTTCTGAGATGACTAAGGATGAGATCATCCTGGCAATTATGGATAAAAGAGCCCAGAATATCATATTAAGTGCCATAGATGATTCAACCTTTCAGAATTTGATTCACTACAAGACCTCCAAGGAAATGTGGGACACTTAGATAGTCTATATGGAGGGTTTTGAAGAAGTTAGACAAGATAGAAAGTCTATGCTAAATCAGGAATATGAATGTTTCAGACAAGAAAAGTCAGATAGCATATCTGAGTGCTATAAGAAGTTATACAGAATAGTAAATGAGCTGATGTCTTATGGAAGGGTCTTCAGTACATATGAACTGAATGATAAATTCCTAAGATCCATGACAAAGGATTGGGACACCAAGATTTGTGCCATTAGGGAAGTGGCCAAACTTACAGATATTTCACCTCCAACTTTATTTGGAAAGTTGCTGTCTTATGAAATTCAACTAATGACTAGAAAAGAGGAAGAAAGAAATGCAAAAGGGGAGCATAGAGAAAAGTCTATGGCAATCAAGGTTGAAGCCACTAGAAAGAATAGGAGGATGTCTCTATCATCTTCTAAGGAAGTTGCTGAAATTACCTCAGATAATTCAAACAACAAAAATTCAGATAACAGTGATTCAGATACCGATTTTGCTTCCTTTACAAAGCAGTTTCAGAGATTCCTGAAGAAGAAGCAGTATAAATCTAGGCCCTCCACATCACAGCTAATTGATGACTATTATCAAAAGAGAAAGTCATCTAGGAAGGACAGGAGAAGGTCTAAGCCTAGCAAATCTACAACATCAAAGAGAGTTTACTATTGCTGTAATAAGCCTGAACATGTTGTGGCTGAGTGTCCATACAAAAGAAAAGAGTATGCTGATAAAAGAAAGACTCAACAAAAGAGGAAGAAGGAGAAATCCTTTATTGCTAAGAAGGATAAAAGCTTGACAGACCAATCAACTTCAGAGTCTGAATCTGAAGCTGAGGCATATATTGGTCTTTATGAAGCTGATAAAGAAGATGAGTTTATGCAATTGCTGAACTCCATCTATGAATAAGAAGACCATCAGTGTATGGGACTGATGGCTGTATTAGAAGAAGACAAGTGCTAGGATCAGTCTGGTCCTAGTAAGGTACAATGTATTTATAGAAATTCAGATTGTAGTACTGGTACAGAGTCAGCAAAATCTACATCAAGTGATGTGGATGGGTCTGAATCTGAAGGTGATATTCATCAGCTGATAGATGAATATGGGGACTTGTTGTAGGCACTAAAGAAATGCAAGAGCCTGGCCAAAACTCAAGCTAAGGAAATTACAGATTTTAAGATGGCTGCATCTGACTTAGAGAAAGAGTTTGATCAAAAATTAAATGAGATTGCCAAACTAAAAACTATAACTGTTATTCAGATGGTCACAATCACATACAAAAATGATCTAGTCAAAAGTATGGAAGGCAGACTTCAAAAGGAGAAAGATTTGGTGGCTAGTTATTTCAAGCCAAAATCAGTTTTATCTTTAATAGATGAGTTTGTTGCTCAAAAGGGTAAGGCTGGAATAGGCTTTAAGGGTAACACCAGGGCTGTCCAATTCAAGAGAAAAAGCAAAGCCTCAGTCCAACCACTGAATTTTAAGGACCATGTAGTTTTTAGAAAGGTACAAGTGCCTTCTAACAAGTATGACCTTGAGAATACTCATGATCATAGTAAGACTGAAGTTCTGAATGACAAGGGTGGTTATGTTAATAAGGCAGCCCATGTTCAAAAACCCCATGTTCTTAAGAAAATAGTGGGTGTGGCTGCAGTAGTACCAGCACAATACAAAAGATTTGTTGTCAACCAGACTGTCAAAAATGTATCTAAAAATAGATACAACAAGTATGAATGCTTGTGCTGTGGCAAGACAGGTCATTATGCCATAGATTGCTTGCACAACACTAGTGTAAGGAAGAACAACAGTGTACCTGTTAGAAGAGCTTCAGGTAGATTTGGTAAGTATGAAGCTAACTTAAACCAAGGACCCAAGACTTACTTGGGTTCTAAGTAGAGGTAATTCTTTATTGCAGGTGAGTCCAAGTCACCATACCCCTATATGGTACTTGGACAGTGGATGTTCAAGGCACATGACTGGAACAAAGGGATTGCTGAAGGACTACTTGCCTATCAAAAAAGGGCCTAAAGTAATCTTTGGTGGCTCTGAAAAAGGAATCATCAAAGGGTTTGGTAACATTTCTAGTAATAAGATTACTATCACTCAAGTGGCCTATGTGAAGGGTTTGAAAAACAACCTTATAAACATAAGTCAGCTGAGTGATTTAGGATATGACATTTCATTTGTTAAGAATGGATGTCATATCAAAAGGTCAAATGATCAAAAGGTCATTTTGACAGGATACAGAAAAAGGAATGTGTACTGTCTTTATTTTGAGTGTGAGAACAAAGGTTCTCTTATTTGACTTGTAGCTGATGAGAGAGCCTCTCATTGTGTCAAATGGCACAAGAGGCTAGCCCATCTTAACTACAAAACTATTGGCCAACTCTTTAGCAAAGAGTTAGTGAGGAATGGTCCTCAAGTTAAGTGTGTAAAGGAAAGGGATATGCTCAGCTTGTCAAAAGGGCAAGCAGACAAAATCCTCCTTTCATAGCCTTGAAAACAAGGATTCAGTGATGTGTCTATACCTCCTATATATGGATCTTTTTGGTCCTATTCCAGTTCATAGTCTAGGTAGAAAGGTCTAAACTTTTGTGGTGGTAGATGACTATTCTAGATATTCCTGGGTGTTCTTTCTGAGACAAAAATCAGAAACCCCTAGTGTTTTACATAGTTTTGTTAAAGAAATTCAGAATGAACTGGACAGTACAGTGGTCAAAATCAGAAGTGACCATGGCACTGAATTTCAATCTGAAAGTATGACAAGATTGTGTGAAGAATTTGGGATTTTTTAATAGTTCTCCTCACCTAGAACACCACAGCAAAATGGTATTTCTGAAAGGAAGAATATAATATTGATTGAGGCTGGAAGAACTCTATTGAGTGACACTTCTCTCCCCGAATATTTCTGGGCTGAGGCAGTAAACACTATATGTCATATGATCAACAGGGCTTCTATTACCAAGTGCTACAAAAAGACTCCCTATGTGATCATGAAAGGTAGAAAACCAAATTTATCCTATTTTAGGATCTTTGGTTGCAAGTGAAATATTCTTAACAATGGCAAGTCTTATCTAACTAAGTTTGCTGCCAAATCCCAAGATGGGATATTTGTTGGGTACAGCAATAATAGTAAGGCTTATAGGGTCTACAACTTGATTACACAGGTTGTAGAAGAATCTGTACATGTTGTTTTTGATGAAACTAGATTGGTCAACAGTGAGTTGCCTTGCAGTTCATGCAGTCCAACAGGAATAAATGAGAGAATGGACAAGATTTCCATTGTAGAAGATTCAACTGCAGATCAAGAAATGGAAAATGGTTGCTACTATCCTGGGGGAGTACAGGACTCTCTAAAAGATGAAGAAAACCAAGAGGTACAACACATTGAAGAAACTAGAGGTATTTAGCCTGAAGAAAGACTACCTCCAGCTGTTAGACACTTAAAAGATCATCTAGTAAATCAGATAATTGGTGATCCAAGACATGGAGTGCAAACCAGAAGTAGGAACTTGAACACAGTGCTGTACTCAAGCTTTCTATCTCAATTAGAGCCAAAGAAATTTGAAGAAGCTATCCTAGACCTACATTAGATTAATGCCATACAAGAGGAGCTAAATCAGTTCAGAAGGTGCAAGGTCTGGGAGTTAGTTCCTAAACCAAAAGACCACAACATCATTGGAACAAAGTGGATCTTTAGGAACAAACTGGAGCAGAATGGAATCATTGTGAAGAACAAAGCAAGACTTGTTGCAAAAGGTTACAGGTAGGAAGAGAGTATTCACTTTGATCAAACATTTGCCCTAGTAGCAAGACTAGAAGCCATTAGAATGTTCCTTGCCTAGGCAACATATCAAGGATTCAAGGTATTCCAAATGTATGTAAAATCAGCATTCCTGAATGGAAATTTAAAATAAGAAGTCTATTTAAAGCAGCCTTCAGGTTTTGTAGATTCTCTAAAACCTGATTATGTTTATAGACTTAGGAAAACTTTGTATGGGTTAAAGCAAGCCCCAAGGGCTTGGTATGAAACCATGTCTACTTTCCTTATTGAGAACAAATTCTTAAGAAGGAAAATAGACAAAACTCTATTCCTAAGGGAATCCAAAGGTAAGATAATCTTAGTTTAGATTTATGTAGATGACATAATTTTTTGATCTACTAAAAAAAACCTTTGCAAGAAGTTTGCTAAACTTATGCAAGGGAAGTTTGAAATGAGCAGTATGGGGGAACTTAAGTTTTTCTTGGGACTTCACGTAAGACAGGCTAATGATTGCTTGTCCATATCCCAGTCTAAGTTCACCAAGGAGTTAATTAAGAAATATGGTATTTAATCATCCTCCACCATGAGAACTCCTATGGGAATAAGTATGCCTATATGCAAAGATGATGCAGGTAAACCTGTAGATGAGTCTTTGCATAGAGGAATAATTGGCTCTCCACTATATCTCACTGCTAGTAGACCAGACATTATATATGAAACATGTGTCAATGCTAGGTACTAAGCATGCCCTAAAGAATCTCATTACACTACAGTAAAGAGAATTTTGAGATATCTAAAGGGCGCACCTAATCTAGGCCTTTGGTACCCTAGGAATGGAGATTTTCTTACAAACAAGCTATTCAGATACAGACTTTGCAGGTTGCAAAGAAGATAGAAAAAGTACTACAGGGACCTGTAAATTTCTAGGAGGAAGATTGGTGTCTTGGAGCAGTAAGAAGCAGACTAATGTGGCAATTTCTACAGCTGAGTCTGAATATGTGGCACCAGGAAGTTGCTGTGCACGGCTGTTGTGGATTCAACACCAGCTAGAAGACTATGATATTCAAGTAAGTAGAACACCTTTGTTTTGTGATTCTACAAGTGTTATTTCTATTGCTAATAATCTTGTTTCACATAGTAGGACTAAGAACATAGAAATTAGATACCATTTTCTTAGAGAACATGTAGATAAAGAGGACATCTCACTAGAATTTGTTAAGACAGATTATCAAATTACAGATGTATTTACTAAGCCTTTAGATGAAACTAAATTCAATAAATTTAAAATTGAATTAGGAATGTTGAACATAGATTAGTCTAAAAAATTTGGCTAAGTAAATCTGTGTCGACACATTCAGAGAAGTGATGTCGACACTTCAGTAAATCTGTGTCGACACAACCAGAGAAGTTGTGTCGACACTTTAGTTAGTGGTGTCGACACAACCAGAGTAATGGTGTCGACACTTCTAGAAATTGTGTCGACCCTAAAACCCTAAGAGTCGACACAAAATTTCTGATGAACTACTAAGTATGTCTAGTGTCGACATATCATCAATTGGTGTCGACACATAGTAGTCAACACATTGGTCGAGACAATAGAAGTATGTGTCGACACTTTTCAACAGTGTCAACACATTTAGACAGTTTTTGCCCTCCTTTTGACCTTCTTTGTTTAAAAGGGTATAAATAGGTCAAGAAAATATTCAGTCGACACGCTCTCCAGATTTTCAAGACTAAACCCTTGTGTCGACAAACTCTCTTCTCTCAATTCAAGATTTCTCTCCATTTCAATGGCGCCAAAGATTGAAGATAACATTAACGAAGGCTACGAGCTGGTGCGCAATGCTTTTGATGATGCGGCGACAGAGACTAAAGGGGTCATTACTCTTGTTACTGATAATGGATTAGAGTTTCTTGTATCTGAACATACCAAGATCTGGAAGAAGGAAGTGTTTGAGTTCTATGCTGCTGCAACAGTGGACTCCACTTGACTCAAGAATAAATCGTCAGTTAATGGAAATAGAGTGAAACTTACTCTGAAAAGTTTACGAAAGATTCTTCACCTTCCTAGAATTCAGGATGAAGAAGATGTCCCAGCCTCAAAGACAAGGGAGGCACTATAGTGGTGTGGATTGGATCCAACAATGAAGATTGGAGCAGCCATTAACAGGAAAGGGATGAATCAACAAGGAAAATTTCTATCTAAAGTTGTAGGGAAGGTGATTTTGTGTAAACTAGGAGGACATGATAGGCTCTCGGCCTATATGTTCAGTCTGATGTCAAGGATAATATTTAAGATTAACACAGATTTGTATGCAGTTCTGTTTGAGAAGATAAAGGAAGGAATCAAAAAGCCTAATTTTGCTAGATTTATGAGTTTATACCTGGCTTGAGCAATTCCAAAGGTAATGCATCTGATTCCAGGATTTAAAATAAATCATATGAGAAGGATGGATATCAGGATAATATCCAGATGGGATAGGGTCCACTCAAAGGACATACCTGATTTCGATAACCAAGAGACTGCAGCAAAATCACCAGTACATGACACTACTGAGCATAACCTTGTGCAGGAAGACACATTGAGTGCACAGGTATAGGGGGAGAAAGAAAGTGTACAAGTACATGACAATGCTGAGAATGCACAAGTGCAGGGGGAGAAGGTTACTGCACAGGTACAAGGAGAAGAGAGAATTCACTTGGCAAGTGAAATAGATTCACAAACTGATCTTCATACTTCTTGAGTTGTTGATGCTGCTGATAAAGAAATATCACCAGTTCACACTCACCAGGAATTCACTCTGGAAGAGTTATTTCCTGAGATTGAGGGAGCAGCTGATAAGGAGGAGCATATAAGGGTTGAGGAGGTACAGATGAGATTTGAGGGGGAGCAGGCTAATCTTGAGGGGGAGTAGAATGGCAATGAAAATGATATACCCTCTACTCCACCAAAAAGGGTTGAGATAGCCAGTACTTCAGCTTCAGAGGATGAGGAGATTACAAATGTAAATAAAAGAAAGCTGATGGTTTTCAAGAGGAGAAGCCAGAGCTATAAGAAAGCTTTGCAAGCTACTACTTCACAACAAGCTCCTGTGACTGATTACAGTAAATTTTTGGTAGATCTACAAGTGAAATTAGATGAGCAAAGATGGTTTTTAGAAAAATATGTGGATGAAAGCCATAAGGCCCTCCAATTTGATCTAGCACAAGATATAAAATCAATCAGATTTGAGGTAAATCAGAATAAGAAAGAGATGACAGATTGCTTCTACAAGGGGGGCAATGTTGTAGTATTTCTAGCTAACAAACAAGCAGAATTCAAGAAACAAGTGGATGATATTGCTATCAAATAAGGCTATGTCCTTGAAAATCAGATTAGAATGAATGACAATCTGACTGAATCTCACAATGAGATAATCACTGAAGTAAAGAAAACTGTAATTGCAATGACTTAAGCAAGGGCTAAGGAGAAAGAGGAATTTGATCAGAAGCTACATGAAGCCTTGGATTCCTTTAAGACAGCAATTACTACTTCTCAGAAAACAATTTCTGATCAGCTTCTAAAGTTAAAATCATTTTATAAAGATGATGTCAATTTTCTTGATGGCCAGATAAGATTTCAAAAGGATGACTTAAGAGATCACATTGTAAAAGAAGCCATAAAGGGGGAGAGAGTGTTAGTCAATGTTGGCTCAGATCATACAAAATGGATATCTAATAGCATCAGAGCCACTCTGGGATATCTACCCCTTTGTGATGATGACAATGTTGCAGAATCTGGTGTGCAACCTGCTTATGCTGGAGGTGATCAACCTGAAGTTGCTCAGATCTTGTACCCTCCAACATATTTTGATATGATTCTACAATAGGTTCAGACAATGTACAGTCCTCCACAGGATGTTGAGAATGTCATTATAGAGAAAGTTGAAATGCCAGAAGCTGCCTTGAAAGCTCGGCAAGATGCTCAATTATCAAAGAAGAGATTCAGAGAGCAGGCAGAGTTAAAACTTGATTTTGAGCAATGGAGCCCCACTTCTTGAAATATCATATTAAATGCCTAGAAAGGTGTAAATGACCAGGTTCATGAAAGGGGCAAATGGTATAATGAGCAGGAATGGAAGAAGTATGAGGCAAGGCAGGAAGCCATAGTTCAATACAGAAGAAATGCTAAGAGTGGGAAGCTACCTCTTGATGCTCAGGAGCCTAGCAAGTATTTCCCTAAGCCTTTTAATTATTTTGAAAGGAAAAGGATTAAGGATGAAACACAAAAGAAGGCTGACTTGAAAGGCAAGAAGCTCATTGAAGATACAGAACCTTCTGTGCAGGCTCAGATTAGATCAGGGAAAGGAATAGTCATCAAGGAGCCTGTCGAGCCTTAGTTTCGTTTTACTAGATTTTTCAAGAACTATGTAATTCTTGTTTTTTTAAAAGAAATCTATGTAATCAGGTGTTAAGAAACTTTTTGATATGTTAAACAAAACAATGTTCCATGTTCATTTAATTTGCATCCTTATTCTGTGATGTCAGTTTATTATTTCTTTTGTTTATAAGTTGCCTTGTCATATAATGTTTATATACATCAAAATGTTTGTTTATTATAAATGGTGTATATCATTGACTAAAGGGTTATGACATCTCCAAATAGGGGGAGATTGTTGGGTACATTGGAAAATGTGTACCTGATTTGGAGAAGCCTCACTTTGCTCAATGATATACATCAAGGTGTATTTGATGTTATTTTGAGTTTATATGTGCAGGTTAAGTATTGGCTAAAATTAAGAAAAAGTTTCTAAGTCCATGTGTCGACACTTAAGGAAGTATGTACACTTGGAGAAGCAGTGTTAACACAAGAAGAAACTGTGTCGACACACAGAAGATTTTAGTCGACATCAAATGTGTCGACACCGGGAGGCCTTGTCGACACACAAAAGTATTAGTCGACATCAACTGTGTCGACACCAGGAGGATGTGTCGACATACAGAAGCAGAGTCGACATCAACTTTGTCGAAACCTGGAGGCAGTGTCGACACACAGAATTCTGAGTCTACATCATCTGTGTTGACACACAGGACTTGTGTCGACACACAGCAGAGATTCAATATTATTGAGTGCTGTGTAGTGATGAAGTGTCTATGTCAACACAAAGAGGCAGTGTCGACACATTCTATAGATGCTGTGCCAAAGCAGCTATGTCGACACCACCAAAGTCTATGTCGACACTTAAGTCACTTGTGTCGACACATATTGATAGTTTGTCTCGACACATAATGACAGTAAGTCTTGACTCTTTGCTGACAAAGCCAAAGGTTCGATAAAACTTGACAGCTGTGCATTCCAACAAGTTTACTGAAGCTGTCAGACTTGTCAGAAGTTTGTTAGAAACCAGATCAGCCGGTTACCATGGATGAAGCCTGTATATATAGATGGATTATATCAAATCAATAATGATGAACAAAAACAAGAGGCACAACTACTGAAGTATTGATCATTGATCAAGAAAGTACACGTCACACTGAAGAAGATTTTCGTGAGAAGATCTAAGGAGAATTCAAGCAAGAATTCTGAAGAAATTTCACAAGTTCTGAAGAGAGAGAGAGAGATCTTCAGCTATTGAAGTAAAGGAGGAGACATCTACAAGTCTCCTAAGAAGCAGATCTTGAACCAATCTGCTAAGAAGGATTCAGATTTATTTCTGATTCTAAGAAGGAAGTTAACAGTCAGTCAACTTCAAAGGAGATCAACCCTACTGAGTTCAGATTCAAGAAGCTTTGAAGAAAGCTAAGAACAGGTTGATTTCAGCCATCAGTCTCATCAAGAAGCTGATCAAGAAACTTCTTATCCTTTCTCTCTCAATAAGGGTAAGAGTCCAATCTAAAAACTTATAAAATTTTGTAGGATATTTTTAAAGATCTGAGTTATAAGCCTGTGTTATAAAGGCTGAGTGTAGGAGATTTAGATCTCTGAGTGGTAATACTGTTTGAGCCTGAGTGTAGGAGATTTAGATCTCTGAGTGGTAAGGCTGTTTGAGCCTGAGTGTAGCAGAATCAGTTCTCTGAGTTGTAGGCCTTGTGGCAAGGCTGAGGTAGGGCTTATTAGACTGAGCTGTAGGAGTGTGGATACATTCTGAGTTGTAGGAACCTTTCAGGGTTCGGAGCTGTAAGATCTGTGGATTTGAGAAAGAAGGAAGAAGTTAGGCCGAATCTAGCACACTACTAGATAGTTGAAGGGGGAAAGTGGATGTACCCAGACCTTGGGGAACCAATATAAACCTGTGTGCAATCTGTGATGTGTGTATGATTGTGATTTTTGTGTTGTAATTGCTGTAGAATACTTAGTTTCTATTTTTAGATCTGAAAATTATTATGCCTTATGTAAAAAAGGAAAAGAACCTATTCACCTCCCCCTCTAAGTGTTTGGGTTATCTTGAAATTAATTCTATCAAGTACATCAGATAGTCAAACATCTGATGAAGACTTTGCTTCCTTCACAAGTCAATTCCAAAGGTTCATGAAGAAAAAGAATTGGAGAACCAGTCCTTCATCTACATCTTATTCCAAGGATAAATACTACAGGAAGAAGAAAACACCTAAGGAGGACAAGAATGCTTCTAAACCTGGAAATAATCTAATTTTAAGATTGTGTGTTATTGCTGCAACAGGTCTGTGCATGTCATAGCTGACTGTCCTAACAAAAGAAAGGAGTCAAAGGACAAGAAGAAGCAGCTGGTCAAAGGCAAGAAGGAGAAGTCTCTAGTGGCTAAGAAGGAGAAGAGTTGGACAGACTCTAAATCTTAAGAATCTGAAGAAGATGAGGACGAAGCATATGTTGGACTCTTCTCAACAGAAGAGGATTCTAGGGAACTAGAATTCCTACAGATGCTGGAATCCATAAATGGAGTTGAAGAATATTGTTGTAAAGGGCTGATGGCTCAATCTGAAGAACATAAGTGTCAGGATCAGCCTGGACCAAGTAAGGTAAACAATTTACCCCTAGTCTCAGATTACTTTACTGGATCAGAATCAGAAGCATCTTCTTCGAAAGAAATGGATGGATCTTAGTCTGAGGGGGATGTTCACCAACTCATTAATGAATATGGTGGGTTGTTGCATGCTCTAAAGAAGAGCAAGTTTCTTATTAAAGAGAAAGCCAAAGAGATTGAGTCTCTTAAGCTGGTTATAGTAGTTTCAGCAAAACATCTGGATCAAAAACTAAATGAGGTTACCAAATTGAAAAACATTACTATTATTCAGATGGGCACAATCTCATTCAAAGAGAATCATACAAAGAAACTAGAGGGAAAACTTCAGCAAGAGAGAGAGCTAGTGGCAAAATTCTCCAAGCCAAAATAAGTCTTACCTTTGATAGATAATTTTGTTTCCCAAAAAGGAAAGACTGTTCTAGGCTTTAAGGGAAGAACTAGGGCTACCAATTCTCATAAGAAAGGTAAAGCCACAGTTCAGCCTCTAGCTGTTAATCCCCCTATTTTCTTTAAGAAGGTAGTGAATCCTACTAACAGGTATGATCATGATATTACACATGGTCAATATGAGCATGAAAATTTCATGAGCAAGGGTGCTAATGTCAATAGACCAATCTATAGGCATACCCATCATATTCAGGAGGAGTTCTTGAAGAATGCTGTTCCAGCACCAACACTTAATAAGTCTATTGACAATAAAGTAAGAAGGCATGTACCTTAGAATATGTGTAATAGGTTTGAGTGTTGGTGTTGTGGCAAGGTGGGACACTTTGCCATGGATTGCTTGTTTAACTTAAGTGTTAAAACCAAAAGTAGGATTCATGTTAGATCAGTCACAGGATTTCAAGCTAACAAGGACCAAGGACTCACTAGCAAGTTGCGTCCTAAGGGCAAGTGATTCTTTATTTGTTGCAGGTAAATCCAAGTAACCATACCCCTATATGGTACTTGGATAGTGGTTATTCCAGACATATGACTGGAACAAGGAGAATGTTGAGGGACTATGTGTCCATAATGAATGGACCAAAAGTTATATTTGGTGGATCAGAAAAAGGAATCATCAAAGGATTTGGTAACATATTTTTTGATTCAATTACAATCACTAAAGTGGCTTATGTAAAGGGTCTAAAACATAACCTGATTAGCATAAGTCAACTTAGTGATCTATTTTATGATATTTCTTTCCTCAAAGGGGAGTGCCTAGTAAAAAAGTGAAGTGATCAAGAGATCATTTTGACTGGCACTAGGAAGGGAAATGTGTATTGCCTTAACCTAGAGTGTGAGTCTAACAACTCACCTATTTGTTTGGTTGCAGGATAGAAAGCTTCTCTATATGTCAAATGGCACAAGAGGCTAGCTCATCTAAACTATAAGTCAATTGGACTGCTGTTCAGCATGGGATTAGTGAGGAATGGTCCTCAAGTTCAGTGCATAAAAGAGGGTGTGTGCTCAGCTTGCCAAAAAGGCAAGAAGACTAAGTCCTCTTTTCAGTCACTTGACATCAAAGATTCAAAGAGATGTTTGTATCTCATGCTTATGGATTTGTTTGGTCATATGCCAGTCCATAGTCTTGATAGGAAAGCATACACACTTTTTGTTGTGGATGACTATTCTAGATTTATATGGGTTTTCTTCTTGAGGTAGAAATCTGAAAGTCCAACTATTTTCCAGACATTTGTCAGACAAATACAAAATGAATACAACAGCTCAGTGGTTAAAATCAGAAGTGACCATGGAACTAAATTTCAGTCTGAATGTATGATAAAATTCTTTGAAGAACTTGGGATTCATCAGGAATTCTCTTCACCTAGAACTCCCCAGCAAAATGGAGTTGCTGAAAGAAAGAATAGGACTCTAATTGAAGCCAGTAGAACTCTACTGAATGACACTACTCTCCCTGAATACTTCTGGGCTGAGGCAGTAAATATTGCATGTCATATGCTTAATAGGGCCTCCATCAACAAGAAACACAAGTTGACTCTCTACCAGATTTTGAAAGGCAGAAAACCAAACATATCTTATTTCAGAATCTTTGGTAGTAAGTGTTTTGTACTAGTCAATGGTAAACACTTCCAAACTAAGTTTGCTGCCAAATACCTAGAAGGGATATTTGTTGGGTACAATAACCATAGTAGAGCATACAGGATCTACAACTTGACTACTCAAGTTGTAGAAGAATCTGTGCATGTTGTATTTGATGAGTCAATGTTAATTAACAGTGAATTGTCTAGTTCTTCAGTTAGTCCTACAGGTCTAACAAATAAGCTGGACAAGCTGACCATCAATGAAAATGTTCCTATTAAACTGGATGAGGATAATGATGCCAGCTATCAAGGGGGATATCTAGTCCCTCTGGGTGAAGAAGAAAATGTGGAGCATCAAGATGAGAAACTAGAGATAGCCATAATATTGATATAATTCCTCCAGCAAGGAGACACTTGAAGGATCATCCAGCTCACCAGATCATTGGTGATGTAAGTCAGGGTGTTCTAACAAGGAGCAGGAGCATGAACACAGTTTTTTGTTCTAGCTTCCTATCTCAGAAAGAACCCAGAGGATTGAAGAGGCCATGCAAGACACCGACTGGTTTGATGCAATGCAAGAAGAGCTCAGTCAGTTCAAAAGGTGTTAGGTCTGGGAACTGGTGCCAAAACCTAAGTATCACAACATAATAGGAACTAAGTGGATCTATAGAAACAAGCTTGATGAGAATTGCACTATAGTCAAGAACAAGGCTAGACTGGTAGCAAAAGGCTACAGGCAAGAGGAAGGTATTGATTTTGATCAAACCTTTGCTCTAGTGGCAAGGCTGGAGGCAATAAAGCTGTTCTTAGCCTATGCTGCCTAACAAGGGTTCAAACTATATCAAATGGATATGAAATCAGCATTTCTGAATGGTGATTTAAAAGAAGAAGTCTATGTAGAACAACCCTCAGGTTTTGTAGACTCTCACATTCCTGATTATGTATATAGGCTTAGGAAAGCTCTATATGGTTTGAAACAAGCTCTAAAGGATTGGTATGAAACCTTGTTTGCCTTCCTCATTGAGAATAAATTCTCTAGAGGAAAGATAGACAAAACTCTATTTTATAGGGAATCAAAAGGTAAGATTATACTAGTCTAGATATATGTGGATGACATTATCTTTGGTTCTACTGAAAATAGCCTTTGTAAGAAGGTTTGCCAAACTTATGCAAAGGAAGTTTGAGATGAGCAGTATGGGTGAGCTGAAGTTCTTCTTGGGACTTCAAGTTAGAGAGACTGAGAGTGGGTTGTCTATATCCCAATCTAAGTTCACCAAGGAGTTGATTAAAAGTATGGTTTGGACTCAGCTTCTACTATGAAAACTCCAATGGGAACAAGTATGCCTATATGCAAAGATGAAGCAGGAAAACCTATTGATGAGTCTTTGTATAGAGGGATATTTAGATCCCTACTATACTTGACTGCTAGTAGACCTGACATCATGTATGCAACATGTATCTGTGCTAGGTATAAAGCATGCCCTAAGGAATCTCATTATACTGTAGTTAAAAGAATTTTGATATATCTTAAGGGCACACCTAATCTAGGCCTTTGGTACCCTAAGAATAGAGATTTTCTATTAACAGGTTTCTTAGATAATGATTTTGCTGGATGCAAAGAAGACAGAAAAAGGACCACAGGAACCTGTAAATTCCTTGGTGGGAGGCTGGTGTCATGGAGCAGCAAGAAGCAAACAAGTCTAGCTATATCAATAGCTGAATCATAGTATATAGCTGCAGGTAGCTGCTGTACACAATTGATGTGGATAAAGCATAAACTAGAAGATTTTGACATCCAGGTAAGTAGAATACCACTATTTTGTGATTCTACAAGTGTTATATCTATTGCTAAGAATCCTGTATCACACAGTAGGACCAAACATATAGATATTAAGTTTCATTTAATTAGAGAACATGTAGAGAAGGAAAATATTAATCTAGAGTTTATAAAAGCTGATAACAAAATAGTTGATATTTTTACAAAACCACTGGATGAAACTAAATTCAATAATTTCAAAATTGAATTAGGTATGTTTAACCTAGACTAGGTTAACACAAGTTTCTATTAGTAGAATATATAAGCACCAAATTTCTGTTGAAATTTGGCCAAGTACCAAGTTTGTGTCGACACAAGAAAGTTGTGTCGACACACTCAGTGTGTTGTCTCGACACAGAACAAGGATATGTCTATACTGAAATAGTATCTGTGTCGACAGAAGAATTAGTGTCGACACAAAAAGTCTCGACATAACCTTTTCGAGACTATATGTCGAGAGGATATTTGTGTCAACACAAAAAGTTGGTGTCGACACAACTCTGTCGAGACTAAAGTGGTCAGTGTCGACACAGACGCAAGAATGTCGACACAGACTCAAGTATGTCGACACATAAATGTGTCGACTTAAAATACATTTTGTCGACTTAGACATTAGTATGTCAACACATAGTCGTGTCGACTTAACTTAAGTTCTGTCAAGACCGAGGTCATTTTTGTCGATACAAAAACTGATTTGTCAACTTAGGCCAGACTTTTGATCTGCCCTTGACTCTAGTACTATAAATAGGTGAAGACAAAATTTGGTCGACTACGCTATCAAAATTTTTGACTCTACACCTTCTGTCGACATAGACCTTCTCTTCTCTTCTTCTCTAGCATGTACGTAAATGGCGCCAAACCAAGAAGATAAGATTAACGAAGGTTATGAACTGGTTCGCGAAGGATTCACGACTTCTTCTGAGGAAATTCAGGGAGTCATTGCCCTAATTTCTGAAAATAGATTAGAATTTTTGGTCTCTGAATCGACCAAAATATGGAAAAAGGAAGTCATGGAGTTCTACTCAACCGCTACTGTGGACACATAAGGAAAGAAAATCAAGGCGTTTATTCAAGATACCCGGATGAAGCTCACATTGAAATCTATAAGGAAAGAACTACATCTACCATTGATCAAGGATACAGATGAAATAACTCCTTCCCAGATAACTGAAGCTTTATGCTAGTGTGGACTGAGTCCCAGTATTAAGATTGGATCATCTATCAATAGAAAATGGATGAATTCCTAAGGAAAATTTCTTTTAGAAATTGTGGGCAAAGTGAAAATCTGCAAGACTTGTATACATGATTGGATTTCTGCCCACATGTTCACTCTTATGGTGAGGGTTATATTCAAGATAAACACTAACTGGGCAGCAGTAGTGTTTGATAAAATACAAGAAGGATTTAAGAAACCTAACCTGGGAAGGATCCTAAGTTTATGCTTGACATTAGTAATTAGAGATGTTCTGAAACAAGCAAATTGCTCTAAGATAAATCACATGAGGAAAATGGATGTGAGGATACTGTCAAGATGGGACAGAGTTCTAACCAAGGAAGTCCCTGCTCCTAAGGAGCAAACTAAGAAAGACAAGAAGAAAAAGAAGGTGGTTGTACATGCTGACTCCTCCAATGATTCTAAAGAGGAAGTGGTCTATAGTTCTAAAGAAGACCAACACCAACAAGAAGCACATGATGATGTAAAAGACAGTGAGCACCAAGAGCAACAAGTTGACTCCACTCAAGGGGAGAACACTTTCAACAATGAACTGAGTTGCCGACCCAAGGGAGAGGTATTGATGATGCTGTCCTAGACAGTGATTTAGCTACAGATACAATCATGAAGATGGTATCTGAAATCAACACTGCAGCTAAAGAAACTTATAAGACATATGCTCAAAATGAGCCAGTAAGTATCTTCTCCACAGTCTAGTGATATATGATAGTATTCTTCTCAATAATTGTTCAGGGGGTAAACTTTTGTGTAAAAATTAAGTCATTAAACCTAAACTAATCTTATTCCTTCTATACAGATTTTGTAGGAATTTATAATGGAAGAATTGTTTCCTGATCTTCCTCCAGATACGACTGAGGGGGAGGAAATTGGGAAAGGAAAAGATATTCCAAGGACTGAGGGGGAGTTATCAAAGGATACTGAGGAGGATACCCCATCTGAAAAGAATACTGTTAATATTAATAGTACAACTGAATTTTCTGAAGATGAAGAATCCACATTGGCTAAGAAAAGGAAGATAACTGTTTTAAATAAAAATAGTTCTGGATACAAGAAGGCTTTGCAAGTGGGAACAACACCATCTACATCAACTATGGACTTTAGTTCTTTACTGGTCCAGATACAAATAAAACTAGATAATCAAAGACAGTCTATAGAGCAATATGTGGATGAAACTCATAAGGAGTTACAGTTTCAATTGGCCCAGGACATCAAATCCATTAGATTTTATGTGAATCAACATAAGAAGGAGATGACAGGTTGCTCCCATAAAAAAGGTAATGTTGTGGTGTTCCTGGCCAAGCAACAGCAAGATATCCAAGCTAAAGTGGATGAAATTGAATTGAAGAAGGGATATGTACTTGAGAATCAGTTAAGGATGAATGAAAATCTCAAGGATTCACATCATGAAATATTGACAAAGCTCACTGATTCTAGCACTACTCTGAAGGTTGAAATCTCCAAGCAAATACAGGAAGATATATCAGCTGTCAAAGTCACATTTCAAGAATCACAGGAGAAAATTAAAACTTTTCTGACAAAATTCAGAGCTTATTTTAAAGAAGGAATTGAATATATAGCTGATCAAGTAAGATTTCCAGAAAGAACATTTAAGAGATCATGTTGCAAGAGAAGTCATAAAGAGGAAGAGATTACTAGTCAAATCCAGCTCTGACCATGCTAAATGGACTACCAATAGCATCAGAGCTACTCTTGGATATCCTCCTCTTTGTGATGATGCTAATGTAGCTGAGTCTGTGATACAACCTGAATATTTTGAAGGAGATCAGCCTGAAGTTGCTCAGGTGATCTACCCCCCAGCTGATTTTGAGATGGTTCAAGAAGAAGTGCTGAAAATGTATAGTCCTCCACCAGAGGCACAAAATGTAATTCTGGAAAGGTTGAAATGTCAGAAGCTGCATTAGAAGCTCAGAAGGAATCTCAACTTTCCATGAAGAGATTCAGAGAGAAGGCTGAGCTGAAGCAGGATTTTGAGCAGTGGAGCCCAACTTCTAGAAACATCATACTTACTGCCTGGAAAACTATAAAGGATAAAACCAATGACAGGGGTAAGTGGTATTCTGAATAAGAGTGGAATAAATATCAAGCAGGACAAGAAGTAATTCTTCAACATAGAAGAAGTGCTAAGGCTGCGAAGCTACCTGCTAATTCTCAAGAGCCAAACCAGTACTTCCCCAAACCTTTCCACTATTTTGAAAGACAGAAGATCAAGGCTGAAGAATTAAAGAAGAAAGCTCTAAATGGGAAAAAGCCAGCTGAGGTTGCTGAACCTTCTATGCAGGCTAAAATCAAGTCTGGCAAAGGAATAGTTATTAAGGAGCCTAGTTAGTTATAGGATTTCTAGGTTTATGTAATAGAACAATGAACTATTTTGTTTCTTTTGTTCTATTATAAATTCATGTAAACCAAAGTTTTTCTGATCAATGAAATCTGTTTCAGTATTAAATGTTTGTTGTTTATAATGATTATGTGATAACCTGCTCTGAAATGTTTTTACTTCTATTACAATTTTTTTATCTTAAGAGATGTATATCTTTGACTAAGGGTTATAACTTCTCCAAATAGGGGGAGATTGTTGGGTACATTGGAAAATGTGAACTAGATTTGGAGAAGCCACAACTTAGTCAATGATATGCATCAATTTATATTTGATAGGAGTTTGAGTTTCTTTGTGCAGGTTTAAGTATTTGAAGGAAAATTTTCTAAGTACAAGTGTCGACACTTGTGAAGAAACTGTGTCGACACTCAGGAAACTTGTTTCGACACTCAGGCCAGCTATGACGACACACAGACAAATTGTGTCGACACTCAGGGAAGTTGTGTTGACACCAAGAATTTGTGTCGACACTTATAAAGAAGTTGTGTCGACACTCAAAGCTTTGTCGACACCTAAAGAAGTAGTTGTGTCGACATCAAGAAATGTGTCGACATCTAAAGCAGGACTTGTGTCGACACTTAAAACTGAAGCTATGTCGACATTAAGGAGGTGTGTCGACACCTAAAGCAATTGTGTCGACACATAGGTCTTGTGTCGACACACCAACTCTCAAAACGCTGTGTCGAGTTCAAAAGTAATTGTGTTGACACATAGGACTTGTGTCGACACACACTCAATGCCATTTGACAAACACTCAACACCAATTGTCTGCAACAGAAATGTCGAGACAAGAAGCTGATGTGTCGACACACAGGACTTGTGTCGACACATACAACATAAGCAGTGTCGAGAAGTAGAAGTATGACTGTGTTGACACTTTGAGTAATTGTGTCAACACCATGAAGACTTGTGTCGACACTTAGTCTATATATGTCGACACATGTGAAGAATTCTGCTGAATGTTGTGTGCTGTGTTAAAAAGACATTGAAGAACCTGGTGACGTGACTAGTGACTTGACAGCTGTCATAACTAGCCGGTCTGACACAACTGTAAGAACTGTCAGAAGTTTGTTATGAACCAGATCAGTCGGTAACCATGAGGCAAGCTCTATATAAGAGATAGATCGGAAACGAAAAAAATAATATATGAACAACAACATGAGGCATCATTAAGAAGAATTCTGACAGATCAAGGGCTGTCTGCAAATGAAAGATTAAGAGTTCTATCTGAATTTAAGGAAAAAGCTGATTGAAGATCATCTTCATCAACAGAGAAGATCCAACTTATTTTGTTCTTTTCAAGAAGCTTTGAAAAGCTAAGTTAGGTTTGATCAGAAGGATCAGTCAATAAAAGAACTGATCAAGAAGACAACATCAACAGATAAATCTAGCTGGTGAAGTTTTAAGTTAATCTTAACTCACAAATTCTTATAAGATCTGTTGTTAGATCTGAGATCGTAAGCCTAAAATTATAAAGGCTGAGGTAGTGCTGTAGGCTTGAGGTAGGACTTGTGGAAAGTCTGAGTTGTAAGACTAATTATAAAGGCTGGGGTCGGGCTGAGGCCTGAGGTAGGATTCTGGAGAAGAATATGAGGTAGGACTTGTGTTAAGTCTGAGGTGTAAGAACCATCTTTGGTTCTGAGTTTACAAGATCTGAGGATCTGAGCCAGTGGAAGGAAGTTAGGCTGAATCCAGTTATCTGCTGGATAGGCGAAGGGGGATTAGTTGATGTACCCATATCTTAGGGAATCACTATAAGTCTGGTGTTTACTGTGATGTGTTTATTTTCTGTAGATTGATTAATCTATGCTGAAAGTAGTCTTATAATTGTTTGCCTAAGAATTAAAAAGACACAAAAAGATTAGAACCTATTTAACCCCCCCCCCCCCTAGGTGTTTAGGCTCTTGAAATAAAGTCTTTCAGTTTCTCCCCGACAACCGCGCCAAAAACTTGGTCATCGCTTTCCGCTTAAGAAAAGAGAGCCGAACTAGCAATCCAATTAGGCAAGTATACCTATTCAACTGTAGCTAGGGGACACAAGTGTCATATTGAAATCTGGGAACTGTTGAGTACACTTACTCACACGAAGACTATTATTTTATCGACGAATAAATCTTTAGGGATAAAGATAAAATTAAACAAAAATAATGAAAGTGAAATTAGCACTAAAAGAGAACTAAATGCAGTTAAATAAAAAGCATAAAAGAAGCGTTTACGATAAAGGATTAGAATAAAGGAATGGAAATACACTCGATCGAGAATCACTTCCGCTAAAGTCGATGAAAAACACGATAAATAAACCTAAGCTTAATAGGGTAAAGGTCCTTGACCGTGGAGGTTACTAAAGCTTGAACACGCTTCTCTCGAAGTCGTGCCAAACTGAGTTTAGGAAGGTCCAACGAACTCTCGTCTAAATCAGAGGCCTAAAGCTCGCTTTACGCGGTGAACACCACTATTGGATTTAACTCCAATCCAGGAGATTTGGAAGTCTGCCTATCTCAAGGGGTGCGTACAAATCTCTTTACTCTTGAATGCGCACTTCAAACTATCGGCCTCTCGGCTAGCCAGTAATGAAAGCTAAATTGAAAATTATATATCGACAATATAATTCCAAGCGATAAAAATCAAGAGTAATTTGAAGGCCTAAACCCTAAAAAGAAAAGGTAAATTCAAAGCATCATAACTTAATCACTCGAACCTCGGATCATAAAAAAAGTTACAACTTGAAATGAAAATTACAATTGCAATGAAATGAAAATCCTATTCAAGCCCTTCAATTATCAACTAGAGCAAGTGCAAAATTGCAATAAAAGCTAATACATCAAAAACACTAAGCTAGGGTTAAGAAAATTACAAAATAAGAAAGAGAGAGAGAGGGAAGAATACCAAAAAACACTAGTAAAAAAAAGGCAGCACCTCCCCTCTCAACCCAAAATTTGTCTTAAATGAAAGGGGGGCAACTAAATTTATAGATTTTTTTCTCTGGTTGGTCACGCCCTAGTTCACGCCCGTGGAGGGCGTGTCAGGGGGTGCGACACATATAGGGTTGACCTCGGGCTCTGGATTCTGGCGGGAAGGATGATTGCTTTCGTACGATGGCGGGCACGCCCTGGGTAACGCCCGTTTAAAGGGGGGGTGACACGTACGTCAAGTCTCAATCATTGGTCAGAAATCTGTCAGTATTGGAAAAGGGGGAGAACACGCCCTGGTCACGCCCGTGGCGGGGGGGCATGATAGTACCATTGTCGTGGAGAGGCAAAAATGCAATAAATGCGGCGGTAGACTCTGGGCAGAGGGCGACAAACCCGTGTCATGCCCTGGTACATGCCCGGGGAGGGCGTGTCAGGGGGCATGATAGCCGTTTTTCCTGTTATTTTGTCTCTGTCAGCAAGCTTCCTTGGGATCGGGTTACACACCCTATGACACGCCCAGTGAGGGCGTGACAGGGGCGTGTCAGGTACTTTTTGGCCAAAATTCTGGAAACCTGCAAAAAGACAAGAAAATGTTAGTGGCAATAATATTTTTATAAGAAAGATAAAAATTAAGCTAATAAGACACGATTAGCACCTTGAAAACTAGAAAATATGATAATAGTTTAGGCTACAAAACGTATTATCACATGCCATCTTTTAAAAGCTAAAATCACTAAGTTTGACGAACGTAGAAGCTTTTTTTTTATGCTTATACTAAATATAGAGTCGTGCATAACATGAGTTGTCCTATACGGATTTTTATTCACCTATAGGATGTTAACCATTGTAAACAAACTATTTTCCGTAGCATATAATTATATCTTTACTTGTGGACTAATTGATTAACTAAGCCGAGGTATACGACTATCCAATTAAACTTAAATTGGATTTTCATCATAATAAATCATGAATTTCATATAAAATATAGAGTTAGAGTCTTGCTTGAGCATCTGCAGTTATCCCCTTTACGATGTAGCACCATGACCCGGGTTTTCTCTAACTCTAAAATGTCATTTAAATACGAAGAAAATGCGGGTTATGACATAAATGCCTCTCCTGCGATTGGATTTCCATTGATTAAGAATTAAAAAAATATAGTGGTTAAGTGGAGAACCCGAGCGAACTGTAATCCACTAGAGGCATAGTTCGAGTCCGCTGCCACAGGCGGATAGCATATGTGTTCGAACTTGCTCCCCCTAGGCAGCACTATTCACTCTTATTAATAGGCTCGGGGGCCTGCCCAAATTGGCAGGGCTAAGATTACTGGCTTCCCGGGGTACAAGAGAACCGGGCAGAGGTGACGGGAAACATATAAAGAGAGAATAAGAGGGAAGTCATACGGTCTTGTGGATTTCAAACTAGCGAGTTGAGCAACTTGTCCTCAGGGACTTGGTGTTGATCTGGACCTTCCCTGATGACGGACTTATGGATAAGGCCGCAATATTTGGCTGAGGACTAGCCGGCTTACTATCAATGGCGGCTAGGAAGAAAAAGTCGCCCGGCTTGGAGAGACCTACAAAGTAGTCGCGGATTCTAGTTGAATAAGTGGGCCAAACAACAATGTCAGAGGAACGTAGAATTAGAGTCATTCATTCTTAGTCTTTTAGTATTCTCTATATTACAAATTAGATGGTCTATGTTTTTAACATATAAGCCATTAAACAGTTGAGATACACCATAACAAACATCACTCATAAATATAAACAACAGTTATTCTTAATAATGATAGAAAAAACTTTCATGTCCAAACATGAAATAGAAATAATGTTTCGAGTTATAACAGGAACATAATAATAATTATCAAGTTTCAATACAAGTCTAGTGGGTAAAGAAAGACGGTTAACTCCTACGGAAACATCTGTAACTCTTGCTCTATGAACCTGTATTGACCGCGCTCCTGGATTTCTCTCAAGTCCCGGTAGCAAGACCTTCTCTCACCACTTATCCATCTTCTCGTAGGGTCTCCTTGACACACCTGCCACTAAGGAGAAGCCGATCTGGTGCAGATCTAACTGCCTAGCCAAGAAGTTAGGTGCCCGCCTTTTATTTTATCTCCCCTGTATCTGGTCACCGCTGCTAGTTTCGCCTATACCTGGTCTATCGGTATTCTTAGCCCTGCCCATTTGGGCAGGCCCCCGAGCCTATGATTAGGCTTGAACAGTACTGTCTTAGGAGGAACTTTGAATCCAAAAGCTAGCAACCTGTAGCACCGGACTCGAACTCTTCTTCTAGCGGATACCTGTTCGCTCGGGTTCTCTCTACTTAACCACTATATCCGTTTTTTTCATAATCAAAGGAAAGTCTGTCGCAGGAGTGGCATTTAGCCATGGTCGGCGAACTCTGGTGTTGTCGCTACCAGTGGCCTCTCTCACTCTCTCTCTTATCTTCCACTCAACCTTACCACAAACTCTAACTGTCAGTAACCGAGTTCTCGACAGTTTTATCCCTCACTCTCTTCGCAGGATCCAGAGGCACATTTTCCGCATCAATATTTAACATGCGGCCTTCAGATTTAAAGAAGCTAGTGAAATCCGACGATTAGATATGTTAGACCGTCAAACCACTGAAAACATTATTTCATCGTGTACTAGTGAAGATACTCTCTAGGAAGCCCAAGAGCAATCACGTTAGGAAACCGGTAAAGATTGCAGGGAAACCGCCCAATAATTCCTTGTTATCAACCAAGCCCTAGCCGCTATTATGCAGTGACTAGTGGCGCGGCCTTCTCTAGCACTGGTTACTCCAATCAACTCGACACTAGTACTGGAAATCCTTAAGCCTACCCGCTAGCTTATCCGAAAGCAGGTTCTCAATCTTATCTGTTGGCCTACCGGACAACTTACCCTCCATGGCAAGCCGCAGGTCCTTTGCGGTTTCAGTATGATGAGTTCGCTACTCATCATAACTTTTCGAGAAGTCATCTAGGGAAGTCCAATAAGAGCTTTGAATATTTAGGGAAGTTATCTTACCCTCCAGCTCCTGTGTTTGCTCCTCCTATAGCAACTTTTCCTTTCTAAACACCAACTTATTTTGCAGTCGGTTCTTACGCTCAATACTTTCTTATCCTTACTCTCTAGGGGAATAGGATGATCTTTCTCCATTCACAAAAATGTTCGACAAGAGCAAACCCCAGCTCACTTCTGGGAGCCCCGATTGCCAGTTTACACTAGAGAATCTTACCCGGTAGTAGATCTACAAGCTTTTGAGTCAGTCATTTCCTTGAAGATGCTTATAAACCCTACCAAATGCAAACTCTTCGTAACATCCTTTGATGGACGGGCAAGGGAGTAGTTCTATGAACTACATCCTCAGTCCATCGCATCCTTTACTGATCTACGAAGAGAATTACTACTTAGATTTTTCACCTCATTAAAGAGGAAAAGTTGTCCAAAAGCCTTATTTGAGATCAAACAGCGAGAGAATGAAAAATGGGCTCATTTTGTCGATCGTGACCAAAAGGAAATTCCGTAAATTCAGAACATAGATCCAGAAATGTACAGAGTTACATTGATTAGTGGTTTGAGGAGAGGTCCAATAAAGTTTGAGGCTAACGTTCGAATGCCAAAGACATATTAGGAAATGAATGGTTTAGCCAACATGTACATTCGAGGTGAAAAGAGAACACAAATTATGTCTCCAAGCTTATAACACAGAAAAATAGTGTTTGTATGTGTGGAGAAGTGGTTGAGAAAAAAAGATGGAAATAAGGTTGATACTCTTCTCTGATTCTATATCTGATAAACACAAGTGTACCCTATAGTTATATAGTATAGGATATAATTTTAATATCAAGGTCGTATTTCCCAGGGCGGATTGATTACTTCTACTTTAAGGAGTTACAATTAACTTATCAAATGATTTCTTTGCTTTGTTTTTCTTAACAAAAAGTTCGCTAAATTGCACGTTATAATAAGAGTTAAAAATATGGATAACGGAATTAGTACTTAATTTTGAATCACTTCGACATAAGCTAATCAAAATGTAATAACAAACAAAATCTTTATAAAGTAAAAGTCATCTTGACTGTTGGGGTTCCCGAAGCTTGATCATGTTCCTCTCGAAGAAGTTACCAACTTAGTTTAAGAAGATCCGACCGAACTCTCATCCCGTATTCGGATGCCTAAAGGTTGCCTTAATTGGTGAACCCTACTATTGTATTTGACTCCAATCCAAGAGATTTACATCATTCTATCTTGAGATGTGAGTGCAACTCTCTTTACTCTTGTTAATCAATTCAAACTATGAGCCTCTCGACTAGCTAAGTCTGAAAACCTATGTGGACACTATATATCGATAATATAATCCCACTAAATGTAAATCAAGAGTAAATCGAAGACCAATACTTTAAGAAGATAAAGAAAGCTAAATCATCATAACTTTATCGGCTCAACCTCAAATCATCGCGATCGAGTACTAATGAGGATTTAGTTACTCAGGGTGGAAGGGTAAGAGAGGGATAGGTAGTAAGCGTTCATGAAAAATTAAATAAAGAAAAGGAGAGAAAGAGAATGAAAAAAATTTTATTGCAAAATGAGGATACAAAAAGATAACAATTGCATAAAGAAAAGATTAGCTACGCATTATTACCACAATAGTTAAATACATTACAAGTTCATTACAAAAGTTGAATGAAAAGTAGAATAATTGTACTTGAAGTGAGAGAGAAAAATAGAGCAAAATCAAGAAGATAAACATGAAGAAAAATAAGTAGCAGCACCCAAACTCTCAACCTAATCTTAACTAAACCACCCTCAATCTACTCTAATCTACTCTGATCTCCCTGAAACACATGGAGCTTGCTGGTATTTATATAAAAATATCTGGGAAGTACACTCCCCCTTACACGTCCGTGAAGGGGATGTGTAAGCATTGCTAACTTCGGTTGATGAAAATCTGGCAGGACAGCGACTGGCTCGGAAGTTTGGTTACACACCCTAAGTACACACCCGTGTAGGGGGAGCATGTAAGCTATGACATGATGGCGGTATTTGAAAAAGTCATGCTGCGGCTAAAGTTGGGGTATACGCCTCATGAACACTCTTATATATGGGGGCATGTAAGTTAATGCGTGACAACAGATCGAAAAAAACTCGCGAATACCGGATAAAATCTATAAAAGGGAAGTCAAAGAAGGTATAAAAAGAGAAAGATAAGGCATGAGTATCTAGTGGGAACTCTCGAACACCTGTCAATCTCTACAAATGAGAAGTCAAAGAAGGTATAAAAAGAGAAAGATAAGGAGCGAGTACCGGGAGGGAACATGCAAACACCTGCTAATCTCTACAAAAGCGAGATTGGAGCAGGTAAATATATAAATGTTCACACAGGAAAAGTTTTGAGCGCCTCAGTCAAGGTGGCAAATGATATTTTGTTCATCCACACACACTTTGAAAATTGTAAGAAATAGTATCTTATTTCAAGACAAGAAGCTCGATTGCACCAATATCCCGTGTAAAGGGAACAACATTGTTTAATCAAAGTAACTACTAAAAAGTAAAATAAAAATTGAAATTTAGCTGGGGTGACCACAGATAAGTGGCTTTGATTTCCTTAAAAGATAGCTTAGGAGACCCCTAAAAAGTGGGTTTGATTGCAACAAAAAATGTTTAGACAACCATTAAAAAGTGGGTTTGATTGCCAAAAAAGGGTTTAGGCGACCACTAAAAAGTGGGTTTGATTGCCACAAAACATTTTTAGGCGACCACTAAAAAGTTGGTTTGATTGCCTCATGTTTCCACATCATAACCAATCATGCAAATAGTTGAAGGAATAAGATAGTAAAAGCATGATTGAAAGAGAATTGGTAAGACAAAACTTATTGTTGATAAACATTGAAAGTAGCTCTAACATTTAAAGATTATTTGATAGTGTCTAATTTTTCGATTTATCTTCAGAACTTGAAAGAGTGCGGGGATCATGTTTACCAAGAAATCGGTTATCCTTTCTAAGGTGACTAGCTCGCACCTATAGGAGTTGCAACCTGATCCAGCTCACTCCTAGAGGTCGTGACCTTTCTTTCAACCCTCTTTTGGTCATCATGTGGACAGGTTTTGCTAACCGCACTATCGGCCAGTGATAACGATATCGTCGGGCGGTAGCTCTTCCTTTAGCGGTCTACCCTAACCAATTTTCCCAAACCACATAGGATTCGTGTATTCTGCAAGAGGTCATGGACTAATTGATTAGTTTGCACCTGTAGGTTGTATGGTTAGAGTCGTCTAACAACGCTATCTCCGGGAACTAGATCTCTTTCTTTATCGGTATGATCTGCCTCAGCCAGTTTTCCCAGACTGCCTGAGAGATGTAGAAGGGTGGACTCCTTAGCCAGTTTTCCAACATAGCTTGGAGTAGTAGTTCTAGAAGTTTCTAGCTCCTTTAGCCTAGTTCTAGACGTATCCTTCCTTGGGCCTATAAATAGGCCCACATACCTCTTCAGTTGGACAACAAAAATAAGGAGGACAAGACATTTGGCGAGAAATAGTCAAAGCACCTAAACTAGTTGCATACTGACCTTAAGGTCCCTCCGGGCAGTCTCGCTTGCTACCCTTTGTGGCTAGGAGACTAACCAGATGTGGATAAACCTCTATGTAAGGTCGGAAGCATGTAGGTGGCCTACTCACCCGGCGGTCGCTGTTATCACAAGGCTGTTGCGAACTCCCTCATCTTTGGTGGTAGTTTGCTCAAGGGGCTTTGTAAAGCCTTACCGGTGGCCTCGGCAGTTAAGGGTTACTATCAAGTTGTTAGAAAGGAAGATAATCTGTTAGAATAGGCCCTCCCGGCCCTAAGATTCTTCAACAGCCCTCTTTGGTTGACCTCAGCAACCATAGCAGTCAGACCACGTGGTTAGACTTATCTGTCTCAATTTGGGTGTATTCCAGAGCCAAAGAGAGCATCAGGCTAACCTTAATGACCCTTCTAGTTGCCGCTTGGCGGTAAGAATTACCTCCTGTAGTAGCGCAGATTGGAACTCAATCTCCTCTTGAGGTTCAAGTGCGGCCTGGAGGTTAACCTTGGCCACCTAGGCTTTCAAATCTCCAGAGAAGAACGCAGGTAGAATCGGGTGACCTCGATAAGTAAACTGACTCTCACCCGCATTAATGTAAAAAGTGCACCTCCATGATCGTAAGGCTTGAGGGAAAAATTGGGTGGGGGAGCGAGCTGTCAGTTACAGGAAATTAGAGAATGTAACTAAGAGAGAGAGAGAGAGAGAGGGGCCACTAACAATAGCAATACCAGAGTTCCCCAGCTGTGGAATAAGACCCTCTTGCGGTGGGATTTTCTTTTGATTAAGAAAAGGGGGTTACAACAGTTAAGGAGAAATAACTCAAGTAGATAGGTGGCCGCTAGAGACTAGGTTCAAGACGACTACCACAGACTAAAAGCTTGGGGATTTGAACTCTTCCCCCCATACTGTACTATTCTTGCCTTTTAATAGGCTCGAGGGGTTTTCCCAGGAGGGCACAACTAAGATTACCGGCTGCCCAGGTATAGGATAAACGGATAGCGGTGACCATATATAGGGAGAACAAAAAGGAGGGTGGTGACCTGACCGTACGGCTAGGTGGCGGTCAGCTCTGAGTCTTATCAGCTTCTCCCCAGCGGCTTCTGTGATGAAGAGATCTGCACCTAGGAGGATAAGAGACTAGAGATTATATAACCACTGGGACTTGAGAAAATCTATGAGAGTGATCTTTCTGGGTAAACAGCCCGGCGATAGGACTTACCGTCGGCAATTGCGCGACTTTCCTCTTTATATCTTGGACAGTGGCCCGAGCATCCTGTGTAGAATGGCAAGCTGAGCCAGTGTCCTATTGACTTGGGAAGCAGCTTGTGTTGCTTTGATAAGCTCTACTCTACCTGCTGGCTATTCTAGTTATGTTTATTTCTTTCTCTATATACTCAGACATAACATAATATGTAGTATAGGGTTATAATCAAATGAAAGCCCTCCGCAAGAGTGGCATTTATCGCGAAGGGTGAATTCTAGTCTCATTGCATACTAACGAGCATCTCTTCTTCTCTCTCTCCCTCGTCTCTTTGCTGGTGAATCAAAGTAACCAGCTACTTAGCAGTCATCTCCCTCATCCCCTTTAATTCGAACATTGTGGCTTGATAGTGCCCTTTTGGCATCAACACCTCTATCGCAAGCGTTAGCACCCAAGTCTATTTAAAGAGTGGCTCATCTCCATCTACAGATCGATTCCTCTTCCATCGAAGCCACAACTAAGAATTTCTTAAGAGAGGCTCATATCCATACATTCATGAGAAATTCCTTGTGCAAACACAAAGATCTAAAGGAGTTCTTGAAGGGGAAGATCTACCAGGCTTATTCAACCGAAGGATCAATGCACGAAGAATGCCAACATCAACATCATCTTTGTCCTTAGATTCAAAAATCATTTGGGAGTTTTCTCTTACTTATTTTATTACTATGTAATCTTTTTATTTTATCCTTTTGCAACTTCCCTTGAGAAATCGTTCGAGGAGAACATCAGATTCTGAGAAGGATTCTATGGAAAATTCGTCGTAGGTAGGGATGATTAAGTCTTGCGAGACTTATGGGGAAAATCATATTGCACAGACATCGGTTTCAAGGGAGGATTTTGTGAATTCACTGTGTTTGGTAGTTAAATTCACTAGCGTCAACCTAGATAACCTAGAGGGGGTGAATAGGTGATGTTTATGTCTTTTTGCGGAATAAAAATATCTAAAAACCAAGCACACAAACACAGAGATTTATAGTGGTTCCCTGAGTTAGGTACGTCCACTTTCCCGCCTCATCTATTTACCACGAAGGGCAAGATTTTGCAACTTCACCAAACTCAGATTTTGTCAAATCTTACACCTCAGAGCCGCAACTCCTATAACTCGGAGACAATGCTCCTACAACTCGGAGAACAACCTCTCCAACAACTCGATCCACAAACCAGATCTACTACTAGATCCACAAACTGATCTACTCACTCAATCCAAAAATGAATCTACAAACTCAAAGATAAATCTCCTAGAAGAGCAAATTAATATTACAATACAACAATGATTACAAGTCTTCGCTCCGACGTTCTTCGGAAAAATAGATCTAGAAGCTTGGAGAACTCAGAAAATTGAAATCCTGAAGAACTTGAATCTTCAGTCTTCACATGTTTAGATCTGCAAAAATAGAAGTCTTTAGAAGGAAGCAAATCAGATGTAGATGTCGAGGAAGATGAGATCTTACTGTGCTTGCAGGTATCGACCGATCAGAATGTTGCATGCAGAATGAAAGCCGAAGGTTTACTGATTAAGAAGGTTTTGTCATTTTGAATCGAGGATCAAATTATCCCAAAGCAAGATTAGTATTAAATAAGAATATCCTTAGGTATTTAGAGAAAAACCCTCCAATGGTATAAAGGAGATTTCAAAAAATGATGGTAGAAATTACTGTGCATGGCCGACAGAAACCTGTGACTGGTTTTGAGAATTTTTTGAAAAATGACCTAAGTCAAATTT
This sequence comes from Platanthera zijinensis, assembly GCA_039513925.1. Taxonomy (NCBI): domain Eukaryota; kingdom Viridiplantae; phylum Streptophyta; class Magnoliopsida; order Asparagales; family Orchidaceae; genus Platanthera; species Platanthera zijinensis. The sequence goes on from CM077092.1 coordinate 130,662,658, forward strand.
GTCGAGTATCATTTTGATACTCATCAAATACATCTTGATATACGACAAAAATGACTTAACCAAAACATCCTAGGCTGGCTATACACTCAACGCTATGGAGACAAGTCATACTCAACAAATACGTCGAGTATCGCCAGGAATACTCGATGAATTCGTCAAGTATCGGTCAACAGACTCGACGCACTCAATGCCTTTATATTCGAAGAATTAGACATGGAAAAATCTAGAGAAGTAGTGTCGGCTGGACTCGACAAATTCGGCGTGTATCACTATGCATATTCGAAGAATTCGGCGAGTATTGTTAGATACATTCGACGAATTCGACGATTACGCACAATGATAGTTGGCAAAATTTTACTTAAAAGATTTTTCACTACTCCAAGTAATTTACCCTAAGTAAAAACGATGAATTTGACAAGTATTTGTAAGTATACCCGACGAATTCGGCATGTATCAATGACGATACTTAACGAATTTGACGTGTATGCGTAACCATACTCGCCGAATTTTATTTGGGTAAAATTCCTATTTTTCCTAAGTCTAACGCTTGACCATCCTTGAGCCTTCTCCTGTACTTGGGATAGAATTACACCCCAATAAAGAGATTATATGTGAGTCAACACTTTGTCCTACACAATGAGGAATTACATTGTGTAGTCCTGTGTTTACTGACACACTCTAATTTGACATTGGTGTGTTCTTAGCAATGTGAACATGCAAGGACATAACTAAACTGTGGTATCAAATACAATCTTAATTCACCTTAGCTTGATAGGACCCTTTTTCAAATAAGGGTTATTGTGGATGCAAAAACAAACAATCTAACCCTATTTGAAGAAGCAAAAATCCTAAAAGCTAAGGTGAATTGCACATAATGAATAATAAAACTTTAAGAAAAAATGTAATTAAAAATACCATGCATTCCAGATAAACAAGGAAATCATATAAATATATATATATAAATTTCAAATTGTTCAGTTTTTAAGAGGGCAGCCCACAACATTCAACAATATACATATGATTCATTGATTTTGTCTATTCTGCCTCTTCGCACGCTGTCTTGCAAAATATTCTCTGGGCTTTGGATAGTATTTTGGAGGGGATGGAGGCATTGGAATGACAATTTTGTTCTTCCTGAAATGAATCCTCGTTTTGAGCATGAAAGCTTGTACTTTTCCCATTCGTATGGAAGGTAATGCAGCTTAGGCTTCTAACCACACAAATAATCCAGGGAGAAGGTGTCCAAAATAGTCCCTCTGGAGATCGGGCTCACGACATCTTCCATTTCTCTAACCGGTCCCTCTCTTGCTGGTTTCTGGCCTGACATCAGATGTGCCTTCCCCATATCTTCTTATCTTGTGAACTCGGGGTGTAGGGTCTTCAGTCCTCTGAACCTCTAGGAATAAAGTGAAAGTGTGAAGTTGTCAACCTAAATCACCTAGAGGGGGCGCGTGAATAGGTGAATCATGCGTCTATTTGCGGAATAAAAATTTTAGCGATCTAGCACAAGAAATCAAGCAATCACAGAAAGACAAGAAGATTTATAGTGGTTCCCCAATCTTGGGTACGTCCACTTTACCTCACCGATCTAGCAAATCACTAGACTCGGCTACTCCACTCTCTTGGATTGAAAACAATCCTACGCCTCAGAACCAAGTTCCTACAAACTCGATCCAAAAGGATCTACACTCGGAAGATAAAAACTTCCTACAAACTCGGAGAACAACGCTCCTACACTCGGAGAAAATATCCTACAATAATAGTAAAGAAATTTTGAATTACAAACAGAATAACTTTCTCAGATCTGGAAAAGTGAATATCTGAATCTTCTTCTTGAACTTTGCAGCACTTTTAGAAATGTTGAAGAAGATGAGTAGATCTGATCCGAGAAAGCTTTGACCAACTCGATCAAGGAGAAGACGAGAATCCTTGAACAGCAAGTCTTCTTGATCGACAACAGAGGAGTCGATCTGATCATGAGCGGCGGCGGTAGCTTCAGAGATTTGAAATTAGAGATGGTTGACGAGAAGGATTTCGAGTGAACGGACAGCCACTTCTTGCAAAAGATAATTGTTAGGGTTAGGTATTAATGAAAATACCTTATATAGGATTACTCCTAATGGTTAGAAAAGACATTAATGATGACACGTGGACCAATCACGTCATGTCATTCAAAAATCGGGCCGATCTTGACTTAAACGAATTTCAGAAAATTTTAGTCTACAGTTCTCGAGAAGTAGCAATAGCTCTCGAGAACTGATTGAATTTCTCGATAACAAAACTGTATATAATTGAACTTAGTTTTCGAGACTTCAGGATCAATACTTCTCGAAAACAATAAGGACTTCTCGAGAACTATAGCCTTACTTCTCAAGAACTATGAAGCTGACTTTCTCGAGAACTGAGGACTTCTCGAGAACTAATCGGGACTTCTCGAGAACTAAGACTTAAAAAGAATTTCTTGAAACTTTCTAAACTTCCCGAGAACTACTCTGGGACTTCTCGAGAACTAAGAGCCGAGCATCTCGAGAACTGAAAGGACTTCTCGAGAACTAAGAGATACTTCTCGAGAGTCATACTTAGAAAATTTTTCTGAACTGAAACAGCTAAACTTCTTGAGAACTAAACTCCTATTTCTCGAGAACTTATAACTCTACTTCTAGAGAACTGAAAGGACTTCTCGAGAAAATGACTTAGAAATTTTTTGAACTTTTTAGAAAGAAACTATTTCTTCACTTCAAGAGTCCAATCCTCATTCCATGGTCCAAGTGTTTGAATATGAAGTGTATCCCAATAGAGAGGCTACACATGAGTCAACACCTTTGATCACACAGTGAGGGATTACACTGTATGGTCCTGTGTTCATGACCCATTGTAGACTGATATTGGTCTACATTTAGTAATGATGATCTGCAAACACACAACTTAAACAAGATATCAAATACAACATAATTCATCTTAGTTCAAGGGTGACTTCATGCAAATCCGGGTTATTGTGGATGCAATGCCCAACAATCTCCCCCTATTTGTAGAAGTCAGAACCCTCTACACAAAGGTGAATTATGACAATAAAGAAAAAACTGGAAATGAATATTTAAACTAAGGCAGTAAGAGATTAATTGAACACAATTAGGCAAAAGTGGAAATTGTATATAAGTAATGTTTTTGATTTCTTAATCAACAACCATTTCAACAAAATTATCAAGAATAACTCAACAAAAGTACATTCTTTGCTCTAAGGTTATCTGTCCTTCTTTTCCTGCTGCCTTCTCTAATAGATGAACGGTTTGGGATAATACCTTGGGGGCTTTGGAGGAGCTTTAGGATTATTCATTCCATATTCCCTATCATATATCCTCCTTTGTTCATGGGCTTTTCATAAAATTCCCACTCAACTGAGTTGTAGTGGAGATTTCTATTCTCATTATAGTCCATTACCAACTTAAGAGTCTCAAGAATTAAGCTCTTAGAAGTGGGGCTCCAAACTTCAGCAAACTCCTTTGCTTTCCTTTTCTCGGCATCTAACTGGGGAACATACTTGCTTTCATAAGGACCTTCTCCATACTTTCTCTTCTTAGATGTGTGAATCTCTGGTAAATCCTTAGGAATAATGTCATCCCATACCTTTTCATAAGAGGCTGGAGGAGGATCCTGATCTTCTAGCCAAGGAGAGAAGCAGGGCATTTGAGGTTTTTGCATTTGAGTAGGCACCTGACTGGGTTGTCCTTCAACAAGAGGATTAAGATGATGAGGAATAATATTGGGATCAGCCTGAAAGTTAGGGAAAATCTGATTGTGCATCCAAACTGTAGTGTCATAAGTATAGAACTTCACTGACTGGATTTTAGCTAAAACATTCTTATTGATTTCAGAAATTTTCTCAGCCCAGAGAGTGTTTGCATCTGCAGAAAGCTTATCCATAAGTTTGATTACATGTTCTTTCATCAGGCTCTCCCCCTTTCTGAATTTTACAAGGAGTTTTTCTATGGCTTCTTCCTTGAAAGTACCAACTTCCTCACAAACCTTCATCACATGTTTTTGGGCATTCTTTTCTAATTCAATCTGATTATTATCAAGAGTCAGAGATTGTTCCATAACTTGACCAACACTAGTAATAGTGTGATCTATGTCTTTGCCACCAATCTGAAATAAGATCTTGAGAGAGTCAGTGTTGTGTTGGATCTCAGTAAATCCTCGACTCATTTTTGTTTCCAAGGCAGTCACATTTCTTGCATCATTTTCAGAGAATCGTCAAAATATTTCCTTTGATCAGAGAGCATTTGGCCTATCTGCATAAGAAGTTCTGAGTTAGAAGGGGTAGTAGCAGTAGCAACAATAGTATAAGAGGTAAAGGCAGAGGCAGAAGCAGTAATAGTAGCAGGAGGAGGGGCTTTCCATAGAGGTATCTCTTCAAGAATCATAGAGATTACATCTCTGGTAGTCTGAACAAGGGTAATATCAGCCTGATCAATGAATGTGAGGATGGAGAAATCTAACTTCCTCAAGGGAAGATCAGCAGGCTCAGGAAATATTCTATCTTCATTAGAAAGAAGAACAGTCTCAGGGATATCTTGCTTGGCAGAAGGGGATTGAGCAGGAAGAGATTCTGGTAATCTGATAGGAGAAGGAGAGGGAGCTGGAGAAGCATCTTTTGGATGTTCTTAAGCTGGTTCCTTGTAGAGGGGAGGAACATCTAAGGTGAGTTCTTCCACAATTCTGTTAATTGATTCTGTAGTGTTTTGGAGGGTTTCTTGGACTTGAGCATCTGGAATGGTATCTTTTGGAGAGAGTGCCACTAGGGACTTTACTGGAGAGCTGACATGACTTTTGATGGGAGATCTGCTTGCTGATCTTGCTAGAGAGGGAGGAGGAGATATGACAATAGAAACAGAGGCTGTAGGCTCCCCCTGAGTTACTGCACCCGATGGTTCAACAACATGTTGATAGGAGGGAGATGGGGTCCTGACCTCAAGGGTGGAAGCTGCAATTTCTTTAGCTAACTGCTTTGGATTTTTCAGCTTGAGTTCCCATCTTTGGATGGAAGCTAATGAGATCTTTTTTAAGTGGTGAACTGGAGTGCCTTTGGAAAGTTTGAAAGTGACTTGATCAATCTCACTCAGCAATAAAGAGATTATCCTTGTAAATATGGGATCTTGAATGGTGTCCCTGATCATCTCAAATACCATCATGCCAAATTGAAATTTCTTTCTACAGATTGCAGTTGTCATTACTCAAAATAGATCATTTGTTATGAAACTAATCGACCCTGTTTTGAACCAAAAGATTTTTACAATTATGTCTGCCAGAAGTTTTTGTACATCATTTAAAAGATTTCTCCTTAAGGAGTTGAATTCCTCAGAAACTCCACAGAAGGAGTAAGTCCTGTCATAATCCTTCCAGAGTTAGGTCATCCTCTTCATCCACAATGAGCATCTTCAGAAGCTTTGAAACTTTGTTTTTATTCAACTTGATTTTGATCCCTTTTACTTTAGTTTTCAAAATCGTACCATTCCTCCTTACATTTGCATTTCTGAAGAATTCTTCGACATCTGGAAAATCAATCCTGCAGGGTTCTGATAGAACGAACAACAGTTCGGCCATGTCTAGGAGAAGAAACAAGTTGTAAAAATAATCTGAAATGTCTGCAATTCCTTTGACGACTAGTTCACTGCCGATTCCTATCTTTGAACTGTGCGCCATGGATGCTGTCCGCGGAGACGGAAGGAGTGAGGGATGATGGCTGCGACGAAGCTGTCTATCGGTGGAAGACGATGAGTTTTCGAGAAGAGGAAATTTGAAATGTCGGTTGATTTGGGATTTCTAAAGTATTATATATATAATCCCTGTAATGTCAATTAAGTGTCTAATTAATCAAGGATTAGGGCTTAAATCATCGGGTTTTCGAAATAGAAGAAATTAATTAGAAGTAGAAAAGGACATGAGCATTTCTCGAGAAGTACGGTATAGTTCTCGAGAACTGTCAGGGGACTTCTCGAGAAGTAATATACTGGTTCTCGAGAACGTAAGAGACTTTTCAAGAGATAATTCAAGGTTCTCGAGAATTGAGAGAACTTTTTGAGAGTTAAGTCAAGTTCTCGAGAAGGAGTCTGAGTTTTCGAGAATGAATATGTTACTTTTCGAGAAGTAGACAGAGTTCTCGAGAACTACCTTCCTCTTGAGAAATTTCTGACCTATTTGAAGTATCCTCGATTCTTGAGCTTTGAATTGATCTCCTATGACTTATCCTTCTTTATTTAGCATCCCAAGTTCAGTTTTGAAGAAATTGAACTTTGTCTCATCCAGCAGCTTAATTCGTGAAAATATCTGCAACTTGCCGATCTATTGGCATGTACTGTAGGTCTATATCCCTTTGCTCCACGTGCTCCCAGATGAAGTTATATCTGAGCTCGATGTGCTTTGTCCGGCTGTGCGAGACTGGGTTGTTTGCGATTACGATTGTGCTGGAGGAGTCACAGAATAATGGAATATCTTTGATATTCATATTATAATCCTATAGCTGGTTCTTTAGCCAAAGCAACTGTGCACAACAACTACCGACAGAAATGTATTCTGACTCAGCTGTTGAGATTGCGACACAGTTTTGCTTTTTGCTGCTCCATGAAATAGGCCTTCTTCTAAGGAACTGACACGTCCCGGAAGTGCTTTTCCTATCATCTTTACTACCTGCAAAGTCTGCATCTGATAAACCAATTAGTTCACTGTCATTAATTCTTGTGTACCATAAGACAAGATTCGGTGTACCTTTAAGGTATCTCAAGATCCGCTTTGCAGCAGAATAGTGAGATTCCTTACAGTTCACTTGGAATCTAGCACAGACCCATGTTGAGAACATTATGTCTGGTCTACTGGCAGTAAGGTAGAGCAAGGATCCAACTATGCTTCTGTATTTGGTTTCATCAAAAGGTTTCCCTTTCTCATCCTTGTCCAGAGACATAGCTGAGGCCATTGGAGTCCTCATAGTGGTTGCACTCTCCATTCCAAATTTCTTAATCAACTCCTTGGTGAACTTCGTCTGTGAGATGAAAATTCCATCTTCAGACTGTTTCACCTGAAGTCCTAAGAAATACTTTCGCTTCCCCATACTACACATTTCAAACTTCCCTTGCATAAGTTTAAAGTACTTTTTGCAGAGTTTTTCGTCTGTAGAGCCAAAAATAATGTCATCGACATAGATTAGCACTAGCAAAATCTTGCCTTTAATTTCCCTAAGAAATAATTTCTTGTCTATCTTTTCCTTTGTGAACTTGTTCTCGAGGAGAAAGGTAGATAGCATTTCGTACCAAGCTCAAGGAGCTTTTTTCAAACCGTACAATGCTTTTGATAATAAATTAACATACTCAGGAAAATTAGAATCAACAAAACCTTGGGGCTATTCCACGTACATCTCTTCCTTTATGTCACCATTTAGGAAGGTGGACTTTACGTCCATTTGGTAGACAGTGAATCCCTTCAGTACAGCATAAGCCAGGAACAGTCTGATGGCCTCCAGTCTTGCCACTGGAGCGTATGTCTGGTCGAAGTCGATCCCTTCTTCTTGAAGATATCCTTTGGCGACGAGTTTGGCCTTGTTCTTGATGATTATCCCATTCTAGTCCAACTTTTTCCTCTAGACCCATTTCATTCCGATGATATTCTTAGCTTTGGGTCTTGGAACAAGCGTCAAAACTTTGCAGCGCTTGAACTAATTCAATTCTTCTTCCATGGCCAAGATCCACGATTGGTCTGAGTTTGCTTTCTCAAACTTCTTTGGTTCAACCTGCGAGAGAAAACTTAGATAGAGATTCTTGTTAGTTGTACATCGACGAGTTCTGACACCATCCCGGGGATCTCCTATGATTTGGTCCATTGGGTGATCCTTCAGATGTCTGAGCTCAAGGTTCCTCTCATAAGGAACTTCTTCGGCCACTGGAGTGACTTCATCAACTTGGACAGTATTTTCATCTTGATCCTCTACCTCTCCAATAGGGGTCTGAGAGGTGATCATGATGAACTTTTTATCTTTACCTTCGGTCGATTCATCCAAGCTGATCTCTTAAAGCCTTGTACCCACAGCTTCAACAAGCACACTAGACAATTTGCTTTGCAGCAAGCTCATCTCATCAAATACAACATGTATTGATTCCTCTACAGCTAGAGTTTTTCTATTAAAACCCTGTATGCCTTACTGTGGCTACTATATGTAAGACCCCCTTTTTTTTTCTTTTTCAACCACCGGGTCATAGGCCCAGAATCGCCGCTTTGCGGTGACACCTTCACGTCCTGAAGGGTCATCATCACAAGGCGCCGATTCTGCCGGCCAAATCGATCGCCGAAAGGTAGCACAATGTAAAAGTAAGAGCAATGCAGTCCACAATAGTAATATCACATATATATAATAAAGCTCCACGAAGGGAGTGTCCACAGAAATCATCAGAGTACTAAAAATAACGGGCTTATGCCCGGTACAAAATGTCCTCACTACAAGTCTCTCATGCGGAAGCGAAAACAGAAGCTACTCAAGGTCTAGACTCACGGTCCCGGCTGTGTGAACTCCAGAGCTAGACTGCCCCATCTCTAGGCGCACCGATCTCTGGGGCTGCTCCTCCATGCTGGGCTCCACGATCCCCTAAATGATGCGGTTCGAAAACCGTTAGTCATAAAGACTAAGCCCTATCATCCCCTACCCCTTCCCCCATGGCACCTAGGTACCGAGCGGAGAGGAAGAAAGGGAAGGACATGAAGGTAGAGATTAAACATGAAACAGATGGCAGCGGAAACTAATCTAGCAAGTTGTGTTAGGTGAGCAGTTAATAAATTGTTATAATAGGTCTAGCAGTAAGAAAAGCAATTATATGAATTTAAACCTTCATTTATGCGAGAACACATAAGCAAAAGGGATCTTTTGCAAAGCTCCCATCGTATAGAGTGTCCCATACCACTTATACGTTGGGGTGTCGGTTATCAAACAGCAATGGTTGTTATATACTGAAATTAACCTTTGATTTATAAACTTGCCCACACAAGCTTATAGACCAAGGGGTCGTTTTGCAGGTCCTAATGTATAAGCGTCCCATACCACTTATACTTTAGGTGTCAGGGTTAAATGAATCGATTATGCTATGACATGCTAGTGGGTATGATGAAACATGCAGTGCAACTCACACACCCGACTCTGTGCACACAGACCTTTAGTTCCCCCTTTCGGAGCCGTTACCTGCCAGGATACCTCCGTAGTGGCAGACGGAAGCGGTGGGTTGGGCCTCGCCCACCTCCAAAACCAGTAAAAGCACCACTGGTCTGACCTATCGTACGCCTCAACGCTTGGTGCACTAAGCGGACGCCTGCGTACTCTTGCCGGCTGGCGCACCGGACTTCTGTTGGCGAAGTGCTAACCACCTCGCCGAGTCAACGATATCGGTGTCGGTGCAATCGAACTCCCCGATATCAAAAGACCCACCACCTTAACTTTTCCTATCTTATGCACATGCAAGTTTAATCGCAAACACGCAAAAACCGAGCCGAAGCTCCCCGGACCAAACGTCCGTCCCCAACCAACCGAGCCGAAGCTCCCCGGACCAACCCGTCCGTCTCCAGAACAACCGAGCCGAAGCTCCCCGGACCATCCCGTCCGTTTCCAAATCACCCGAGCCGAAGCTCTCATCAATCTTCCTGTGCCAACAGTGTTTGTGAAAAGTGCAATCCTAGTTACTAAGTTACTCTTGCCAGTTTATTATTACAGTTTACGTTAGCCCAGGACTGCCCCCGGTATACCCCGTGAAGGGCTCTCAAGGGGCACTAGGAACCAAGACGGCGGCATTACGGCCCGAAGTTCCCTTTCGCAAGGCACTTATTGTTATTGGTTGTTTTCCCTTAGCCCGATTCCCTTCTCATATTACGATAGACTATCCTAGGGTGATTTTTAAACCTTCCACTCTTCGGGAAAAGCGATCTTTCGCCAAACCCGAGCACCTCTTAACTCTAACTATCACCACTACTCACTACTCTTTATATCTTCATCAGATCATGTCCTATTGCATTTCACAATTTACTAAATGCAGACCGACCTAGGCTACATGTCGAACCGGTTATGAAATGATCCATTACTCATCCAAATGCCCTAAATTATTTACTGGAGACTTACCATGACCTAAATGACCTAAATCCAGAAAATGGAAATTTTCCTAATTTATTTGGCATTTAATTAAATTCCTCGAAAATCCAAGGACTACCGGTTTGAACATGAACTACCCTAAGTTCTCATGCAAGATGTCCAGCAATTTTATGATAAATACTAGGTTATCTCAATAGGTTAAATCCTAAGTATCATAATTTTTCAATCATCAAAGTGGCATGAAAGCTATTTTAGAAATAATCTCTAACTTCTATTGTTTATGAAGCAAGTACAGAAAATATTCTTCCAAAAATTATAAAGTAATTCATGACATGCTGATAAAGGCCTAAAATTAGCACTGACCAAGTTTCATAATTTTCCAGCAAGTATTTTATCCATAATTAATTTTTAAACATAAAAGCCCCTTTCTATCATCTGTGAATAAGGTACTAGATTTACTCAACATAAAATTCTATAAAAATCCAGGGTCATTGTGCTACTAACAAAGATCTAAATCCAGAATTTCAACTGATTATAATTAATTTTAAACCTCCAAATAATTGAAATAATAATTCGGCAATTAATCCTTTAACACATGAAGTATAATATTTAATAATCATAAAATTCCAGAAGATTTACTATAAGTCTAAAACATCCTAAAACCCCCTCCTCCCGAATTTCATAATTTTTGGATTAGATTTAGTGCTTAAAATAACTAAATTACATTTCTATCCTATTCCGACATCTCAACTTTCGAAGTACCTAACTACCTCCAATTCCTTCACTATTTCAACCAGAGGGTTTTCATTATATCATCCCCCTCTCCTCCAAATTTCAAGGGCATACAAGAGCTTTTGCTCCTATGTCCTTCACAAACCTCAAACTCCCACCCGTTGGATTTGAGCCAATCTCTTAGGGTAAAATCCACCCTAAGCCACACCATGTTACCCAAGAGGGTAGACATAGACCCAACAAATCGGTGGCCAACAACTTCAGCCTCTTTTGAGGAGATTTGTCCACTCCATCTCCAATCGTACTTTTCCCCAAAGTACCCCTCACCAAGACCTATCTAGGACTTGATACTTCCCTATTCAAAACTCGACCAATCGAGTTGAAATCTTGTACAGATCTTAATATTGATGCCAGGGACCACCACCCAAAATTTGGGGGAGTTTGGACTTAATTTCATCTCCTAATTAATTTCATATCGTTTATTAAATTTTTACAAAAACTTTAGGCAAAAGTTCTCCAAAAATTCTCATTTTTGGACAGCCTCTCGATATACATATTTTAGACCTCCAGTCCAAATTTCAAGTCATTTGGACATGTTATGAACCGTGGGCAACCATTTTAATTTCTGGTTAGCCTAGGTCTTGATCCCACCAAAATGAGTGCTGTGGTCAAACCACTCACCCAAATTGAATAAAATTAATTTTAAATTAAATTAGACCCTGAGGGCTACAACTTTTGTGACTGGTCATTTTTCCTAAATCGGCCTCTAAGTGCTTCGTTTTGCAGCCTCAAAAATACGTTCAAATAACCTATTTTTCCATTATGTACTATATAATAATCTATGTATTATATATTAAATCCACTGTTCATCTTCTTCATGAACCCGAACAGACACAGGAAAACATTTTTCCTGTAAGCATTTCGTGGTCCGTCGCCGGCCGTTCGGTCACTTCCCTGGCCAGCCACCACCACCACCACCTCCGTTGAGGCGACGGCTAGCGGTCGGCGGTGGTTTGGCCGCCGGAGGTGGCGGTTTCCGGCGAACTCAAAATACCTTTTTCATGGTTTTTCCATGAAAACGAGAGACGGGTCCGGCTCCGTTGAGCGCGAACCTCCTTTCTAAGAATCCTAAGATCTACCCATGAAAGAGAAGGAGCAGAGGAGGACCTTGTTCGCGGTTTGAAGGCGAGAAGAACGTCGGGGTGCCATGGCGCGGTGGTGGCGTTTGCTGAACTTCTCCTACAGCAAGAACAAAGGTCTGTTCTGATTACTTGAGCGTGTAACCTTCTCCTCTTTCCCCAAGTGGGCTTTTATAAGTCAGATAGTGGGAAGATGAATGGGTAAAGCCATTATGGCCATGAAGTTTCCCCCCCCCCCCCTTGACATTTCGGTTACAGTGAAGGGATAAGAAACGGTGGAAACTGAACAGGTGTGTCCAGCTGGCGGTTTTCTATTGGACCACCTTTTCCTCATTTATTATATAATTATAGAAGGAAAACGGCCGGAAGTTACTCCTGGTGTAACTTCCCACACCAGCATTTATTAGCACGCGTGTTGGAATAATTTCGGGCCTGAACCTTCGTTTCGGCAAATGCCACGGGCGTGACACATAGGTCACGGGCGTGACAGGCCCGGATAGCCAATTCTGGGTTCGACGATCGTCGAACTGAGATCGACGATCGTCGATGGATGGTCACGGGCGTGACACCTCGGGTCACGGGCGTGACAGGCCCGAACGGCAGATTGTTGTTCGACGATCGTCGAATTGAGATCGACGATCGTCGAAGGCTGGTCACGCCCTAAGTCACGGGCGTGACCTCTAGGTCACGGGCGTGACATGCCCGAACGACAAATTTCGAGGTCGACGATCGTCGAATTGAGATCGACGATCGTCGAAGGCTGGTCACGCCCTAGGTCACGGGCGTGACACTCATGTCACGGGCGTGACATGCCCGGGCCGCAAGCTCGACGATCGTCTCACGGCGATCGACGATCGTCGATGGGGTCACGCCCCTAGTCACGGGCGTGACACCTTGGTCACGGGCGTGACATGCCCAGACAGCACGTTCGACGATCGTCTCGTGGAGATCGACGATCGTCGAAGTAGTCACGCCCAAGTCACGGGCGTGACGGGTCGGTCACGGGCGTGACTAACCCTTGACCCGAAAAACTCGGTCGATTTATTTTCACTTTTCGTGCTCCCTGGGGTTCTGACTCGACCAACCGACTCCTAGGGGTCTAGCCGGAAATGGGATGTTACAAATCCCAATAAACAAAACAAAATTTTCGTCCCCGAAATTGAGGTTGAGCCTATGGGGATTTCTATCGGAATAAATTAAACCTGTAACATCCCATACGATCTTTCTATTGGGTTCAGGCGACTGTTCGTTTGATAACTAAGACAATCTCCCCAATAAACAAAAGATTAGCCCCTACCTTTTTGATTAAGTGCGCATGCCTAGGTCCTGGATTTTCCTTATCTAGTCTTAACATTCCAAAACAAAAAAGGCAGTCTATAGTATACCGAGAGGTGGTGAGATGTACCTGACTGAACAACTCGGGTATCTTTGCCTCATCAGATCCTGCGGTTCCCAGGTGTGCTCCTCTTGACCGTGGTTTCTCCACAGAACCTTGACTAAGGGGATCTTCTTGCGGCGCAAGATCCGCACTCCTTTGTCGTCGATCCGAACCGGCTCCAAGTGAACAGATCGATCTGAAGCTACCGGCCCTTCGGTGGTCAAAATCCGCTGCTCCGGGCGTAGTAGAGCCCTTCTCAGCGAAGAGATGTGGAAGACGTCGTGTAGAGCTGCCAGATCCGGTGGCAACTCTAGCCTGTAGGCTAGGGGTCCGATCCGCTCCAGGATCCGGTAAGGGCCCATATACCTGGGGCTGAGTTTCTTCTTCCGACCGCGCACCCGTGAGACTCCGTGCATGGGTCGGATCTTCAAGAACACTCGATCCCCTACCCGAAACTCCACCTGACGATGCCGGGCATCATAGTATTTGGCCTGTCTGCTCTGCGCCTCCAACATCCTATCTCTGATCAGTCTCACCTGAGCCTCGGTATCTTCCACAAAATCCGATCCCAACAGCTTCGGATCCTCGTCTTGAACCCAAGAAAGCGGGGTCCTACATTTTCTTCCATACAGGGCTTCATAAGGTGCCATCCTGATGCTGGACTGGTAGCTATTATTGTAGGAGAACTCGACCAACGGTAACATCTTCTCCCACGGCTCCCCTCGGTCCAGTATACACAATCGTAGTAGATCCTCCAAGGTCCTGTTGGTGCGCTCTGTCTGCCCGTCCGTCTGAGGGTGGAAGGCCGTGCTAAAAGTCAACCGGGTGCCCAAATATGCCTGCACTGACCGCCACTCCCTGGATGTAAACCGTCCATCGCGGTCCGACACTATCGTCCGGGGCACGCCATGATATCTGACATACTGCTCCACAAACTTCCGTACCAGCACTCCCACCGAGTCATCCTTCCTGATCGGTACAAAGCGGGCCACCTTCGTCAACCGATCGACAATCACCCAAATCGAGTCGTTCCCCTCCGAGACCGGGGAAGACCATGTATAAAATCCATCGCAATATCGTCAAACTTCCACTCCGGCACCGGAAGTGGCTGTAACAATCCTGTGGGGTTCCTGCACTCCGCCTTCACCAACTGACACGCCTCGCAATGGGTCACGAAGTACGTAATGTCCTTCTTCATGCCCGGCCAAAACATCGTCCTCTTCAAATCAGCGGTCATCTTTGTGATCCCTGGGTGTACCGAGTACCGGCTGCAATGCGCCTCCATCATAATATCCTCTCGGATCTGGCCTCCTGCGGGTATATATACTCTGCCTTTAAAGTGGAGCAAACCATCTCTCAGGGAATATTCTCCTGTCGAACCTTCCTCCAAAGCTCGGAACATCGGCTCCGCCCACGCATCTGTCCTCTGTCCGTCCCGAATGCGATCCCGAATATCGTCAATGGCCACTATCGATGCCAGATACTCCTTATACAGATCTGGGTCATCCTCGGACACTAGGGATATCTGCATATCTCTGAATGACTGGACTAGCTCCATGGACATAACCTGGGGCCCAGCTTCGGAAGTGGCAGCTCTCCGGCTCAACGCGTCGGCCACCACGTTTGCCTTCCCTGGATGGTAGTGCATCTCATACTGATAATCTGCTAAGAACTCCACCCAACGCCTTTGCCTGATATTCAGCTCCTTCTGCGTGTCCACGTATTTCAGGTTTTTGTGATCGGAGAAGATATCGCAGTGGACTCCATAAAGATAATGGCGCCAGACCTTCAGAGCAAAAACGACCGCTCCCATCTCGAGGTCGTGCACCGGGTAGTTCCTCTCATGGATCTTCAGCTGGCGGGAGGCATATGCTATGACATGTCCATTCTGCATCAGCACCGCTCCCATCCCTTGGTATGATGCGTCGGTATACACCTGGAATCCCTCCTTTCCAGATGGAAGGGCCAGAATAGGGGCTGAGATGAGTCGATCCTTCAGCTCCTGGAAAGCCGCCTGGCACTGCAGGGTCCAAACAAAAGGTGCCTCCTTCTTTGTCAAAGATGTGAGGGGGAGGGCAATCCGAGAGAACCCCTCCACGAACTTCCGGTAGTAACCGGCAAGCCCCAAGAAACTTCGCACATCGGTGGCTGTCTTCAATTGCGGCCAATCTCGAACTGCTCGAATCTTTGCCGGATCAACTGCCAACCCGGCTCCGCTGATAATGTGGCCCAGGAAGGCCACCTCCTTCAACCAGAACTGACACTTGCTGAATTTGGCATAAAGGCGATGCTCCCGCAACCTCTCCAAGGTCAGTGCCAGAAGACGTGTGTGCTCCTCCTCCGTCCTAGAGTAGATCAAGATGTCGTCTATGAACACTATGACGAACACATCCAAGTAGGCCTCGAAAACCCTGTTCATGAGACTCATGAATGCCGACGGAGCATTCGTGAGCCCAAAGGGCATCACGGTGAACTCATACAGGCCATATCTGCTACTAAAGGCCGTCTTCGGGATATCCTCCTCCTGGATCCGTAGCTGGTAGTATCCTGATCTCAAGTCCAGCTTCGAGAAATAATGGGCCCCCTCTAGCTGGTCGAATAATTCGTCTATCCATGGGAGCGGATAGGTATTCCGGACGGTCAGCCTGTTTAGTGCTCGATAATCGATGCACAGGCGGAGTGTCCCATCCTTCTTCTTCACGAACAGGACCGGAGCTCCCCATGGCGAGGAACTCGGTCTAACAAAACCTGCCTCAACTAATTCCTGCAACTGAGTCCGAAACTCTGCCAACTCCTTTGGGGCCATCCGATAAGGGGCCCTAGACGCCGGCTTGGCTCCCGGCACAAGCTATATCTGAAAATCCTGCTCTCGGTGTGGTGGTAGTCCTGGCAGTTTCTCCGGACAGATGTCAGCGAAATCTCGCACCACCGGGATGTCTGTCACCGACTCCTTAACCTCCGCCATCTCAAAAAGAATCTGATAGACCTCCTCTCCCTGCAGATGGGCCTTAACGGCCTGTACCGAAGATAAGAGTATACGAGAGACAGGTCTTATACCTTCGATGGTAATGAAAGAGTCCCCGTGTCTCACGGTGATCCTCTTTGCCTGGCAGTCAATCTGGGCATAGTTCCAGTGCAGCCATGCCATGCCCAGGATCAGGTCGTAGTCCGTCAGCTTCAAAATCATCGCTGGAGCCTCAAACGCTTTTCCACCAATTTCTGCCTCCATATTGCAGTGATCCGTGGTAAGGAGCTCAGATCCATCCGGTAGTCGCACCCTCATCCTCGAGCCTGTGAACCGCTCCACACCTTCCAGTCCTTCCACGAATGACTCCGACACAAAGGAGTGAGTAGCTCCAGTATCAAAAAGCGTGCGGGCAGGCTTGCCGCTGATGAAGACTATACCTGGGGTGATTAAATATCTCAGGGTTCTATAAGAGTTTTCTTTCCTTGTTAATCTATCTAGTGCGGTTCTGAGTTTTAACAACTTAAAGGGAGATTCTATGAAAATAAAGAAACATTACAGCGTACCTGCGATGACCTGCTCCGGATTTCGAGGCTGCGCAAGGTCCAAAGCATATACCTGCTCTCTTTCCTGTCTACGATCTCCCCACTGGTATCCACGACCACGGCCGCGTCCTCGGCCTCCATAATGCTGAGCTGGTGGGCCGCCCTGATGTGCTGGAGGTGGTGCCCCCCTCATGGGGCAGTTCCTCCGAATGTGCCCAATCTGATGACAAAGGAAACACTCTGGTGGGGGATACGCCATTCCCCCGGGTCTCGGCATCTCCTGCATCCGAAGAGGGGGAGTGGCTAATACCACCTGTTCCCTCGGCTCCGGCCTCACGTCCTGACGAGGCTGGTCCTCTGTCCTCCTCCCCTCTGGTACAGCCCCCGCCGCTGGTCATTCCTACCTCTCCGTCCCTGATCCTCTGCTGGCCGCTTCCGGCCCCGGGTGGCGTGCCAATCTGCCTCAATCCTTTTGGCCATCTCCAAGATCCGGGAGATGGGCCCGTCAGATACGAACAATAGAGCCTCCCTCAAGTCCTCCCGCAGGCCCTTATAGAACCTCCTGATATACCCTGCCTCGTCCAGCTGGTAGGAATCTGCGTATCGAGCCAGATGGTCAAACTCTCGATGGTACTCCACCACGGTCCGAGTACCCTGCTTCAGCTGTAAGAATCGCTCCTCCAAGTCATCCCTAGCCGACTGCGGAACGAAATGCTCCAGCAGTGCGGCCCTGAACTCCTCCCAAGTAATCTCCGCAACCTCCCTATCAGTAAAGGTCGTGTCCAACAGCGTCTTCCACCACCTCTTTGCATGGGACTCCAGGCAGGAGACAACCAGAGCCACCTTCTCCTCCCATGGACACCGAATCCCGGTCAGCATCTCGTACATGATATCTAGCCACTCTTCCGTCCGAACAGCCGACTCTGTCCCCAAATAGGACGGGGGAGCCAGTCCTCGGAAGATGCTTAGCCAGTTGGCCCCCGGATTTGGCTGCGGGGCCGGAACCTGCTGGGCCCTGAAGGCCTCCAGAATGGCAATCAGGGTCTGTCCCATGTCTGACTGAAGGAAAGGAGTGGGGGCCGGTGGGGGTGGTGCAACATCCTGAGCCTGTTGAACTCCACCTTGCGGCGTAGTCCGTGCTGGAGGCTGCGTAACAAAAACACACGCTGAGAAATCGTTCAAATACTACATAAAGGTGGACAATTTATATGTGATCCCCATATGGGCACACCACTGCTTCCGCTGCTTAGTTTGTCCCCAAACTAAACTCGAGCGGGGGTGACCTAGGGTTTGTGGACTGCTACTTCCTTCTGATCGATGTTTGCCTCTGATACCACTTGTAAGACCCCTTTTTTTTTCTTTTTCAACCACCGGGGTCTTAGGCCCAGAATCGCCGCTTTGCGGTGACACCTTCACGTCCTGAAGGGTCATCACCACAAGGCGCCGATTCTGCCGGCCAAATCGATCGCCGAAAGGTAGCACAATGTAAAAGTAAGAGCAATGCAGTCCACAATAGTAATATCACATATATATAATAAAGCTCCACGAAGGGAGTGTCCACAGAAATCATCAGAGTACTAAAAATACGGGCTTATGCCCGGTACAAAATGTCCTCACTACAAGTCTCTCATGCGGAAGCGAAAACAGAAGCTACTCAAGGTCTAGACTCACGGTCCCGGCTGTGTGAACTCCGGAGCTAGACTGCCCCATCTCTAGGCGCACCGATCTCTGGGGCTGCTCCTCCATGCTGGGCTCCACGATCCCCTAAATGATGCGGTTCGAAAACCGTTAGTCATAAAGACTAAGCCCTATCATCCCCTACCCCTTCCCCCATGGCTCCTAGGTACCGAGCGGAGAGGAAGAAAGGGAAGGACATGAAGGTAGAGATTAAACATGAAACAGATGGCAGCGGAAACTAATCTAGCAAGATGTGTTAGGTGAGCAGTTAATAAATTGTTATAATAGGTCTAGCAGTAAGAAAAGCAATTATATGAATTTAAACCTTCACTTATGCGAGAACACATAAGCAAAAGGGATCTTTTGCAAGGCTCCCATCGTATAGAGTGTCCCATACCACTTATACGTTGGGGTGTCGGTTATCAAACAGCAATGGTTGTTATATACTGAAATTAACCTTTGATTTATAAACTTGCCCACACAAGCTTATAGACCAAGGGGTCGTTTTGCAGTTCCTAATGTATAAGCGTCCCATACCACTTATACTTTAGGTGTCAGGGTTAAATGAATCGATTATGCTATGACATGCTAGTGGGTATGATGAAACATGCAGTGCAACTCACACACCCGACTCTGGGCACACAGACCTTTAGTTCCCCCTTTCGGAGCCGTTACCTCCCAGGATACCTCCGTAGTGGCAGACGGAAGCGGTGGGTTGGGCCTCGCCCACCTCCAAAACCAGTAAAAGCACCACTGGTCTGACCTATCATACGCCTCAACGCTTGGTGCACTAAGCGGACGCCTGCGTACTCTTGCCGGCTGGCGCACCGGACTTCTGTTGGCGAAGTGCTAACCACCTCGCCGAGTCAATGATATCGGTGTCGGTGCAATCGAACTCCCCGATATCGAAAGACCCACCACCTTAACTTTTCCTATCTTATGCACATGCAAGTTTAATCGCAAACACGCAAAAACCGAGCCGAAGATCCCCGGACCAAACGTCCGTCCCCAACCAACCGAGCCGAAGCTCCCCGGACCAACCCGTCCGTCTCCAGAACAACCGAGCCGAAGCTCCCCGGACCATCCCGTCCGTTTCCAAATCACCCGAGCCGAAGCTCTCATCAATCTTCCTGTGCCAACAGTGTTTGTGAAAAGTGCAATCCTAGTTACTAAGTTACTCTTGCCAGTTTATTATTACAGTTTACGTTAGCCCAGGACTGCCCCCGGTATACCCGTGAAGGGCTCTCAAGGGGCACTAGGAACCAAGACGGCGACATTACGGCCCGAAGTTCCCTTTCGCAAGGCACTTATTGTTATTGGTTGTTTTCCCTTAGCCCGATTCCCTTCTCATATTACGATAGACTATCCTAGGGTGATTTTTAAACCTTCCACTCTTCGGGAAAAGCGATCTTTCGCCAAACCCGAGCACCTCTTAACTCTAACTATCACCACTACTCACTACTCTTTATATCTTCATCAGATCATGTCCTATTGCATTTCACAATTTACTAAATGCAGACCGACCTAGGCTACATGTCGAACCGGTTATGAAATGATCCATTACTCATCCAAATGCCCTAAATTATTTACTGGAGACTTACCATGACCTAAATGACCTAAATCCAGAAAATGGAAATTTTCCTAATTTATTTGGCATTTAATTAAATTCCTCGAAAATCCAAGGACTACCAGTTTGAACATGAACTACCCTAAGTTCTCATGCAAGATGTCCAGCAATTTTATGATAAATACTAGGTTATCTCAATAGGTTAAATCCTAAGTATCATAATTTTTCAATCATCAAAGTGGCATGAAAGCTATTTTAGAAATAATCTCTAACTTCTATTGTTTATGAAGCAAGTACAGAAAATATTCTTCCAAAAATTATAAGTAATTCATGACATGCTGATAAAGGCCTAAAATTAGCACTGGCCAAGTTTCATAATTTTCCAGCAAGTATTTTATCCATAATTAATTTTTAAACATAAAAGCCCCTTTCTATCATCTGTGAATAAGGTACTAGATTTACTCAACATAAAATTCTATAAAAATCCAGGGGTCATTGTGCTACTAACAAAGATCTAAATCCAGAATTTCAACTGATTATAATTAATTTTAAACCTCCAAATAATTGAAATAATAATTCCGGCAATTAATCCTTTAACACATGAAGTATAATATTTAATAATCATAAAATTCCAGAAGATTTACTATAAGTCTAAAACATCCTAAAACCCCTCCTCCCGAGTTTCATAATTTTTGGATTAGATTTAGTGCTTAAAATAACTAAATTACATTTCTATCCTATTCCGACATCTCAACTTTCGAGGTACCTAACTACCTCCAATTCCTTCACTATTTCAACCAGAGGGTTTTCATTATATCATCCCCCTCTCCTCCAAATTTCAAGGGCATACAAGAGCTTTTGCTCCTATGTCCTTCACAAACCTCAAACTCCCACCCGTTGGATTTGAGCCAATCTCTTAGGGTAAAATCCACCCTAAGCCACACCATGTTACCCAAGAGGGTAGACATAGACCCAACAAATCGGTGGCCAACAACTTCAGCCTCTTTTGAGGAGATTTGTCCACTCCATCTCCAATCGTACTTTTCCCCAAAGTACCCCTCACCAAGACCTATCTAGGACTTGATACTTCCCTATTCAAAACTCGACCAATCGAGTTGAAATCTTGTACAGATCTTAATATTGATGCCAGGGACCACCACCCAAAATTTGGGGGAGTTTGGACTTAATTTCATCTCCTAATTAATTTCATATCGTTTATTAAATTTTTACAAAAACTTTAGGCAAAAGTTCTCCAAAAAATTCTCATTTTTGGACAGCCTCTCGATATACATATTTTAGACCTCCAGTCCAAATTTGAAGTCATTTGGACAGGTTATGAACCGTGGGCAACCATTTTAATTTCTGGTTAGCCTAGGTCTTGATCCCACCAAAATGAGTGCTGTGGTCAAACCACTCACCCAAATTGAATAAAATCAATTTTAAATTAAAGTAGACCCTGAGGGCTACAACTTTTGTGACTGGTCATTTTTCCTAAATCGGCCTCTAAGTGCTTCGTTTTGCAGCCTCAAAAATACGTTCAAATAACCTATTTTTCCATTATGTACTATATAATAATCTATGTATTATATATTAAATCCACTGTTCATCTTCTTCATGAACCCGAACAGACACAGGAAAACATTTTTCCTGTAAGCATTTCGTGGTCCGTCGCCAGCCGTTCGGTCACTTCCCTGGCCAGCCACCACCACCACCACCTCCGTTGAGGCGACGGCTAGCGGTCGGCGGTGGTTTGGCCGCCGGAGGTGGCGGTTTCCGGCAAACTCAAAATACCTTTTTCATGGTTTTTCCATGAAAACGAGAGACGGGTCCGGCTCCGTTGAGCGCGAACCTCCTTTCTAAGAATCCTAAGATCTACCCATGAAAGAGAAGGAGCAGAGGAGGACCTTGTTCGCGGTTTGAAGGCGAGAAGAACGTCGGGGTGCCATGGCGCGGTGGTGGCGTTTGCTGAACTTCTCCTACAGCAAGAACAAAGGTCTGTTCTGATTACTTGAGCGTGTAACCTTCTCCTCTTTCCCCAAGTGGGCTTTTATAAGTCAGATAGTGGGAAGATGAATGGGTAAAGCCATTATGGCCATGAAGTCCCCCCCCCTTGACGTTTCGGTTACAGTGAAGGGATAAGAAACGGTGGAAACTGAACAGGTGTGTCCAGCTGGCGGTTTTCTATTGGACCACCTTTTCCTCATTTATTATATAATTATAGAAGGAAAACGACCGGAAGTTACTCCTGGTGTAACTTCCCACACCAGCATTTATTACCACGCGTGTTGGAATAATTTCGGGCATGAACCGTCGTTTCGGCCAATGTCACGGGCGTGACACATAGGTCACGGGCGTGACAGGCCCGGATAGCCAATTCTGGGTTCGACGATCGTCGAACTGAGATCGACGATCGTCGATGGATGGTCACGGGCGTGACACCTCGGGTCACGGGCGTGATAGGCCCGAACGGCAGATTGTGGTTCGACGATCGTCGAATTGAGATCGACGATCGTCGAAGGCTGGTCACGCCCTAAGTCACGGGCATGACCTCTAGGTCACGGGCGTGACATGCCCGAACGGCAAATTTCGAGGTCGACGATCGTCGAATTGAGATCGACGATCGTCGAAGGCTGGTCACGCCCTAGGTCACGGGCGTGACACTCATGTCACGGGCGTGACATGCCCGGGCCGCAAGCTCGACGATCGTCTCACGGCGATCGACGATTGTCGATGGGGTCACGCCCCTAGTCACGGGCGTGACACCTTGGTCACGGGCGTGACATGCCCAGACAGCACATTCGACGATCGTCTCGTGGAGATCGACGATCGTCGAAGTAGTCACGCCCAAGTCACGGGCGTGACGGGTCGGTCACGGGCGTGACCAACCCTTGACCCGAAAAACTCGGTCGATTTATTTTCACTTTTCGGGCTCCCTGGGGTTCTGACTCGACCAACCGACTCCTAGGGGTCTAGCCGGAAATGGGATGTTACACTATATCCTACAAAAATACCTTAAAAACTTTTCTCACTAAACGTAGTAGTATGATACTTACCATTGTTAAGTACGAAGCATTTGCAGCCAAAAATTCTAAAATATGAAACTGTTGGTTTCCTGCCTTTTAGAAATTCATAAGGTGTCTTATCATGATTCTTGTTTATGAGGGCTCGATTTTGCACGTGGCTAGCAGTGTTTACTGCTTCAGCCCAGAAGTACTCTGGTAGTGAAGCATCACTCAACATGGTCCTGCAGGCCTCTATGAGTGTTCTATTTCTTCTCTCAACTACTCGATTTTACTGTGAAGTACGGTGAGAGGAAAACTCATGAAAGATACCTAGGCTTTCACAAAATTTTGTCATGGCCCCTGATTTGAACTCCGTTCCATTATCACTTCTGATTTTGACTACGGAACAGTTGTATTCATTCCTGACCTGCCTGACAAAATTTGTAAAGATATCAAAGGTATCTTACTTATGTTTCAGAAATAACACCCACGCAAAATGCGAGTAGTCATCAACAATTACCAACGTATAATCCGTACCTCCTAAACTTCTAACTTGTAGTGGACCGAACAAGTCCATATGAAGTAGGTGTAAACACCTATTAGATTTATTGCCTCTAATGCTTTTAAAGGTAGCCCTTGTTTGCTTGCCTTTTATGCATGCATGACAAGGTCTCTCTTTGACATGCTTGACATTTGGGGCATCACGTACTAAATTCTTGGAGAATAATTTATTAATAGTTTTAAAATTAATTTGTGCTAGCCTCTTGTGACATTGGTCACCAAGAGACGCATTATCTTTTGCCAAAAGACACAATGGTGTAGAAGAATCTATACAAATGAAATTTAAACAAAATATTTTCCTGCTTCGAGTTCCTTATAGAATTGTTTCCATATTGTCAACAGACATTATCAAGCACTTGTCAGCGTGGAACTCAACTATGTATCCTTTGTTGCATAGTTGACTTATGCTTATGAGATTGTCTTCCAATCCCTCCCTATAAGCTTCATTCGAAAAGGATACATTACTGTTAGTGATCATACCGTAGCCTTTTGTTATCCCTCGGCATAACCTCCAAAGATGACCTTTGGTCTGTTGTAGACTGGAGTGAAATTCTGGAGTAGGCTTCTTGTCCCAGTCCCTGCCGAGAGCATCCATTTTCCAAGTACCAGATTGGAATTTTTGTGTCCTTTGGACATACCTCCATTCATGATCACATTGCCTTAGGAACGCAAACATGTTTGGGTCCTTGGTCTCGAGTTAGAACACTCCCCCTACAAGGATTAGCATTCTGAGTGGTCAATCTCATGTTGCCAACTTGAGGAGTAGTAACCTTCCTGGTCTTAAACAAACAATCGATGGCAAAATGACCAATTTTTCCACAGCACCAACAGTCAAACCTAACTTATCTTTGCCTTACATACTCCGGCTTGACCTCTTGAGATGGTGGTCTAGCAGAGGTAGCACTCTTGGAGGAGGAGGCTTCATGATGATGACAATCACATGACTTCTTCCCCTTCGGAGGCCTTTCCTCAACGGGCTTTACTTTAGGTGCTTTCTTGAAGTTGTGGCCATGATTATAAGGACCATAGCCCTGAAGAATCACTTCTTCATAAGGTGCCTTAAAGACACTCTCACCAAAGTTCCGAGGGCGAGTCCTTCCTTGGTACCGAGACTTTGGCTCTATGTAAGGAGGCATGGTCAAGTGACCATAGGACGAGTCCAGATCAAAATTATTTGTTCGAAAGATGACTTTCTTAAATACAGTCTGATCTAGAGGGGCTTTCCCCTTTTCTTTTGCCAAGGCCTTCTTGGCGGCCATATTCTTCCATTGAGCCTTGTTTCTCCTAGAAGATTTACTAGGAGCGGCATCATGGCCTAGTCCAACTCCTTTGGCCTTAGCTGAGAATTCAACAACGAGTTGAAGAACTGTCTTAGGCTTAGAGAAACTTTCAACAAGTTTCTTCTCAGCATCGAGTTGTTTTTCCAACTCTTTGATGATTTTATCTTTAAGGTCGAGGTGCTTAAGAGCTTGATTGTATTCTTCCAGAGCAAAATTGAAGTTCTCTTGAAGAGAGTCAGTCTTAGCGACTTCTTCTCTCAAGCTGCTCTCAATATCCTTTAGAGACTTTATCTCTTTAGCCTGAGTTTTCACGACTCGGCGACATTTGTCGTAAGTCATGATCAACTCCTTGTATTGGGCCATAAGTTCTAACACATCGTCAGAAGAGGTATCCTCATGATCATGCTCAGAACTTTCAGATTCAGAGAGAGAAGTGTGAGATTTTACCTCCCCAGTAAACTGGGGCTCTTGTTTGTCATCTGATTGAGCCATGAGCCCAAAGTAGGCTTCCTATTCTTCACTCGACTCAGATGAGTCATAGTCACTGAAAGTTTTGCCCTTCTTCGCCAACAGGCTCTTCTCTGTCCTCTTCTTGTGGTATGAGGACTTCTTTTCCTCTCTTCTGCCACCCTCCTTCTTCTTGTGGGGGAAGTCAGTTATGACGTGACCTGGTTTGTTGCAACAGTAGCAAACGATGTCAGTAGAAATATGTTTGTTCTGTTTAGAGTTATACCTGTCATGGCTACCCGAGCCTTTTTTTCGCTGATCACCGTCGTGTCATGATCTTATGTTATAGGCATCCTTGCCTCTCAACTGCTTCTTCTTGTTCAAGAATTTCTTGAACTGCCATGAGAGCAAAGAGAACTCTCCTTAGGATAGTTCTGGAAGTGCTTGGCTCGGAGCTTTCTTCTTCACTTACTTCCTGAGCTGGTGCTGGTGAGGTAGCTTTTCCCTTCCTTGAACTGTCAGCCTTTAATTCAACAGACTTCTATTTTGAGGAGAAGTGCCTTTTCTCTTCTTCAGCTTTTCTGGAATTGATCTGCAGTTCATAGGACATCAGCTTGCCAAATAGATTTTGTGGGTCTGTCTCAGCTAGTCTGCCAAACTTCCGGATGGCACAGACTTTGTTGTCTCATTCCTTTGTGAGAGACCTCAGAAACTTATCATTCAGCTCTCCATTGGCGAAGACTCGGCCATACACTCCTAGGCCATTTACTATCTTGAAGAAATTTTCAAAGGTATCTGCAATAGTCTCCTTTGACCCTTTCCTGAAGGCTTCATATTTCTGGTTCAGTAGGGACCTTCTATCATCCCTAACTTCTTCATTACCTTCCGTCAGAGTAACTAGAGACTGCCACATCTCCTTAGCCGATTGGCAGTGAATCAGATTCTGCAGCATCGAGTCGTTGACTGCACTTGCTATGATATTTTTAGCTTTCTTGTCCAAAGAGACAAGTGTAATCTCGTCCTTATCTAGATCCATCAATTTCTTAGGAACCTTCTTTGTTGGATCTATAGTGGAGATAGTCAGGGGACGTAAGGACCTTCTTCAACAATCATGAAGATCCGGGGGTCAAAAGCTTCCATGAAAAAATTAATTCTCTCCATCCACATGGGAAAGTTATTCTTTGTGCATAGGGGAAGCTAGGCAAAATCTTTGACCTTTTCCATTGCTTGAATAACCAAATGACAACTTTCGAGAGGAAATTGATCAAGGTGTTAATCTTTTAATGACCAACCTCCCTCTGATACCAATTGAAAGTGTGAAGTTATCAACCTAAATAACATAGAGGGGGGTGAATAGGTGAATCGTGCGTCTATTTGTGGAATAAAAATTTTAGCGATCTAGCACAAGAAATCAAGCAATCAAAGAAAGACAAGAAGATTTATAGTTGTTCCCCAATCTTGGGTACGTCCACTTTACCTCACCGATCTAGCAAATCACTATCTTGGATTGAAAAGAATCCTACGCCTCGGAACCAAGTTCCTACAAACTCAATCCAAAAGGATCTACACTCAGAAGATAAAAACTTCCTACAAACTTGGAGAACAACGCTCCTACACTCGGAGAAAATCTCCTACAATAATAGTAAAAAAAATGAATTACAAACAGAATAACTTTCTCAGATCTGGATAAGTGAATATCTGAATCTTCTTCTTGAACTTTGCGGCTCTTTTAGAAATGTTGAAGAAGATGAGTAGATCTGATCCGAGAAAGCTTTGACCAACTCAATCAAGAAGAAGATGAGAATCCTTGAACAGCAAGTCTTCTTGATCGACAACAAAAGAGTTGATCTGATCGTGAGCGGCGGCGACAGCTTTAGAGATCAGAAATTAGAGATGGCAGACGAGACGGATTTCGAGCGAAGGGATAGCCTCTTCTTAGAAAAGATAATTGTTAGGGTTAGGTCTTAACGAAAAGACCTTATATAGGATTACTCCTAATGGCTAGAAAATAAATTAATGACAACACGTAGAACAATCACGTCAAGTCATTAAAAAATCCGGCCGATCTTGACTTAAATAAATTTCAGAAAAATTTAGTCTGCAGTTCTCGAGAAGTAGCATTAGCTCTCGAGAACTGATTGAATATCTCGAGAACTAAACTGTCTGGAATTGAACTTAGTTTTCGAGACTTCAGGATCAATACTTCTCGAAAACAATATGGACTTCTCGAGAACTATAGCCTGACTTCTCGAGAACTATGAAGCTGAGTTTCTCAAGGACTGAGGATTTCTCGAGAACTAATCTGGACTTCTCGAGAACGAAGACATAGAAAGAATTTATTGAAACTTTCTGAACTTCCCGAGAACTACTCTGGGACTTCTCGAGAACTAAGAGTCAAGCTTCTCAGGAACTGAAACAAATTCTTGATAACTAAGAGATACTTCTCGAGAGTCATACTTAGAAAATTTTTCTGAACTGAAACAGCTAAACTTCTTACGAACTAAACTCATGTTTCTCGAGAACTTCTAACTCTACTTCTCGAGAACTGAAAGGACTTCTCGAGAAGTGGACTTAGAATTTTTTTGAATTTTTTTAGAAAGAAACTATTTCTACTCTTCAAGGGTCCAATCTTCATTCCATGGTCCAAATGTTTGAATATGAAGTGTATCCCATTAGAGAGGCTACACATGAGTCAACACCTTGGATCACACTGTGAGGGATTACACTGCATGGTTGTGTGTTCATGACTCACTGTAGATGACATTGGCCTACACTTAGTAATGATGATCTGCAAACTCACAACTTAAACAAGATATCAAATACAACTTAATTCATCTTAGTTCAATGGTGACTTCATGCAAATCTGTGTTATTATGGATGCAATGCCCAACATAAAGCAATACCAACATCAACATTCTGATCAAAAATCTATAGATTCTATGAGTCTGACTAGTACTGAGAGTAATCATGGGGAGTATGAACCTCGTCAGGTGCTGGTACAGACACAACAGAGCTTGATTTTGGTCAACTGATTATATACCCACTCAGTATTATCATACATGTAGTCATGTATTTTCTTGAAGTTTTGTCCCATATAAGTTTCCAGCAAATCAACCTTAGCTGCAAGGGCTACCCCCCCCCCCAACCCACTTTTTGGCTTCTACGGCGATGGCATTGGCATAGTTGTCCATTGTGGAATCAAAGTGTACCATAGATCTATTGTGAGCAACTATTATTGTAAGAACATTAGAATGAACATTCTTTAATACCACCATGTTATTTTTTAGTCCTGACACAGTGTGAACGATGGCTTGGCCATCTTGAACAAACCACGAATCAAGCTTCTTATCCAGCTTGCTGATCTCAACTATTAACTTAGCTAGGACATTTAGCATATATTTTTAAGAGTGTCCTTTACTCTTTTCATAACCTTCTGCAATGAAGCCTAAAATTGAGCTTGTTTCTTGGCCAACATCAGCTCGGCTCCTTTCAGAATAGATTCATTTACACTAGAAGATGAAATATCAGTAATCTGCGGACTAGAACATCGATTGGGATCTCGAAATCACTGGAGGACTGTTTGATTGGATAAATATGAGCTTTCAAAGTCCATACATGATCCTCAGCATCGAGGACAGGAGTATGCTCTTCGACATCTTCTTCCTCATAAGAAATCATGACCACCTACTCTTGAGCAACTAGAGGTCCACCTGGTATTTTGCTAATTCGTTTCTCAAGGTTACAGATGTACTCCTCAACCTGAGAAGATGCAGTAATTGGGGACTAAGTCACCTCCACCTCAGAGACTGCAATAAAAGTAATCTCTAGGAGAGGAACTATTTGGTCGTCCACTTACATGAGCTCAACTGCAGCAACAACACTTGTTCTCTAAGCAGCAGCAACATCAATAGCAGCAATCTTGTCTATATCAACTATATTCTCTTCAACAGCAATCTAAGATTTATCAGCAAGAACATCAATCTCGTAATCATCAACCCTTAGGTCATCATCAACAGCAGTCTCAACATCTAATTCATCAGCATCCTCTTGGTCTTATGCAGCTGGAACCTCTTTGTCAACAGCCTCTTCTAAAGAATCAGCATGCACATACTCTGGGGATGGAAGCACTGTATCTGGCATCTCTGTCACTATTTCAGTGGATACACTCAAGGGCATTGTGATAGTCGCCACTTGTGTTTCAACAGACTCCCCCTCAATTCCTGCACTCAATCCTTCAGGAATTTCACTAGGGTGTGGAGTAGGAATCATGTCCTCAGGAGCTTGCTCTTCCTCCTCCACTAGCAAGATAGGGGCTGATGGTTGTGATGCTGATGAGACCATTGATCCCCTTCATAGAGATTTCGTGGATTGGGATGATCGATGTCGCAAGCTCGATGATGAAAATCTACCACAACATTTCTTCGCCAACGTCGCCGCCGCTACATGTTTTGCTCGAGGTCCGCTAACACGATTAAATAAAATATATAATTATAAATTAAATAATTATAATTATATATTTTATCAATCATTATTTTTAGCAATTTAATTTTCAAGCAATTTTATTTTAAGAGTTTATTTCATGTATTATGATGGGTGCATATAACTGTCACGTTGAATTATTTTTATTTCATAAAATGATGGGTGCCTATAACCATCAAGAGTTTGTTTTTTTTCATGAAGGGTGGAGATGGAGTGGTGTAGGGTATATATATCCATGCTTATGTTGAATAATGAGGAGATGAATGAAAAGAAAAACCTAGAATTCAAGATTGAATTTCCCCCTCCTCCCTCTTTCCCTCTTTGGCAAATTTTGGCGCCAATCCATTCTCCTCTCTCTTAGCTGTCGGCCACATCCCTCCCCGTCTCTATTCTCAGTTTTCCTCTCCTCCTCCTCCCTCCTCAAGTTATCCTCCAAAAAGCCCACATCACCCCTTGCTCTTCCTCTCTCGGCCACCCTCTTTCCACACCAACCCGAGCAGTACTCTCCCTAGCCGCAGGACACCACCACCCCTCTATCGTTTGTCCCATACCTAGCTGCCACCCTCTCCCTCCCCTTTAATATTACAACCACCCACTTCCACTACTAACCCGAGCACCACCTCCCTCCACATCAAAAGAAACCGAGCAGCCACTATAAGGGAAAATTCGGCAACCCCCACTCTCCTTCCACCTTAAAGGAATTCCACCACCGTTCCTCTTTCCTCTTTCCATATATATTGGCTTTCAAGGTTTCTCCCTCTTCTAGGGTTTGGCAAAAGGAATAATGATTGTAATTTTTGTGGTCTAAGCTATTAGAGTGTTTTTTAGGTCTTCTGTGCATAAATCATGTCTTATAAGCCAATATATTGATCTCCTTTATGTTTATTTATGCCACTTATGATTATTTTTGTTTTTGCGGGTTTTCACAAAATAGGTAAAAGTTGGTCCTGACATGGCCTCCAACACGGCTGTGTCATTGGGCGTGTCACTTATTCCTAGGGAAATCAGCATCCAAAGAAATCCAGAGAATCATCCCGAGGAGGACAAAACCTCCCACACAGCCGTGTCACTCGGCGTGTCGAGCTGGCCGTGTCAACCTTACCGTGTCAACATGGCGTGTCACCAAAATCCAGAGACCATCCCGAGAAGGACACGGCCACGAACACGGCTTGTTCGCCTCTGTGTTGCTGGTAATGTCACCATAATCCGATAACTTTCCATAGAAGGACACGACCGTGTCACTAGGCGTGTCACCATCACATCGAAGCCTGCTGCCCGCCATAAATGCATTCCGCATCAAAGTCCATCAACTACTATCGACACGACCACCAACACGGCTGTGTCGCTGTCCGTGTCAGCATGGGCGAGCCCACTTTTTCAACAACGCCATGATCACTCCTACGAGAACCACTGCCTGAGGTTAACCTGTATAGGACACGTCCACCAACACAGCCGTCTCGCTGGCCAACTCTAAAAGAATTGGTTTCAAGATGTCCTAAACACCTAGAGGGGGGTGAATAGGTTCAATTCTTTTTTAATACTTAGGCAGATAACTCATGCAAGTTAGATTATATCATCAGTAACAATCACAGCACAACATTTAAATTACCACAGCTAATCACAGAATTCACACAAATTTATAGTGGTTCCCCAAATGATGGGTACATCCACTTTCCCCCTTTGCATATATAGTAGTAAACTAGATTCGACCTAACTCCCTTTTTCTTTCTCAGATCCTCAGATCTTACAGCTCAGAACCCAAAGATGGTTCCTACAACTCAGAGTGAATCCACATCCTACCTAAGGCCCTTGCCCTACCTCATCCTTTATATATTTAGGCTTACAACTCAGAGAGACAACTCTCCTACCTCAGGCACACAGCCCTACCTCAGCCTTTACCTTGGTCTACAACTCAGATTTTTAAAAGACCCTACAGTAAAATGATAATAAGATGTATGAAACCTTCACCCCATGTAGAGAGAGAAAGGGTAGAAGATTTTTTGGTCAGTTCTTGATAGATCTGACAACTTTTAGTTTCAACCTGTCTTAGCTTTCTTCAAAGCTTCTTGAATCTAAACAAAGTAAGGTTGATCTTCTTGAAGTTGATCTTCAATCAGCTTCCTTCTTCTCTTCAGAATTTAATATGAATTAGCCTTGCAAACTTGATCTTGATTTCCTCTTAGAGACTTGCTGATGATTGTCTCGTTCTTCACTTGGATACTTCAAGCTCTCTGTCCTTTTTGTTTCCCAAAAAGTTCTCTTCTCTATCAGATGATAGAATATTTCTTTATATAGACTTTCTCCAAGGTTACCGGCTGATACGGTTTATAACAAACTTCTAATAACTCTAACACTTGCAACATCCTTGTTGATCATGACACCTGTCAAGTCACCAGTCATTCCATGAGTCTTTGTCTCAGTCAGCAAAGTGTCGAGTCATTGCTTCATATGTATCGACATAAATAGATTAACTTTCGACACAATCCCTGGTGAAGTCGACACAACTCCCATAGTGTCGACACAACTTCTTGGCATGGCTTCTATATAATGTGTCGACACAAGTCTTGTGTGTCGACACAGCTTCTAGTCTTCATTGAGTTCTGGAATGTGTCGACACAAGTCCCGTGTGTCGACACAGCTTCTGGTCTTGATTGAGTTCTGGAATATGTCGACACAAGTCCTGTGTGTCGACACAATTGCTGTAGACATAATCCAGATGTGTGTCGACACTAGTCCTGTGTGTCGACACAATTATTGTTGACAGATTTTCTGTGTGTCGACACAAGTCTTGTTTATTGACACTATCTGTCTTCATGTGTCGACACAGCTTTCTACAATTGTCGACAATTATACTTAGAACATTTTCTTTGCAATTTCTTAACCTGCACAAAGTAACTTAAAATACCATCAAATACATATTGATGAATATCATTGAGTTAAGTGTGGCTTCTCCAAATCTGGTACACATTTTCCAATGTACCCAACAATCTCCCCCTATTTGGAGAAGTCATAACACTTAGTCAATGATATACATCACTTATAATAATAACAAAGATTATGATGTCAACATAATTTCAGAGACAAGAGTAATAATAAAAACATTGCGTTTAACATTAATCTCACAGAATATATTAAAACATAATGAACATGCATCAACTGATTCTAAGTATACACAAACATATTAAAGACTGAGTCAATGAATTTTAATCAATGTTAAGAATTACAAAGATTTAGTTCAAGACATTACATAGATTTACACTGAGTTAAAATCTAGTAAAACTATTCTAAGGCTAGTCAGGCTCCTTGATTACTATTCCTTTGCAAGATAGAATTTTAGCTTGTAAACTTGGTTCAGTGTCTTAAGGTGGCTTCTTTCCTTTCAGATATCTTTTCTTGAGCTCTTCAGCCTTAATCTTTTGTCTTTCAAAATAGTGATAAGGCTTAGGGAAGTATTTGCTTGGCTCAACAGCAGTAGCAGGTACCTTCCCATCTTTGTAATTCTTCCTGAACTGATATATATCCTATTATCTCTATTGATACTTAGTCCATTCTTATTCAGAATACCACTTGCCTTTATCATGCATATTGTCTTTGACAGCTTGCCAAAAAGTAGGTATAATGTTCCTTGATGTAGGACTCCATCTTTCAAAATCTGGCTTTGACTCAGCCTGTTGTCTAAATCTTTTCTTGGAAAGCTGAGCTTCTTGTTCTTTCTTCAAAGAAGCCTCAGACATTTCTACTTTCTCAATTATTACATTTTGAGCATCTGATAGAGGGCTATACATCTGTTATACTATTTGTTGAATACACTCAAAGTTAGAAGGAGGGGTATATGATTTGAGCCACCTCTTGCTGACCCCCTTCATGACCTGCAGCTTGGATGCGAGATGTAGCTTTATTATTATCATCACATAAAGGAGGATAGCCAAGAGTGGCTCTGATGGTATTAGTGATCCATTCAGCATGATCAGAGCCTGTAGTGACTAATAACCTCTCCCCCTTTATGACTTCTCTCTCCATATGATCCCTAAGATAATTTTTCTGAAATCTAACTTGATCAACCAAGTAATTAATGCCCTCTTTATAGTAAGCCTTGAACATTGTTAGCTGATCAGAGATCATACTTTGAGATGATTGAAGAGCAGTCTTGAATGAGCCTAAACCTTCCTTAAGTATCTGATCAAATTCTGATTTGGATGTCTTTTGTAATTCAGTAAGTATCACATTATGTGATTCTGTTAGATTATCATTCATCCTTAGTTGATTTTCAAGAACATATCCTTGCTTGACCACGAGATCATCTATCTGTGTCCTGGCCTCCTGTTGCTGCTGTGCTAGATATACTATAACATTGCCTCCCTTATGTATGCAATATGTCATTTCCATCTTATTCTGATTGACTTCAAATCTTATTGATTTGATTTCTTGAGCCAAGGTGAACTAAAGTTCCTTTTGGCTTTCATCCATTTATTTCTCCATTGCAACTCTCTGTTCATCCAATTTAACCTGC
The DNA here is from genome assembly GCA_039513925.1 of Platanthera zijinensis. NCBI lineage: Eukaryota > Viridiplantae > Streptophyta > Magnoliopsida > Asparagales > Orchidaceae > Platanthera > Platanthera zijinensis. The sequence goes on from CM077092.1 coordinate 130,697,051, forward strand.
AGAGCAACCAGCAGTGAGCTGTAGTCAACTACTAGGGCTTGTGGTGGAGTAACAGTCTTTAAGGCCTTCTTATAGCTTAGGCTTCTTTTCTTAACAACCATTAATTTCCTCCTTTTTTTCATTAGATGCTTCTTCATCATCAGATGTCGAGGAGCTTGCTATATCAACTATAACTTTTGGACTAGAGGGCAGCTCCTTCTCAGTCCTTGGAAGCTCCCCCTCTGTCCTAACTTCCTGAACCTCAGGAAACAGCACTTCAAGAGTGAATTCTGTTTGAGTGTGGACAGATGGAGCAACAGTTTCTTGAGCAGTGGATGGAACAACAGCAGGTGCTGATGTATTTTTCATTCCTAGATCCTGTGCTTGGATTTTGTCTTGGTTTGTCTATTCAACATCAATTAAATGCATAGATAGTGTATTAGACTAAGTTTGTATAGCTGCTTGATTTAGATCAAGCATTACCTCAAGAATTATAGCAGTATCCACTTCACTCTCTAGCTATGTGGGCTCTTGCATAGGATGAGGCTCCCCCTTAAATTGATCCAGGAGGATGGTGCTTTCAGGTATATGATCCCCCTGCACCTGACCACCATCTGTATTGTCTTGAGCAGTCTCTGGATGTTCTTCATCTGAGCTGAAGATCACTTGTTCTTCTGAATTACTAGAAGATTCAAGAATCCTTGGTGTTGGTTTCTTCTATTACTAGGAAAGTTGCTTTGGAGATGTAGAAATGTCTTTTGTAATGCACCCTTTCCCATCTGGAGAGAATTCTTAAATCCATCCTTCTCATGTGATTGATTTTAGATCCTGCACTCTGGTGCATCACTTTAGGTATGGTCTCAGCGAGATAGAGACTTAGTATTCTCCCTAGGTTTGTTTTCTTGATGCTTTCTTTATCTTTTTAAAGATAACTGCAAACCAGTTGGTGTTGATCTAGAAGATGACTCTTGTCATAAGGCTGAACATGTAGGCAGAGATCCTATCATGTCCCCCAGTTTTGCACAATATTACCTTTCCTATTATCTCTGAAAGAAATTTACCTTGGGAATTCATACCTTTCCTATTTATGGAAGATCCAATCTTAGTGGTGGGATCTAGGCCACACCATTGGAGAGCTTCCCTTGTATTGGAAGATTGGAATTCATCTTCTTCTTGAACTTGCGGTAGGTGTAGAGTCTTTCATAAACTCTTCAAGGTGAGTTTGACCTTTGTTCCTTAAACGGAGGATTTTATCTTTAGTGCAGTCAAATTCAGTGTTGCGGCAGCATAGAACTCCAGAACTTCCTTCTTCCAAATCTTTATTGGTTCTGACACAAGGTATTCTAATCCATTTTCTTTGATTAGGGTAATCACAGTTTGGATTTCTTTATCTACGCTGTCAACGGAGGTACGAACGTGTTCATAACCCTCGTTAAGTTTATCGTCATGTTTTGGCACCATTGGGATTGAAAGATGGTTGGGATTAGGAAGAAGAAGAACTTGTCGACACAGGGATTTGGTCTCGAGAATATGGAGAGCGTGTCGATAGGGTTTGTTTTTGACCTATTTATATGTTTCAAAAACACAGAAGGTGAAAAGGCGAACTTAAAGAAACATAATGTGTCTACACAGTTGAAATGGTGTCGACACCAGACTACTATGTATCGACACAGACAACTATGTGTCGACACAGACTACTATGTGTCGACACAGATTACTTTGTGTGTCGACACAGAATTACTTAGTCAATTTTGACATTCTATTTTATGTTCAGCATTCCTAATTCAATTTTGAAATTATTGAATTTGGTTTCATCTAAGGGTTTAGTGAATATGTCAGCATATTGATAATTAGTATTGACAATTTCTAAACATATATCTTTTTTTTTCAACATGATTTCTAATGAAGTGAAGTCTAATTTCTATATGATTTGTTCTGCTATGTGAAACAGGATTTTTTGCAATAGAAATAACACTTGTAGAATCACAAAATAATGGAGTTCTACTTACCTTGAGACCATAGTCTCCAAGTATATGTTGAATCCATAATAGCTGAGCACAGCAGCTGCCTGCAGCAACATATTCTGACTCAGCAGTTGAAATTGCCACAATAGTCTGCTTTTTACTGCTCCATGACACCAATCTACCACCTAGAAACTGACATGTGCCAGTAGTGCTTTTCCTGTCTTCTTTGCAACCTGCAAAATCTGCATCTGAATACCCTGTTAGTAGAAAGTCTATATTCTTAGGGTACCAAAGCCCAAGATTAGGTGTTCCCTTAAGATATCTCAAAATCCTTTTAACTGCAGTATAATGAGATTCTTTAGGGCATTCTTGGTACCTAGTATAGACACATGTAGTATACATGATGTCTGGTTTACTAGTAGTTATGTATAAAAGGGAGCCAATCATCCCTCTATACAAAGACTCATCTATAGTTTTTCGTGCATCATCTTTGCCTATAGGCATACTTGTCCCCATTGGAGTTCTCATGGTGGAGGTTGACTCCATTTCATACTTCTTAATTAACTCCTTAGTGAACTTAGACTGGGATATGGACAATCCATCATCTGTCTGTCTAACTTGGAGTCCCAAGAAAAATTTTAGTTCACCCATACTGCTTACCTCAAACTTCCCTTGCATAAGTTTTGCAAACTTCCTACAAAGGTTGTTTTCTGTTGATCCAAATATAATATTATCAACATATATCTGGACTAGGATAATCTTGCCTTTAGATTCCCTAAGAAATAGAGTCTTGTCTATTTTCCCCCTTGAAAATGTGTTCTCAATGAGGAAAGTAGACAATGTTTCATACCAAGCCCCGGGGGCTTGTTTTAGTCTATATAGGGCTTTCTTCAACCTATAAACATACTTAGGATATAGAGGATCTACAAAACCTAAGGGCTGTTCAACATAGACTTCCTCTTTTAAGTCACCATTTAAAAATGCTGACTTTACATCCATTTGAAATAACTTTAACCCTTGATAAGCTGCATAGGAAAGGAATAGCCTTATTGCTACCAATCTTGCCACTGGAGCAAATGTCAGATCAAAGTCTATTCCTTCTTCCTGCCTATATCTTTTGGCAACAAGTCTAGCTTTGTTCTTGACTATGATGCCATTTTCATCTAGTTTATTCCTGTAGATCCACTTAGTCTCAATCATATTGTGATTATTTGGTTTTGGAACCAGCTTCCATACTTTACATCTCCTGAATTGATTCAGCTCCTCATGCATTGCATCAATCCAATTTGAATATTGTATGGCTTCTTCAAATTTCTTGGGTTCCAACTGTGAATAGAAGCTTGAACATAGAACTGTGTTCATGTTCTTGCTTCTGGTTTGAACACCATGTCTAGGATCACCAATAATTTGGTGTGCTAGATGATCCTTTAGATGTCTAATTGCTGGAGGAAATCTGTCTACAGGTTGAGCTTCCTCAATCTCCCAATCATAATGTACTTCATTGTCTTCATAAGCATCTAGTGGGTCTTGTACTCCCCCTAAACACCAACCATCATTTTCTTCATTCTTCCTTGCAGTATGCTCTTCTCTAATAGTTAGCATGTCCAGCTTTTCTTTTAAACCTGTAGAACTACAAGAATTGCCAGACAACTCACAGTTAATAAGCTTAGATTCATCAAACACTACATGAACAGACTCTTCTACAACTTGTGTAGTCAAGTTGTAGACCCTGTATTCCTTACTCATGTTGTTGTACCCAACAAATATCCCATCTTGGAATTTGTCAGCAAACTTAGTTAAATAAGTATTGCCATTGTAAAGTACATAGCACTAGCTACCAAAGATCCTAAAATAGGATATATTTTGTTATCTGCCTTTCATAATCTCATAGTGTGTCTTCTTCAGGCTTTTGGTTATGGATGGTCTATTGAGAACTTGATATGCAGTATTTACTGCCTCAGCCCAGAAATATTCTGGGAGAGAAGTGTCACTTAGTAGTGTTCTTCCAGCCTAAATGAGTGTCATATTCTTTCTTTCAGCAATACAATTTTGCCGAGGAGTTCTTGGTGAGGAGAATTCTCGATGAATCTCAAATTCTTCACACAAGTTTGTCATACTTTCAGACAGAAATTCAGTTCCATGGTCACTTCTGATTTTGACCACTGAATTATTAAGTTCATTCTGAATCTGTTTAACAAAATTGTGGAAGATGGTTGGAGTTTCTGATTTCTGCCTCAAAAAGAAAATCCATGTAAATCTAGAATAGTCATCCATAACCACAAAGGTATAGACTTTCCTACCTAGACTATGAACTGTCATAGGACCAAATAGATCCATATGCAAAAGGTACATACACCTCACTGAGTCTTTGGTATCAAGACTGTGAAATGAGGATTTTATCTGCTTTCCTTTTTGACAAGCTGAGTATATGAAACCCTTAATGCACTTAACTTGAGGACCATTACTCAATAACTCTTCTTAGGCAATAAACTTTTCCTTTTCTATAACCAGACAAGATGACCTGCTGATGACTTGTCCTTTTAATCTGACACCCATTCTTAATAAATGAAGTGTCATAACCAAGATCACTCAATTGGCTTATGTTTATCAGGTTATGTTTCAGACCCTTCACATAAGCTACTTGGGTGATAGAAATAGAACTGTTAGAAACGTTACCAAACCCTTTGATAACTCCTTTTTCAGATCCACCAAAGATTACTTTGGGTCAATTCTCTATAGGAGAGCAGTCATTTAACATTCTCCTGCTTCCAGTCATGTACCTGGAACATCCACTGTCCAAGTACCATATAGGAGTATGGCCACTTGGACTCACCTGCATCAAATAAAATTAATTAACCTTAGAACCCCAATAACTATTGGGTTCTAGGTTCAGGTTAGACTGAAACCAGTCAAACTTACCAGCAGTCTTACTGACAGTTAAGCTGACATTCTTCCTGATAGTTGTGTTGTACCAACAGTCTATGGCATAATGTCCCACCTTGCAAAAACACAAACACTCATATCTATTATATCTTCTTTTCAATACAGTTTTAACAGCATTGCTGTCAACAGTCTTTAAAACTATAGGTTGAGTGGTCCTTTTCTTGAGAGCTGGGGTTGGAGTATTAACCACTGATTACTCATGATGACCATGTGTGATATCATGATCAAGTCTGTTAGTTTGCTTCACAACTTTCGTGAATGAAATAGGGGGTTTCAAGACCAATGACTGAACTGGGGCTTTGCCTTTTCTTTTGGAATTTGCAGCCCTTGCATTTCCCATTAAGCCCAAACATGTCTTACCCTTTTGAGGAATGAAGTTATCAATCAAGGGTAAGACTTATTTTCGCTAAAGGAATCTAGCCACTAGATCCTTCCATTTCTGAAGTCTTACTTCCAGACTTTTGATTTGATCATTATTGAATGTAATTGTACCCATCTGAATAAATGTTATATTTTTCAGCTTTGCAATTTCATTCATCTTCCGATCCAGCAATTTTTCTTTATTAGATACAGTCAACTTAAGTGCAGCATTTTCCTTAGTCTGACTTTTGACAAGGTTTCTGCTTCTCTTAAGTGCATACAACATGTCACCATATTCATCAATGAGTTGATGAACATCTCCTTCAGATTAAGATCCTTCCACATCTTTTGATGCAGATACTTCTGATTCTGATCTAGTGTAATAATCAGAATCTGTAGATAGGCTGTTTACCTTATTGGGGCCAGGCTGATCCTGGCAGTGATCTTCATCAGTCATGGCCATCACCCCTTTGCAATGATTATCTTCATTCTTATTTATTGAATCCAGCATCTGCAAGAACACAGTCTCTTCTGAATCCTCTTCAGTTATAAACAGACCAATGTATGCTTCAGCTTCAGCTTCAGCATCAGAATCTGATGTTGAGGAATCTGTCCAGCTTTTTTGTTTCTTAGCAACAAAGGATTTCTCCTTCTTGCTCTTGTATTGAGGTTTCTTTTTGTCAAAAGATTCCTTTCTTTTGTCAGGACACTCAGCAACTATATGTCCAGGTCTTTTGCAACAATATCAAACAATCTTAGTTGAAGTTGATTTGCTAGGTTTAGTACCATACCTGTCCTTTCTAGATGATTTCCTATTCTGATAATTATCATCCTTGGACTGTGAGGAGGATGGCTTGGATCTCCCCTTTTTTTCTTTAAGAATCTTTGAAATTACCTTGTGAAGGCAACAAAGTCCTCATCAGAATTTTGGCTGTCTGATGTGTGATTGTCATAATTTTCCGAGACAACTTCAGCAGCTTTCTTAGGAGAAGATTGAGACATCCTATAGACTTTTATTGTGGCTTCAGCCTTGAAGGCCACAGACTTTTCTCTGTGTTCAACCTTATTATTTTTCTCTTCCTTTTTTCTGACCATAACTATATTTTATATGATAGCAGTTTTGTAAATAGAATAGGAGGAGAAATTTTTGCAAGTCTGGCCACCTCCCTGATTGCACATATCTTGGTGTCCCAGTCCTTGGTTAGGGATCTAAGAAATTTATCGTTTAGTTCATATGTGCTGAAAACTCTTCCATATGACATCAGTTCATTGAAAATTCTGAAGAACTTCGTATAGCACTCAGTAATGCTGTCAGTTTTTCCTTATCTAAAACTTTCATATTCCTGATTAATCATAGATTTCCTATCTTGTCTCACTTCTTCTGATCCCTCCATGTAGACAATCAAGGTGTCCCACATCTCTTTGGAAGTTTTGCAGTGAATCAAGTTTTGGAAGGTTGAGTCATCTATAGCACTGACTTTTATATTCTGTGCTCTTTTATCCATGGTAGCTAAGATGATATCATCCTTGGACATTTCAGAAAAATCTTTTAATGTCCTGAGATTTGCATCAAGAACTGAGATTTTCATTGGAATAAATGGCCCTTCATGAATTATAATATAGATTCTTGGATCAGATGCTTCCATAAACAATCTGATCCTCTCCTTCCATATACCAAAAATTTCTTTCCTGCAAATAGGTAGCTTCATGGATCCAAGTTCCTTGTGATTTTCTCCTGAACCCATTTTGACTAACTTATTTCTGCCTTGGAGATCAGCTCAGACTGTTATGTCTAATTTAATTTTTTTTGATAGACCACCCTCTGATACCACTTGAAAGAATTGGTTTCAAGATGTCCTAAACACCTAGAGGGGGGAGGTGAATCGGTTCAATTCTTTTTTATTACTTAGGCAGATAACTCATGCAAGTTAGATTATATCATCAGTAACTATCACATCATAGCATTTAAATTACCACAGCCAATCACATAATGCACACAGATTTATAGTGGTTCCCCAAATGATGGGTATATCAACTTTCCCCCTTCGCCTATATAGCATTAAACTAGATTCAGCCTAACTTCCTTTTTCTTTCTCAGATCCTCAGATCTTACAGCTCAAAAACCTAAGATGTTTCCTATAACTCAGAGTGAATCCACACTCCTATCTCAGGCCCTTGCCCTACCTCAGCCTTTATAGATTTAGGCTTACAACTCAGAGAGACAACTCTCCTACCTCAGGCACACAACCCTACCTCAGCCTTTACCCAGGCCTATAACTCAGATCTATAAAAGACCCTAAGGTAAAATGATAATAAGATGTATGAAACCCTCACCCAAGTAGAGAGAGAAAGGGTACAAGATTTCTTGGTCAGTTCTTTATAGATCTGACAATTTTTAGTTTAAACCTGTCTTAGCTTTCTTCAAAACTTCTTGAATATGAATAAAGTAAGGTTAATCTTCTTGAAGTTGATCTTCAATCAGCTTCCTTCTTCTCTTCAGAATTTAATCTGAATTCACCTTGCAAACTTGATCTTGATTTGCACTTAGAGACTTACTGATGATTGTCTCTTTCTTCACTTGAATAATTCCAGCTCTCTATCCTTTTTGTTTCCCAAAAAGTTCTCTTCTCTATCAGATGATAGAATATGTCTTTATATAGACTTTCTCCAAGGTTACCGGCTGATCCGGTTTATAACAAACTTCTAACAACTCTGACACTTGCAATAGCCTTGTTGATCATGACACCTGTCAAGTCACCAGTCATTCCATGAGTCTTTATATCAGTCAGCAAAGTGTCGAGTGATTGCTTCATATGTGTCGAAACTAATAGATTAAGTGTCGACACAATCTCTGGTGAAGTCGACACAGCTCCCATAGTGTCGACACAGCTTCTTGATATGGCTTCTGTATAATGTGTCGACACAAGTCCTGTGTGCCAACATAGCTTCTAGTCTTGATTGAGTTCTGGAATATGTCGACACAAGTCCTGCGTGTCGACACATCTTCAAGTCTTGATTGAGTTCTTCAATGTGTCGACACAAGTCCTATGTATCGACACAATTACTGTAGACATAATCCAGATATGTGTCGACACTAGTCCTGTGTATCGACACAATTGTTGTTGACAGATTTTTTGTGTGTCCACACAAGTCCTGTGTGTCGACACTATCTATCTTCTGGTGTTGACACAGCTTTCTACAAGTGTCTACACTTGTACTTAGAACATTTACTTTGCAATTTCGTAACCTGCACAAAGTAACTTAAAATACCATCAAATACACATTGATGAATATCATCGAGTTAAGTGAGGCTTCTCCAAATCTGGTACATATTTTATAATGTACCCAACAATGTCACCCCCCTTAAGTTTTTCTATAAATTGAGCCCTTCTCCAAGCATTCCATATAGTTTTTTTGATTGTGTAGAGAGGTGCTACCACTTTGCTTAGTGAAGCTTTTCTTGTATTTTTTTCTCCCTCTCTTTTTTTTTCTCCTTTTAGTTTTTCTTAACCCTAGTTTAGTTTAAGCTCTTGTAATAGCTTTTGTACTTCATTTAGTAGTTTAAAGTAATGCTAGCTTAGTCTTTTAATTTCCATGCAAGTGTAGCTCCTTCATTTCAAGTTGTAAGCTTTCTTTATCATTAATAGAAAAGTGTTGTTTTCTCTCCTTTATTTTCTTTGTGTTCTTAATGCTTTACTACTCATCACCCCTCCTCCACTCCATTATGATTAACTAATCCTCCTTTTACTCGATCTTGATGATCTGAGGTTCGAGTGATTAAGTTATGATGCTTTGAATTTACCTTTTCTTTTTAGAATTTGACCTTTAATTACTCTTGATTTATTTTGGGTTGGTGATATATCATCGATATATATTCTCCACCTTTGCTTTCATTATTGGCTAGCCGAGAGGCTGTTTGTTTGAAGTGAGCACTCAAGAGTAAAGGGAGTTGTATACACCCACCGATAGATGTAGACATCAAAATATCCTGGATTGGAGTAAAATCCAATAGTGGGGTTCACCGCGTAAAGCGAGCTTTAGGCCTATGATTTAGACGAGAGTCGGTCGGACCTTCCTAAACTCAGTTGGGCATGACTTCGAGAGAAGCGTGTTCAAGCTTTAGGAACCCTCATGGTCAAGGACCTTTACCCTATTAGATTAGGTTTATTTATCGTGTTTTTAATGACTTTAGCCGAGTTGATTCTTGATCGAGTGCATTTCCACATCATCGTTCCATCCCTTTATCTTAATCGTTTCTTTTATGCTCTCTTTCTTTTTAGTGCAAGTAGTTCTCTTTAGATTTATTTCCTTTCCCTAATTGCAATTAGTTTCTCTAAACCTTAGATTTTCCATCGATAAAATAATAGTCTTCGTGTGAGTAAGTGTACCTAACAGTTCCTGGATTTAAATACGACACTTGTGTCCCCTAGATATAGTTCGATAGGTATACTTGCCTCATTGGATTTCTAGTTCGGTTGCTTTTGTTTTCTTAACAAATAGTTGACCACCAAGTTTTTGGCGCCGTTGCCGGTAGCAACTTTCGTCGATATATCGAAAATACGAACCTCTTACTTTTATCATTTCTCTTTCTCATCTTCCTTCTAAAAAATTTTAAAATCCAAAACAATTTTTGTTATCGCTCTTAATAGAAACCCACTTCACAATTTTTTTACGCCACCTAATTCTCTCGAAAAGGGCAAAAGGCTTTAAGTGACACTTTCTTGTCTAGTACCTTCCGAACCCTTTATTGGGTAGCCCTTGGGAAGTTCGGGAGTGAAAACATAAAAAATCTATTTAAAAAAAAAATCTAGCTTTTTTCTAGTTTATTTATTTCTCTTTCTTCTCTTCTCTTCTCTTCTTTTAATGTATTACCCGCGGGAGTCCGTCAGTTATTTTGGACTTGGACCACAAAATTGAGCATACTCTTCGGAGAAGATCGCGATTTCAAGGTCCACTATCCATGTACCAGTTGAGGACACCGAGTAATTTTCTACTTTAAGAATGGAAGAACCCCACGTGGAGGAAGCCGTGCAAAGGCCTATGTCCTATTATGCACGGCCAAATCTAGAGGGAATAGAATCTAGTATAGTGTGCCCTATGATAGCTAATAACAATTTTGAACTGAAGCCTAGCATAATTCAAATGGTGCAGTAGTATGTGCAATATGACGAACTTCAAGATGAAGATCCGAACGCACATATAGCAAGCTTTCTTAAAATTTGTTACACCTTCAGGATAAATGATGTCACAAACGATGCTATTAGGCTAAGATTATTTCTTTCTCTCTAAGAACTAAGGATAAGTAGTGGTTGAAAACTCTACGTAAAAATAGCATCACAACCTGGGATCAATTAACTGAAAATTTTTTTGTGTAGTATTTTCTGACAGCTAAAACTGCAAAACATATGAACGACATTTCTGCTTTTGGACAAATAGTCTCCAAAACCTTATATAAAACTTGGGAAAGATTTAAAGAATTATTAAGATGATGCTCATATCACGCGCTGCCTGTATGGTTACACGTGCAGACGTTTTATAATGGGCTAAATAAAATTACAAAGAAAATGATAGATGCAGCTTCTGGCGGTACTTTACACCATAAGACCCTAGAAGTAGCTCTTGATCTTTTCGAGGACATGGCTGAGAACACTTATCAGTAAAATGTGCCTAGGTCCCGCCAAAACAAACCTGCAGGTATCTTTTAAGTGGACAACGTCTCCCAGGTAGCTCTGCAAGTTGAACTTCTAAGAAAAAAAGATAATCGAGATGACTGCTGCCTCCGCCCCTCAGGTATTGGAATCTTCAACTCCTGCCCCCGAATAATTATATTTTGTTAACAATATGCCTAGAAATGCTTTTCATAATTTTTTTGCTGCGAATTTTCCTGCACCCGATTTTACTTTTCCAAATAGCTATAATCCTGCTTTAAGAAATCACCCGAATTTTTCGTGGAGTTATCGTTCGAACGCGATGCGCCCGCCACCACAAAATGATTTTTCTACACAACCACCACCTCTTCAAAACTATCCAAAACCTCCAAGTTTGGAGGAGTTATTTTCTAAATATATAACCACAAATGAGACTACTATAAAAACGTTAACTCGAAGCATTAAAAGTCTAGAAAATCAAGTAGGACAACTCGCAAAAATAATTTTTGAGCGACCCGCAAGGTCTCTTCCTTCCAATACCGAGCCAAACATGGGAGAGCAAGCGAAAGCTATAACTCTTCGGAGTGGGAAACAAGTTTTCGGTAAGGTTAGTGAAGAGCCCGAGGCAAGCCCCACCCCCACTTTAAAAAAATCAAAGCTCCGCCACAATTTTAATAATTCCACCCTCTACTGAATAAGAAGTAATCACCCCTCTCATTATGTTAGAAAAAGATCTCAGTCCACCACCCATCTTTAAAAATAATCCAACCCCGCTATACCCTTCCAGACTTAATAAGCAACATCAGGATGATTAATACTCCCGCTTCCTAGAGATGTTAAGTCAAATCAACATTAATCTCCCCTTCCATGAAGCGATCTCCCAGATGCCGAAGTATGCTAAGTACCTTAAGGACCTCCTGACCAACAAGAAGAAGTTAGAGAACTTGTCGCATGTCACGCTAAATGCCGAATGATCTGCGGTTTTGATAAATAGCTTACCAAAGAAAATCAGTGACCCGAGTAGTTTTTCTATTCCGTGTGTCTTCGGTAATCTTTTTGTCAAGAACACATGAGCCGACTTAGGTGCGAGAATTAATTTTTTGCCCCTCTCGTTGTTTAAGAAGTTAAGAATTTGTAGCCTCAAACCCAAACACATGAGTATAAAGTTCACCGACAGATCTGTTAAGTAACCATTAGGAATAGTGGAGGATGTCTTAGTAAAAGACGATAAGTTCATCTTCCCGGTACTTTGTAATTTTGGACATCGAAGAAGACGTCGAGGTTCCCCTGATCCTTGGCCGACCCTCCTTTCCACCACCCGAGCCATCATTGATGTAAGAAATGGTAAGCTCACAAATGACACTCCTATTTTTTGTAGATGCCTTTAGTGATGAATCCTCCTATTTGCCTCTCCAAATTTGAAAAGGATTTTTCTTCTTTTTGTCCCTCCTCTTCTTTTCCAACTGAATCGCTACACCTAAGTGAAAAAGTGAAGAATCTCTTATCGTCTACTTGAATTTGAAAAAGAATTTTCTGCTTTTTGTTCCTCCTCTTCTCTTCCAACTGAATCGCTACACCTAAGTGAAGAAAGTTAAGAATCCTCTTATCGTCTATATAAATTTGAAAAATAATTTTCTGATTTTTGTTCCTCCACTACTTTTCCAACTGAATCACGGCAAGAATCCGCCTTGGCCACCAGCTCCACCCCTTTTAATTTTCCGTCTAAAAAGATCTACGAAGATATAGTATTTGAAAAAGAAAGAATTTCTAAATCCTCTTATGAAGAACCCCCTTCGACCCTAGAACTTAAAAGAAAGTCTTCCTGAACATCTCAAGTATGCCTTCTTAGAAAAAAATTCCAACTGCTATAATAGTTTCGGCCTACCTCACGGATGCGCAAAATGATAAACTTCTTTTATTTCTACGTAAGCATCGCCGAGCTATTGCCTGGTAAATTTCCAATATCAAGGGCATAAGCCAATCTTTCTGCACTAACAAAATCTTAATGGAAGATAATTCACGTAATTCAATACAACCACAGCGCTGTATAAACCCGAACATGAAAGAAGTAGTTAAGGGCGAGGTTATGAAACTCTTAGACGCAGGAATTATCTATCCTATATTAGATAGTAAGTGGGTTAGCCATGTTCAGGTAGTGACAAAGAAGGGAGGGATAACTGGAGTTGTAAATGAAAATAATGATTTAATCCCAACACGGACGGTGACGGGGTGGAGAATGTGTATAGATAATCGTAAGTTAAATGATGCCATCCACAAGGATCACTTTCCCTTGTCGTTCATCGATCAGATTTTAGAACGATTATCCGGCCGTAGATTTTATTGTTTTCTCGATGGTCTCTCGGGGTATTTTCAAATCCCCATCTCTCTAGAGGACAAAGAGAAAATTACGTTTACTTATCCCTTCGGCACCTTCACTTACCGAAGGATGCCGTTTGGATTGTGAAATGCGCCAACTACATTCCAGCGATGTATGCTCGCTTTTTTTGACAAGTACGTAGAAAGCATTATGGAGGTATTCATGGATAATTTCTCCGTGTTTGGTGACGTATTTGAAAGTTGTTTAGAAAACCTCGAAAAAGGCTTAGAACGATGCGAAGAGACTAACCTTGCCCTAAATTGGAAAAAATGTCATTTTATGGTGAAGGTAGGGTTAGTTTTTGGGTCATAAAATTAATGCGAGAGGTATTGAAGTAGACGTTGCTAAAATAGAATTTATCGAGAAACTGCTGCCGCCTACAAACATCAAAGCTATACGAAGTTTCCTAGGGCATGCTAGCTTTTACCGTCATTTCATAAAGGATTTCTCCAAGATCACCAAACCCCTTACCCTTCTCTTAGAAAAAGACGTCGTATTCATTTTTGATGACTCTTATCTTTCTGCCTTCGAATTAATAAAAGGAAAAGTTAATTAACGCACTGATTATGATAGCTCCGGTGTGGGACCTTCCATTTAAAATAATGTGCGATGTGAGTTGCTTCGCGGTGGTAGTCGTATTAGGTCAACACATATCTAAAAACTTCCACCCCATCTATTACGCAAGTGTGACACTCACATCTGCACAGTAAAATTACACCACCACCGAGAAGGAGCTCCTAACTGTAGTATTTTTATTTGATAAATTCCGCCCTTATATTACTCTTTCAAAAATTATTGTTTTTACAGACAACTCGGCCCTCAAATAACTTCTTGCCAAAATGGATGCCAAGCCGTACCTTATTCGCTGGGTCTTACTCCACCAGGAGTTTCACTTAGACTTCCGTGATAAGCCAGGAGTCGAGAATTTGGCCGGCAATCACCTCTCACGCCAAGATAACCCTTATATTGAAAATCTAGATGTAAAATCTTTTAATGATTAATTTCCCGATGAGAAGCTTCTTTCAATTAGCACTTCTCCTTCTCCTTGGTTTGCACACATTGCCAATTATTTAGTGGCTCGTGTGCTCCCAAAAAAGTTCTCCTCTCAACAAAAGAAGAAATTCTTTTCTAAGTTGAAGAACTACTTTTGGGAGGACCCGCATCTTTTCAGAGTCTGTGCGGACCAAGTGATAAGGAGATGTGTTTCTTATGAAAAAGGATTTGATATTTTAAAACACTTATATGAAGGTCCGACTGGTGGGCACTATCAAGCTGCTCGCACAGCTCACAAGGTGCTTTGCGCGGGTTTTTATTGACCTAGCCTGTTTAAAGACGGGAAAGCCTTTGTGAGTAGGTGATTTCCCACTCTGACTGACAGTTGCCAATGTCCGGGCAACATTTCTAATAAACATGAAATGCCACAAAATTATTTCCTTGAGTGCGAAATTTTGACCTCTGGGGGATCGATTTTGTTGGCCACATTCCTTCTCGCTTCGAAAATAAGTATATTTTAGTTGTCGTTGATTATATTTCACGATGGGTAGAAGCCCAAGCTCTTACTACGAACGAGTCCCGAGTTCTAGTTACCTTTTTGAAAAAATTATTTTCTCGATTCGATACGTCGTGCGCCATCATTAGCGATAGGGGTTCCCATTTCTATAATACGCAGTTTTCCAAAATTCTTATTAAATACGGCGTTACATATAAGCTTTCAACTGCATTTCACCCCCAAACAAACGGACAAGTCAAAGTAGTGAATAGAGAAATTAAAAGAATATTAGAAAAGACTGTTTCAACTTCTTGAAAAGACTGGTCAGCCAAATTAGACGATGCTCTATGGTACGCCGTTTCGGTTGGTGTATGGAAAATCTTGTCATTTACTTATAGATCTAGAACACCGCGCTATTTGGGCCTTAAGATTTTTAAACTTCGATCCCCACTCTGTCAGCGACCTTAAAAAATTTCAACTCAACGAACTCGATGAGTGGCGCTCTTACGCATATGAAAATAACAAACTTTATAAAGAGCGGACAAAGTGTTTGCATGATAAACACTTAAGGCATCTGAAAAACTTTAAGCCGGACGACCAGGTGCTTCTTTATAATTCTCGATTAGGTTTATTTCCAGGCAAAGTAAAATCGCGTTGGTCAGGGCCCTTTACTGTTTTAGAAGTTTTTCCGTATGGAACTGTTTTGATTTCACACCCTGATAAGGTTAATTTCAAAGTGAATGGTCAGCGTCTTTAACTGTATTTCTGTGGTGATGCCAGTCTGAACTTTGTTAACTCTATCATCCATGATATGACTTTTGAATAGTTTAAAACTTTATTTTATTATTATTATTAGAACTTTGAACAATATTTTTAGGATAATATTTTTGGATAATATTTTTTTATATGCGTCGAGCACAAATGATGCTTTAAACAAAGGGTGCACTTGGGAGGCAACCCAAGTTATCTTTTTCTGTTTTCTTTATTTTACAATTTTTTCCCCGGACGGCTCTGACAAGCTGAAACTTCTACGATCGCCTAATCCAATATTGTTGAATCCATCACGGAGTCCAAAGATGACATTTCATAAAGATCCAAAGCACTTGCATGGGGAGTAGCTCCTTCAACTTTCGCAGGAAATAAATCTGGGGAAGTAGCTGTTTTTCAATTCTGTAATTTCATTTTCTCTATCTCTCTCTCTCAATCCCCTTCTTTTGCCATTGTGGACAATGTCTATTTTAAGCTTGGGGGAGGACTTCCTCCTTTTTTTGCTTTGTGTGGATATTTTGCCTTTTGTGAATATTTTTCAAAAATCCAAAAAAATAGAAAATATTTCAAAAAAAAAATATTGCTTTTTGTCATTACTTTAATAGTTTAGACATCTTGGTATTTCAATAGTACCCCTAGTTTTTGTTTTGTTTTTATCAAAATTTCTTATAAACAACTTAGTTAATTATAATATTTCAAATCACCCTTTTTAATTATGTTTCACAAGTAAAAAGTTGGACATGCTATGTCTGTAATTCGCAGTTACATGTTAACGTAAAACGTTTTTTCTAAAACTCGCATTTCCATTATGGTTTTCCTTCTTTATTTTCTTACTTTCTCAAAAATTCATCATCCGCTATTTTCCTTTTCATTTTTAGATAATTTTTGTAAGGTCAACTTTTGAATAGCGTAGTAGATGTGAACCATCAAAGTCACGTATTATTTCTATTTTTAAGATAATTTCATCAATCTTTTTTTAATATCTAGTTCTTGCTTTTTGAAAATTTTCAAATCTATGTTTTAAATAAATTTAAAAGCATGAAAATGATTTAGGCCAATTTTGTTTTTTATTTGAGCTTTCCTGCCAACCTAAAAACTTTCACCACTAGTTAGCCGCTTTTGAGCCTTTTTTCAATTTCATTTGATAGCTCCTCTTCTCATATCATTTTCACCAAAGCCAAAATTTCCAACCTATCTAATCACACTAGCCTTTGTGAGTTTCATAAAATATTTTCTCAATTATGATAGGTTATGTTGTGATATTTTTGGGAAAAGTTTTTGAAAAAAAAGTATGCTAAAAAGAAATGTTTGTTTTTATTTGGCCAATTCAAAATGAAATGAAAATTGTTTATGGCCTTGGTTTTGAAAAAGGAAAAAAAGAGAAAAAAATGGAAAAGAAAAAAAAGAAAGAAAAATATTATATATATATATATATTTTTAAACTCTTTGTTTAGGTTTAGTGTGATTTTAAGCCTTCCTGTTTATCTTTGAATTCCACTCCTAATTATAATCCTAAACCAAACGTTTCTGTCCTAATAAAATCCTTTTGATTCATGCTTTTGAATTTTATTTAATAACTAAGAAAAGAAGAAAAGTAAATCAGTATTAGTTTTGGTTTTAAACTAAGATTTGTTTATTTAATTATTATAATTATAATGCATTGCTTGGATCTATTTACAACTCAATGAATTTTTCATTTTCGTTGCTTTGCTTAAAACTATTTAAAGAATTTTGTGAAAATTTTGGAAGATTTATTTTCGTTAAGTAATGTTTAAAAAAGTTAAACCATATTTAAATAATTGCTTTAGATTTATGTTTCACGTTCTCCCTACTTAGAATTTCGCATAGTACTTGTGTTTGCATAATTAGAATCTTTTTGATTACCCCCATTTTATTGTTATCTAGTTTTTATATTTTTGTTTGTGGACAAGCAAAGCTTAAGCTTGGGAGAATTTGATAGTACGTTTTGTGGTCTAAGCTATTAGAGTATTTTTTAGGTCTTCTGTGCATAAATTATGTCTTATAAGCATATATATTGATCTCCTTTTATGTTTATTTATGCCACTAATGTTTATTTCTGTTTTTGAAGGTTTTCACAAAATAGGTAAAAATTGGACCTGATATGGCCTCCAACACGGCCGTTTAATTGGGTGTACCACTTGTTCATAGGGAAATCAGCCTCCACAGAAATCCAGAGAATCATCCTGAGGAAGACACAGCCTCCCTCACGGCCGTGTCTCTGGGCATGTAGAGCCGGCCATGTCAACCTTGCCGTATAAACATGGCATGTCACCAAAATCCATAAACCATCCCGAGAAGGACACGACCACGAACACAGCCATGTCGCCTCCGTATTACCGAGCGTGTCACGAGAATCCGATAACATTCTAGAGAAGGACACGGACACCCACACGACAGTGTTCCTGGGCGTGTCGCCATCAAATCGAAGTCTGCTGCCCGCCATAAATGCATTCCGCGTCAAATTCCATCAACTATTGTCCACACGGCCACCAACACGGCCATGTCACTGGCAATGTCAACATGGGAGAGCCCACTTTTTCAACAATGCCACGATCACTCCTGCTAGAACCATTGCCCGAGGTCAACCTGTACAGTACATGACCACCAACATGGCCGTGTCGCTAGACGTGTCACCTCCCTTAAGTTTTTCTATAAATTGAGCCCTTCTTAAAGAATTCCATATAGTTTTTTGTATTGTGTAGGGAGGTGCTGCCCCTTTGCTTAGTGAAGCTTTTCTTGTATTTTTTTCTCCCTCTCTCCTTCTTTCTCCTTTTAGTTTTTCTTAACAGTAGTTTAGTTTAAGCTTTTGTAATAGCTTTTGTACTTCATGTAGTAGTTTAATGTAATGCTAGCTTAGTCTTTTCATTTCCATGTAAGTGTAGCTCCTTCATTTCAAGTTGTAAGTTTCTTTATCATTAATATAAAAGTGTTGATTTCTCTCCTTTATTATCTTTGTGTTCTTAATGCTTTACTACTCATCCCCCCTCCTCCACTCCATTATGATTAACTAATACTCCTTGTACTCGATTTTGATGACTCGAGGTACATGTGATTAAGTTATGATGCTTTGAATTTACCTTTTCTTTTTAGGGTTTGGCCTTGAATTACTCTTGATTTATTTTTGGTGGGAGATATATCATCGATATATATTCTCCACCTTTGCTTTCATTATTGGCTAGCTGAGAGGCCGATATTTTGAAGTGAGCACTCAAGAGTAAAGGGAGTTGTACGCACCCCTTGAGAGAGGCAGACGTCCAACTCTTCCGGATTGGAGTAAAATCCAATAGTGGGGTTCACCGCATAAAGCGATCTTTAGGCCTCCGATTTAAACTAGAGTCGGTCGGACCTTCCTAAACTCAGTTGGGCATGACTTCAAGAGAAGCGTGTTCAAGCTTTAGGAACCTCCACGGTCAAGGACCTCTACCCTATTAAGTTTAGGTTTATTTATCGTGTTTTTAATTGACTTTAGCCAAAGTGATTCTTGATCGAGTGCATTTCCACCTCATCATTCCAACCCTTTATCGTAATCATTTCTTTTAGTGTAATTAGTTTTTCCAAACCCTAGATTTTCCGTCGATAAAATATTAGTCTTCGTGTGAGTAATTGTACGCAATAGTTCCCGAATTTAAATACGACACTTGTGTCCCCTAGCTACAGTTCAATTGGTATACTTGCCTCATTGGATTGCTACTTCGGCTGCTTTTATTTTCTTAATGAATAGCTGACCACCAAGTTTTTGGCGCTATTGTCGGGGAGTAACTATCGTTGATATATCGAAAATACGTACCTATTACTTTTATCATTTTTCTTTCTCATCCTCCTTCTAAAAAATTTTGAAATCCAAAATTTTTTTATTATCGCTCTTAATAGAAACCCACTTCACCATTTTTCTACGCCACCTAATTCTCTCGAAAAGGGCAAAGGACTTTAAGTTCCACTAACTTGTCTAGTATCTTGCGAACCCTTCATTGGATAGCCCTTGGGAAGTTCGGGAGTTAAAACATAAAAATTCTATTTCAAAAAAAAATCTAGCTTTTTTTTAGTTTATTTATTTCTCTTTCTTCTCTTCACTTCTTCTAGTGTATGACCCGCGGGAGTCCGTCGGTTATTTTTGACTTGTAGCACAAAATTGAGCGTACTCTTCGGGAAGATCAGGATTTCAAGGTCCTACTATCCAAGTACCTGTTGAGGACTCCGTGTGATTTTCTACTTTAGGAATGGAAGAACCCCACATGGAGGAAGTCGTGCAAAGGCCTATTTCCTATTATGCACGAACGAATCAAGAGGGAAGAGAATCTAGTATAGTACGCCCTGCGATAGCTAATAATAAATTTGAACTGAACCCTAGCATAATTCAAATGGTGCAGCAGTATGTGCAATATGACGGACTTCAAGATGAAGATCTGAATGCACATATAGCAAGCATTCTTTAAATTTGTGACACCTTCAAGATAAATGGTGACACAAACGATGCTATTAGGCTAATATTATTTCTTTCTCTCTAAGAACTAAGGCTATGAAGTGTTTGAACACTCTACCTAAAAACAACATCACAACCTGGGATCAATTAACTAAAAAAATTTTGGCGAAGTATTTTCCGCTAGCTAAAATTGCAAAACCTAGGAACGACATTTCTGCTTTTGGAAAAATAGACTCAGAAATCTTATATGAAACTTGGGAAAGATTTAAAGAATTATTAAGACGCTGCCCACATCACGCGCTGCCTGTATTGTTACAAATGTAGACATTTTATAACGGGCTAAATAAAAATACAAAGAAAATGATAGACGTAGCTTCTGGCGGTACTTTAAACCATAAGACCCTAGAAGCAGCTCTTGATCTTTTCGAAGACATGAACATGAACACTTATTTATGGAATGTGCCTAGGTCCTTCCCAAACAAACCTGCAGGTATCTTTGAAGTGGACAATGTCTCCCAGCTAGCTCTGCAAGTGGAACTTCTAAGCAAAAAAGATAACGGAGATGGTTGCTGCCTCCGCCCCTCAGGTATGGGAATCTACAACTCCTGCCCCCGAACAATTTGATTTTGTTAACAATATGCCTAGAAATGCTTTTCATAATTTTTCTGCTGTGAATTTTCCTGCACCCGGTTTTACTTTTCCAAATAGTTATAATCCAACTTTAAGAAATCACCCGAATTTTTCGTGGAGTAATCCTTCGAACGCGATGTGCCCGCCACCACAAAATGATTTTTCTGCACTACTACCACCTCTTCAAAACTATCCAAAACCTCCAAGCTTGGAGGAGTTACTTTCTAAATATATAACCACAAATGACGCTACTATAAGAACCTTAGCTGGAAGCGTTAAAAGTCTAGAAAATCAAGTAAGACAGCTCGCAAAAATAATTTCTGAGCGACCCGCAAGGTCTCTTCCTTCCAATACCGAGCCCAACCTGAGAGAACAAGCGAAAGCAACTCTCCCGACCCTTGCCTCTACATACATCAAAGATGATAACAAAACAAAAAAATAAAAAACAATAACTCTTGAGTAACTATGTTCGACAACCCAGTTCACTTATGCCTGCAATCCCCGACAATGGTGCCAAAAACATGGTGCATTAGCAAGTGCATCGGTCGCTATCATGTAATAATTTTGGGAATAGCTTCCCCAAATGTCAATCTCGAGGGAATGTATATTGGGTATCGTGATAGAGTCGTAGAAAGATCGTTACTAAGAGTTAAATGAAATGACAGAGTTTGGCTTTGGATTCCTAATGCTAAAAAAAAACTAATGCGGGTCTTAAGAAACGCTTCGCTTGGTGGATGGAACTAGTGTAGGGCTGTGCTTCGTGAGGCGAATGGATGAAGATCATGTAGATTGAATTTACATATGTGCGGAGAGTGAGGTTCATAATCACCTCTTCAACCACCAATACTAGCCTTTGCTAGAGTGGTTCAAGTTCGCGAGTGAAGTGGATATGAATGGAGGCTAGTGCATCACAACTAACCAAATAGGATGTAACTTCCCTAAGCAAACTTCATTCATAAAAAAATAAAAGCAAGTTCAGGTTCATTATAAGCTTTAGAATATAATTCACTATGGAGAAGAGGAAGAATAAACCGAATGGGAGGAAGCCTAGCTATGGTTCTTGGCTGGAATGGTGGGTTGTCAGTCCACTTCTCAACTAAGACCGTGGTTGCTTCCGGAGGTAAATGGGTAGTTAATACACTTATCTCCCTCCATCTTCTTCCCTTTCCTTCGGTATTTTCTCTCTTTTTTCCCAAATGAGTAATTCCAAAAGATCTCTGTTCACCCTGCTGGTGGCCGGGAACTCTCCGAAGGTTTGAAGATGACTTCAGATCGCCGAAGAAGGCTTCCTGGAGGGTGGATATAAGTGGAGGACCTGTGGGGGAGAGAAATGGCGCTTCGCGCACAACAACATGCCGAAAAAATGAAATGGCACGCCCTAATTCGCTGAAGCACAGGCTTAAATACAGTCATCAGAAAATAAGAGCGCACAATCAGTGGAACATACCCAGTAGTCGTGTGCACTGACGGTTGATGATCGTGTGCTCTACTCCAGAGAAACCTGTAGCTGGAAAGAAAAAATAAATATATATGCGCACGATAATTGGCGCACGACTAGAGGTCGTGCGCACTGGATCCTATGATCTTGCGATTAATAATGGCAGAACTCTAAAAAAATGGGATAAACGCACACGAGCAGTGTCGCACGACCAGAGGTTGTGCGCACTATGTCCAATTGTCGTGCGATTGCCCCAGACAGAACATCGAAAAAATGGAGAATAGTGTGCACGATCAGTGGATCATAACCAGTGGTCTTGCGCTATAGATCCAATGATCGTGCACAGTGCACCGATCATTGTCAAGTAATCATTTTGGAAATAGCTTCCCCGAATGTCGATCTTGAGGGAATGCAGGTTGGGTATCGTGATAGCGTCGTAGAAAGATCGTTACTAAAAGTTAAACGAAACAACATAGGTTGGCTTTTGATTCCTAATTCTCAAAAATAAAAAGAAAACTAATGCGGGTGGTAAGCACCGCTTCTCTTGGTGGATGGAATATACTGTGCTTCGTGATGCGAATAAACGGAGAACAAGCGGATGGAATGAACACACGAGCGGATAGTGAGGGTCGTAATCACCTCTTTAACCACCAACACTATCCTTTTCTAGAGTGGTTCTAGTGAGCGAGTGGAGTGGATGTGAATGGAGGCGAGTGCATCACAGCTAACAGCAGAGGATGTAACTTACCCAAGCAAACTTATTTTTTAGATAAATAAAAGGAAGTCCAGGTTCATTACAAGCTTTAGAATACAATTCATAATGGAGAAGAGGTAGAATAAACCAAAAGGGGGAAACCCTAGCCGTGGTTCCTGGCCGGAATGGGTGGTTGTCAGTCTACTTCTCGACTAAGACCGTGGTTGCTTCCGGTGGTAAATTGGTTGTCAATCAACTTGTCTTCCTCCGTATTCTTCCCTTTCCTTCAATCTTTTATCCATTTTTGCCCAAATGAGTAGTACCAAAAGATATCTTTTGCACTCTACTGATGGCCGGGAACTCTCTGAAGTGTTGAAGATGACTTCGGATCGCCAGAGAAGGCTTCCTGGAGGGTGGAGATGAGTGGAGGACCTGTGGGGGAGAGAAACGAAGCTTCGCGTGCAGCAGCGTGCCGGAAAAATTGAATGGAATGCCCTAATTCGCGGGAGCACTGGCTTAAATACGTTATGTAGATAATCAGAGAGCATGATCAGTGGCACACGACTGGTGGTTGTGTGCACTGACGGTTGATGATCCTGCGCTCTGCTCTAGAGAAACCTATTCTTGGACCGATAAAATAAATATATATGCGCACGATCAGTGGCGCACGACCAGAGGTCGTGCGCACTGGATCCTATGATCTTGCGATTAACAATGGCAGAACTCCAAAAAAATGGGTTAAACACGCACGAGCAGTGGCATATTACCAGAGGTCGTGTGCACTATTTCCAATGGTCGTACGATTGCCCTAGACAAAACTTTGAAAAAAAGGAGAATAGTGCAAACGATCTATTGTTGATAACCAGTGGTCGTGCGTTATAGATCCAAAGATCATGCGTAATGTTCCTATACCGTTTGGGGATCAATGAACTGACCGTGCATGACCAGCGGTCGAGCACTAAGGAGTCCTCAGACCGTGCGCGTGTAAAAATGCACGATCAGTGGCCCTTAGGCGAAAAAAATTTCCCAAATAATCCCGAAACACTCACATGACCTTTGTACCTGCAGTAAAAATAGAAGAGCCACCGAAATGGGCATTCCACATTTTCCAGACACAGAAAAAAAGTAAGTATAGGGAAAAAGTACAATAACTATGAAATCACTCTGAAAACGGTCCTAAAGTGCACTTAACATAGAATGGACTTAGTAACAAATATGAATAATTATGGCTCTCAAGTGTAGTGCATCATCGATAAAACTGGCCTAGATAAGTCCAAAAATATGTATATAACTTTGACTCATCATAGTTCCTGAGAGATCTTGTACTTGCTTGGACATCTTCAAGAGTTAATTTTCAGCATGCCTTGTTCCATTTTAAAAAATAAGAAATTGGCCTCGTCTAGTGGCTTTGTAAAATTATCTGCAACCTATTTGTCCATCTGGACATAGCTGAGGGCTATGTCCTTGTTCTCCACAAGCTCTCCGAATGAAGTGATAGCGCACCTCAACTTGCTTTGTCCAACTATGGGAGACTGCATTGTTTGTGATTGTTATTGCGTTGGATGAGTCGAAATACATTGGAATTTCTCGGAACTTTAAATTATAGTCTTCTAGTTGATACTGGATCCATAGAAGCAGTGTGCAATAACTACCCGCAGAGATATTCTCTAACTCGGTGGTAGAAGTTGCCACACAATTCTGCTTCTCACTGCTCCTTTATAAGCTGCCTTTCGAGGAATTTAAACATCCCGGAAGTGCTTTTTCTTTCATACCTACTTCCAACAAAATTGTCATCTGAAAACCCTATTAGCTCGACATAATTATTTCTCGGGTACAATAAGACAAGATTTGGTGTACCCTTATGGTATCTTGAAATCCGCTTTGCAGTGACGTAATGAGATTCCTTAGAATTAACCTGATATCTAGCGCAGACACATGTTGAAAACATTATTTCTGGTCTACTGGAAATAAGGTAGAGTAAGTATCCAATTATTCTTCTGTACTTATTTTCCTCAAAAGGTTTCCCTTTCTCATCCTTATCCAGAGACACAGTTGAATTAATTGGAGTCCTCATAGAGGTTGCGTTTTCCATTCTGAATTTCTTAAGAAGCTCCTTGGTGAACTTAGTCTGAGAGATGAAAATTCAATCTTCAGATTGCTTCACCTGAAATCCTAAGAAATACTTTAGCTCTCCCATACTGCTCATTTCAAACTTCCCTTGCATATATTTAGAAAACTTTTATCAAAAGTTGTCTTCTGTAGAGAAAAATATAATGTCGTCAACATAGATTTGCACTAGCAGAATCTTGCCTTTAACTTCCTTAAGAAATAATGTCTTGTCTATCTTTTCCCTTGTGAACTTGTTCTCAAGAATAAAGCTAGACAACGCCTCATACAAAGCTCGGGAAGCTTGCTTTAATCCATATAATGCTTTATTCAAAAAGTTAACGTAATTAGGGAATTGAGAATTTACAAAACAAGGGGGTTGCGCTACGTATACTTACACTTTCAGATTCCCGTTGAGAAATGCTAACTTCACATCCATTTAGTAGATGATAAAGCCTTTTAGGGCAGTATACTCAAGGAACAACTTGATCTCCTCGAGCCGAGCCACTGGATCGAAGGTCTGGTCGAAGTCGATCTCCTCGTCTTTTATATATACTTTTATGCTACAAGTTTGGCTTTATACTTCATGATTACTCCTGTTCGTCTAGCTTGTTTCTAAATATCCACTTGGTGTCGATCACGTTTTTTCCTTTTGGCATAGGTACCATCTCCCAGACTTTGCAACGTTCAAATTGATTGAGCTATTCTTGAATTGCCAGAATCCACAAAGCATCCTTATTTTACTCTTCGAACTTATTTTGCTCAACCTAAGACATAAAACTAAGATGCATAACCTCATTAGTTGTACCTCTTCTAGTTCTCAAACCGTCGCCTGGCTCTCCTATTATCTAATCTGCTGGGTGATCTTATAGATGTCTGAACCCTAGATTCATTGCTATCCCTCCAGTAAGGTCTTCAACATCTGGTGTATCTTCTATATGTTATAGAAATTATTCCTCTAGCAGTTCTTCATCCACCAAGCCTGGATCGATGATCTTGACTGAGCTTGGAGCTTATTCCTTGATAGCTTCATCCAAGCTTAGCTCTTTGAACCTGTACCTGCATCTTCACTAAGAACACTAGACGATCTGCTTTGGAGCAGGCTTGTCTCATCAAATAAAACATTTATTGACTTTTCTACAACACGAGTTTTCTTATTGAAAATACTATATACCATACTATTGCTACTATAACCTATAAAAATACCTTCAAAACATTTTAACTAAACTTTGTGTGGTAATACTTCCCATTATTAAGTACAAAGCATTTGCTTCCAAAGATTCTAAAATATGACACAGTCGGTTTTCTGCCCTTTAATAACTCTAGGGGGTCTTACGATAGCTTTTATTGATAAGTGTACTGTTCGGTACGTGATAAGCGATGTTGTCTGCTTCAACCCAGAAGTACTCCGAAAGTGAAGCGTCATTCAATAGATGTACATGCTTCAATTGAGGTTCTATTCCTTCTCTCAGCAACTCCATTTTTCTATAGAGTACGCGGGGAGGAAAACTTATGAAAGATACCTTGACTTTCATAGAATTTTGTCATGGTCCAAGACTCAAACTTTGTTCCATGGTCACTTCTGATTTTGACCACTAAGCAGTTCAGTTTGTTCTGAATTTGCCAGACAAAATTGGTGAAAGACTCGAAGGTGTATGACTTGTGATTAAGAAAGAACACCCAAGCAAAATGCGAGTAGTCATCAACAATTACTAACGGATAGATCTTACCTCCTAAGCTGTGAATTGGCATAGGACTGAATAAGTCAATATGAAGTAAGGATAAAATTCTTGAAGAATATTTTCAGGAATACCTTTGAAGGAAGTCTGTGTCTACTTACCCATTTGACAAGAGTGACATGGAATCTCTTTAAGGTACTTAATGTTGGAGGCATCACTCACTAAGTTGTGAGAGAATATCATATTTATTGTTTTAAAATAAACATGTGTTAATATCTTGTGCCATATTTATTATTTTGAGATAAGCGAGGAGCCGAGAATTTGGCCGGCAATCACCTCTCACGCCTAAATAACCCTTATATTGAAAATCTAGATGTAAAATCTTTTAATGATTAATTTCCCGATGAGAAGCTTCTTTCAATTAGCACTTCTCCTTCTCCTTGATTTGCATACATTGCCAATTATTTAGTGGCTCGTGTGGTCCCAAAAGAGTTCTCCTCTCAACAAAAGAAGAAATTCTTTTCTGAGTTGAAGAACTACTTTTGGGAGGACCTGCATCTTTTCAGAGTCTGTGCGGACCAAGTGATAAGGAGATGTGTTTCTTATGAAAAAGGAGTTGATATTTTAAAACACTTATATGAAGGTCCGACTGGTGGGCACCATCAAGCTGCTCGCACAGCTCACAAGGTGCTTTGCGCGGGTTTTTATTGACCTAGCCTTTTTAAAGACGGGAAAGCCTTTGTGAGTAGGTGATTTCCCACTCTGACTAATAGTTGCTAATGTCCGGGCAACATTTCTAATAAACATGAAATGCCACAAAATTATTTCCTTGAGTGCGAAATTTTCGACCTCTGGGGGATCGATTTTTTTGGCCACCTTCCTTCTCGCTTCGAAAAAAAGTATATTTTAGGTTTCATTGATTATATTTCACGACGGGTAGAAGCCCAAGCTCTTACTACGAACGACACCCGAGTTGTAGTTACCTTTTTTAAAAAATTATTTTCTCGATTCGATACGTCGTGCACCATCATTAGCAATAGGGGTTCCCATTTCTATAACACGCAGTTTTCTAAAATTCTTATTAAATACGGCGTTAACCATTAGCTTTCAACTGCATTCCACTCCCAAACAAACGGACAAGTCAAAGTAGTGAATAGAGAAATTAAAAGAATATTAGAAAAGACTGTTTCAACTTCTTGAAAAGACTGGTAAGCAAAATTAGACAATGCTCTATGGGCCTACCGAATAGCGTACAAAAACGCCCTCAGATGTACGCCGTTTCGGTTGGTCTATGGAAAATTTTGTCATTTACTTATAGATCTAGAACACCGCGCTATTTGGGCCTTAAGATTTTTAACCTTCGATCCCCACTCTGTCAGCGACCTTTAAAAATTTCAACTCAACGAACTCGACGAGTAGCGCTCTTATGCATATGAAAATAACAAACTTTATAAAGATCGAACGAAGCATTTGCATGATAAACACTTAAGGCATCTGAAAAACTTTAAGTCGGGCGACCAAGTGCTTCTTTATAATTCTCGATTAGGTTTATTTTCAGGCAAAGTAAAATCGCATTGGTCAGGGCCATTTACTGTTTTAGAAGTTTTTTCGTATGGAACTGTTTTGATTTCACACCCTGATAAGGTTAATTTCAAAGTGAATGGTCAGCGTCTTTAACTGTATTTCTGTGGTGATGGCAGTCCGAACTGTGTTAACTCTATCCTCCATGATATGACTTTTGAATAGTTTAAAACTTTATTTTATTATTATTATTAGAACTTTGAACAATATTTTTGGGATAATATTTTTGGATAATATTTTTTTTATGCGTCGAGCTCAAATGATGCTTTAAACAAAGGGCGCACTTGGGAGGCAACCCAAGTTATCTTTTTTTGTTTTCTTTATTTTACAATTTTTTCCCCGGATGGCTCCGACAAGCTGAAACTTCTACGATCGCCTACTCCAATATTGTTGAATCCATCACAGAGTCCAAAGAAGACATTTCATAAAGATCCAAAGCACTAGTATGGGGAGCAGCTCCTTCAGCTTTCGCAGGAAATAAATCTGGGGAAGTACCTGTTTTTCAATCCTGTAATTTCATTTTCTCTATCTCTCTCTCTCAATCCCCTTCTTTTGCAATTGTGGACAATGTCTATTTTAATCTTGGGGGAGGACTTCCTCCTTTTTTTGCTTTGTGTTGATATTTTGCCTTTTGTGAATATTTTTCAAAAATCCAAAAAAATAGAAAATATTTCAAAATAAAAAAAATTATTGCTTTTTGTCATTACTTTAATAGTTTAGACATCTTGGTATTTCAATAGTATCCCTAGTTTTTGTTTTGTTTTAATCAAAATTTTTTATAAACAATATAGTTAATTATAATATTTCAAATCACCCTTTTTAATTATGTTTCACAAGTAAAAAGTTGGACATGCTATGTTTCTAATTCGCGGTTACATGTTAATGTAAAACGTTTTTTCTAAAACTCGCATTTCCATTATGGTTTTCCCTCTTTATTTTCTTACTTTCTCAAAAATTCATCATCCGCTATTTTCCTTTTCATTTTTAGATAATTTTCGTAAGGTCAACTTTTAAATAGCATAGTAGATGTGAACCATCAAAGTCACGTATTATTTATATTTTTAAGATAATTTTATCAATCTTTTTTTATTATCTAGTTCTTGCTTTTTGAAATTTTTCAAATCTATGTTTTAAATAAATTTAAAAGCATGAAATTGATTTAGGCCATTTTTGTTTTTTATTTGAGCTTTCCTGCCAACCTAAAAACTTTCACCACTAGTTAGCCGCTTTTGAGCCTTTTTTCAATTTCATTTGATAGCTCCTCTTCTCATATCATTTTCACCAAAGCCAAAATTTCCAACCTATCTAATCACACTAGCCTTTTTGAGTTTCATAAAATATTTTCCCAATTATGATAGGTTATGTTGTGATATTTTTGGGAAAAGTTTTTGAAAAAAAAAGTATGCTAAAAAGAAATGTTTGTTTTTATTTGGCCAATTCAAAATGAAATGAAAAATTGTTTATGGCCTTGGTTTTGAAAAAGAAAAAAAAAAGAAAAAAATGGAAAAGAAAAAAAGAAAGAAAAATATTTTTTATATATATATTTTTTAAACTCTTTGTTTAGGTTTAGTGTGATTTTAAGCCTTCCTGTTTATCTTTGAATTCCACTCCTAATTATAATCCTAAACCAAACGTTTCTGTCCTAATAAAATCCTTTTGATTCATGCTTTTGAATTTTATTTAATAACTAAGAAAAGAAGAAAAGAAAATTAGTATTAGTTTTGGTTTTAAACTAAGATTTATTTATTTAATTATTATAATTATAATGCATAGCTTGGATCTATTTACAACTCAATGAATTTTTCATTTTCGTTGCTTTGCTTAAATCTATTTAAAGAATTTTGTTAAAATTTTGGAAGATTTATTTTCGTTAAGTAAAGTTTAAAAAAGTTAAACCATGTTTAAATAATTGCTTTAGATTTACGTTTCACGTTCTCCCTACTTAGAATTTTGTATAGTACTTGTGTTAGCATAATTAGAATCTTTTTGATTACACCCATTTTATGGTTATCTAGTTTTTATATTTTTTTCTTGTGGACAAGCAAAGCTTAAGCTTGGGAGAATTTGAAAGTACGTTTTGTGGTCTAAGCTATTAGAGTGTTTTTTAGGTCTTCTGTGCATAAATCATGTCTTATAAGCATATATATTGATCTCCTTTTATGTTTATTTATGCCACTAATGTTTATTTCTGTTTTTGAAGGTTTTCACAAAATAGGTAAAAATTGGACCTGACATGGCCTCCAACACGGCCGTTTAATTGGGTGTGTCACTTGTTCACAGGGAAATTAGCCTCCACAGAAATCCAGAGAATCATCCCGAGGAAGACACAGCCTCCCACACGGCCGTGTCACTGGGCATGTCGAGCCGGCCATGTCAACCTTGTCGTATAAACATGGCATGTCACCAAAATCTATAAACCATCCCGAGAAGGACACGACCACGAACACGGCCATGTCGCCTCCGTATTGCTGAGCGTGTCACCAGAATCCAATAACATTCCAGAGAAGGACACGGACACCCACACGGCAGTGTTGCTGGGCGTGTCGCCATCATATCGAAGCCTGCTGCCCGCCATAAATGCATTCCGCATCAAAGTCCATCAAATATTGTCCACACGGCCACCAATACGGCCATATCACTGGCAATGTCAACATGGGCGAGCCCACTTTTTCAACAATGCCATGATCACTCCCGCTAGAACCATTGCCCGAGGTCAACCTGTACACGACACGGCCACCAACACGGCCGTGTCGCTGGACGTGTCACCCCCCTTAAGTTTTTCTATAAATTGATCCCTTATTAAAGAGTTCCATATAGTTTTTTGTATTGTGTAGGGAGGTGCTGCCCCTTTGCTTAGTGAAGCTTTTCTTGTATTTTTTCTCCCTCTCTCCTTCTTTCTCCTTTTAGTTTTTCTTAACCCTAGTTTAGTTTAAGCTTTTGTAATAGCTTTTGTACTTCATTTAGTAGTTTAATGTAATGCTAGCTTAGTATTTTCATTTCCATGCAAGTGTAGCTCCTTCATTTCAAGTTGTAAGTTTCTTTATCATTAATATAAAAGTGTTGATTTCTCTCCTTTATTATCTTTGTGTTCTTAATGCTTTACTACTCATCCCCCCTCCTCCACTCCATTATGATTAACTAATACTCCTTGTACTCGATTTTGATGACTCGAGGTTCATGTGATTAAGTTATGATGCTTTGAATTTACCTTTTCT
Source organism: Platanthera zijinensis (assembly GCA_039513925.1). Classification (NCBI taxonomy): domain Eukaryota; kingdom Viridiplantae; phylum Streptophyta; class Magnoliopsida; order Asparagales; family Orchidaceae; genus Platanthera; species Platanthera zijinensis. Next base: position 130,728,363 of record CM077092.1, read on the forward strand.
TTTTAGGGTTTGGCCTTGAATTACTCTTGATTTATTTTTGGTGGGAGATATATCATCGATATATATTCTCCAACTTTGCTTTCATTCTTGGCTAGCCGAGAGGCCGATATTTTGAAGTGAGCACTCATGAGTAAAGGGAGTTGTACGCACCCCTTGAGAGAGGCAGACATCCAACTCTTCTGGATTGGAGTAAAATCCAATAGTGGGGTTCACCGCGTAAAGCGAGCTTTAGGCCTCCAATTTAAACTAGAGTCGGTCGGACCTTCCTAAACTCAGTTGGGCATGACTTCAAGAGAAGCGTGTTTAAGCTTTAGGAACCTCCACGGTCAAGGACCTCTACCCTATTAAGTTTAGGTTTATTTATCGTGTTTTTAATCAACTTTAGCCAAAGTGATTCTTGATCGAGTGCATTTCCACCTCATCATTCCAACCCTTTATCGTAATCGTTTCTTTTAGTGCAATTAGTTTTTCTAAACCCTAGATTTTCCGTCGATAAAATATTAGTCTTCGTGTGAGTAATTGTACGCAATAGTTCCCGAATTTAAATACGACACTTGTGTCCCCTAGCTACAGTTCGATTGGTATACTTGCCTCATTGGATTGCTACTTTGGCTGTTATTTTCTTAACGAATAGCTGACCACCAAGTTTTTGGCGCTATTGTCGGGGAGTAACTATGGTTGATATATCAAAAACACGTACCTATTACTTTTATCATTTCTCTTTCTCATCCTCCTTCTAAAAAATTTTCAAAGCCAAAATTTTTTTATTATCGCTCTTAATAAAAACCCACTTCACCATTTTTCTACGCCACCTAATTCTCTCGAAAAGGGCAAAGGGCTTTAAGTGCCACTAACTTGTCTAGTATCTTGCGAACCCTTCATTAGGTATGCCTTTGGAAGTTCGGGAGTTAAAACATAAAAATTCTATTTCAAAAAAAAATCTAGATTTTTTTTAGTTTATTTATTTCTCTTTCTTCTCTTCACTTCTTCTAGTGTATGACCCGCGGGAGTCCGTCGGTTATTTTGGACTTGTAGCACAAAATTGAGCGTACTCTTCGGAGAAGATCGGGATTTCAAGGTCCAACTATCCAAGTACCTGTTGAGGTCTCCGTGTCATTTTCTACTTTAGGAATGGAAGAACCCCACATGGAGGAAGTCGTGCAAAGGCCTATTTCCTATTATGCACGAAAGAATCTAGAGGGAACAGAATCTAGTATAGTACGCTCTGCGATAGCTAATAATAAATTTGAACTGAACCCTAGCATAATTCAAATGGTGCAGCAGTATGTGCAATATGACGGACTTCAAGATGAAGATCTGAATGCACTTATAGCAAGCATTCTTGAAATTTGTGACACCTTCAAGATAAATGGTGACACAAACGATGCTATTAGGCTAATATTATTTCTTTCTCTCTAAGAACTAAGGCTACGAAGTGTTTGAACACTCTACCTAAAAACAACATCACAACCTGGGATCAATTAACTGAAAAAATTTTGGCGAAGTATTTTCCGCTAGCTAAAACGGCAAAACCTAGGAACGACATTTTTTGCTTTTGGAAAAATAGACTCAGAAACCTTATATGAAACTTGGGAAAGATTTAAAGAATTATTAAGACGTTGCCCACATCACGCGCTGCCTGTATTGTTACAAATGCAGACATTTTATAACGGGCTAAATCAAAATACAAAGCAAATGATAGACGTAGTTTCTAGCGGTACTTTAAACCATAAGACCCTAGAAGCAGCTCTTGATCTTTTCGAAGACATGAACATGAATACTTATTTGTGGAATGTGCCTAGGTCCTTCCCAAACAAACCTGTAGGTATCTTTGAAGTGGACAACGTCTCCCAGCTAGCTTTGCAAGTGGAACTTCTAAGCAAAAAGATAACGGAGATGGTTGCTGCCTCCGCCCCTCAGGTATGGGAATCTATAACTCCTGCCCCCGAACAATTTGATTTTGTTAACAATATGCCTAGAAATGCTTTTCATAATTCTTCTGCTGTGAATTTTCCTACACCCGATTTTACTTTTCCAAATAGTTATAATCCTGCTTTAAGAAATCACCCCAATTTTTCATGGAGTAATCCTTCGAACGCGATGCGCCCGCCACCACAAAATGATTTTTCTGCACCACCACCACCTCTTCAAAACTATCCAAAACCTCCAAGCTTGGAGGAGTTACTTTCTAAATATATAACCACAAATGACGCTACTATAAGAACCTTAGCTGGAAGCGTTAAAAGTCTAGAAAATCAAGTAAGACAGCTCGCAAAAATAATTTCTGAGCGACCCACAAGGTCTCTTCCTTCCAATACCGAGCCCAACCCGAGAGAGCAAGCAAAAGCAACTCTCCTGACCCTTGCCTCTGCATACATCAAAGATTATAACAAAACAAAAAAATAAAAAACAATAACTCTTGAGTAACTATCTTCGACAACCCAGTTCACTTACGCCTGCAATCCCCGGCAATGGTGCCAAAAACATGGTGCATCAGCAAGTGCATCGGTCGTTGTCATGTAATAATTTTGGGAATAGCTTCCCCGAATGTCAATCTTGAGGGAATGAATGTTGGGTATCGTGATAGAGTCGTAGAAAGATCGTTACTAAGAGTTAAATGAAACAACAGAGTTTGGCTTTGGATTCCTAATGCTAAAAAAACAAAATGAAACTAATTTGGGTCTTAAGAAGCGCTTCGCTTGGTCGATGGAACTAGTGTAGACCGCTATGTTGTGCTTTGTGAGGCAAATGGATGAAGATCAAGTAGATGGAATTAACATATGTGCGGAGAGTGAGGTTCATAATCACCTCTTCAACCACCAATACTAGCCTTTGCTAGAGTGGTTTAAGTGCGCGAGTGAAGTGGATGTGAATGGAGGCCAGTGCATCACAACTAACCAAATAGGATGTAACTTCCCTAAGCAAACTTCATTCATTAACAAATAAAAGCAAGTTCAGGCTCATTATAAGCTTTAGAATACAATTCACTATGGAGAAGAGGTAGAATAAACCGAAAGGGTGGAAGCCTAACTATGGTTCTTGGCTGGAATGGTGGGTTGTCAATACACTTCTCGACTAAGACCGTGGTTTCTTCCGGAGGTAAATGGGTAGTTAATCCACTTGTCTTCCTCCATCTTCTTCCCTTTCCTTCGGTATTTTCTCCCTTTTTGCCAAATGAGTAATTCCAAAAGATCTCTGTTGCACGCTGCTGGTGGCCGGGAACTCTCCGAAGGGTTGAAGATGAGTTCGGATCGCCGAAGAAGGCTTCCTGGAGGGTGGATATAAGTGGAGGACCTGTGGGGGAGAGAAATGGCGCTTCGCGCACAACAACATGCTGAAAAAATGAAATGGCACGCCCTAATTCGCTGAAGCACAGGATTAAATACGGTCATCAGAAAATAAGAGCGCACAATCAGTGGAACATACCCAGTAGTCGTGCGCACTGACGGTTGATGATCGTGTGCTCTGCTCCAGAGAAACCTGTAGCTGGAAAGAAAAAATAAATACATATGCGCACGATAAGTTGCACATAACTAGAGGTCGTGCGCACTGGATCCTATGATCTTGCGATTAATAATGGCAGAACTCTAAAAAAATGGGATAAACGCGCACAAGCAGTGGCGCACAACCAGAGGTTGTGCGCACTATGTCCAATTGTCGTGCGATTGCCCCAGACAGAACATGGAAAAAATGCAGAATAGTGTGCACGATCAGTGGATCATAACCAGTGGTCGTGCGCTATAGATCCAATGATCGTGCACAATGCACCGGTCATTGTCAAGTAATAATTTGGGAAATAGCTTCCCCAAATGTCGATCTTGAGGGAATGCAGGTTGGGTATCGTGATAGCGTCGTAGAAAGATCGTTACTAAAAGTTAAACGAAACAACCTAGGTTGGCTTTTGATTCCTAATGCTCAAAAATAAAAAGAAAACTAATGCTGGTGGTAAGCACCGCTTCTCTTGGTGGATGGAACTAGTACAGGCCGATATACCATGCTTCGTGATGCGAATAGACAGAGAGCAAGCGGATGGAATGAACACACGTGCGGATAGTGAGGGTCGTAATCACCTCTTTAACCACCAACACTATCCTTTTCTAGAGTGGTTCTAGTGAGCGAGCGGAGTGGATGTGAATGGAGGCGAGTGCATCATAGCTAACAACAGAGGATGAAACTTACCCAAGCAAACTTCATTCATAGATAAATAAAAGCAAGTCCAGGTTCATTACAAGCTTTAGAATACCATTCACAATGGAGAAGAGGTATAATAAACCGAAAGGGGGAAACCCTAGCCGTGGTTCCTGGCCGGAATGGGGGGTTGTCAGTCTACTTCTCGACTAAGACCGTGGTTGCTTCCGGTGGTAAATGGGTTATCAATCAACTTGTCTTCCTCTGTCTTCTTCCCTTTCCTTCAGTCTTTTATCCATTTTTGCCCAAATGAGTAGTACCAAAAGATACCTTTTGCACTCTGCTGGTGGCCGGGAACTCTCTGAAGTGTTGAAGATGACTTCAGATCGCCAGAGAAGGCTTCCCGGAGTGTGGAGATGAGTGGAGGACCTGTAGGGGAGAGAAACGAAGCTTCGCGCGCAGCAGCGTGCCGGAAAAATTGAATGACATGCCCTAATTTGCGGGACAACCGGCTTAAATACGTTCAGCAGATAATCAGAGAGCATGATCAGTAGCGCACGACCGGTGGTTGTGTGCACTGACGGTTGATCATCGTGCGCTCTGCTCTAGAGAAACCTATTCCTGGACAGATAAAATAAAAATATATGCGCAAGATCAGTGGCGCACGACCAGAGGTCGTGCGCACTGGATCCTATGATCTTGCGATTAACAATGGCAGAACTCCAGAAAAATGGGTTAAACACGCACGAGCAGTGGCATATTACCAGAGGTCATGTGCACTATTTCCATTGGTCGTGCGATTGCCCTAGACAGAACTTTGAAAAAAATGAAGAATAGTGCAAACGATCTGTTGTTGATAACCAGTGGTCGTGCGCTATAGATCCAAAGATCGTGCGCAATGTTCATGTACCGTTTGGGGATCAATGAACTGACCGTGCATGACCAGCGGTCGAGCACTAAGGAGTCCTCAGACCGTGCTCGTGTAAAAATGCACGATCATTGGCCCTTAGGCGAAAAAAACATTCCCAAATAATCCTGAAACACTCACATGACCTTTGTACCTGCAGTAAAAATAGAAGAGCCACTGAAATAGGCATTCCACATTTTCCAGACACAGAAAAACACTAAGTATAGGGAAAAAGTATAATAACTACGAAATCACCTTGCTTTGTCAAACTATGGGAGACTGTATTGTTAGTGATTGTTATTGCGCTGGATGAGTCGAAATACATTGGAATTTCTCGGAACTTTAAATTATAGTCTTTTAGTTGATACTGGATCCATAGAAGCAGTGTGCAATAACTACCCACAGAGATATACTCTAACTCGGAGACAGAAGTTGCCACTTAATTCTGCTTCTTACTGCTCCTTTATAAGCCGCCTTTCGAGGAATTGAAATGTCTCGGAAGTGCTTTTTCTTTCATCCCTACTTCCTGTAAAATTGTCATCTGAAAACCCTATTAGCTCGACATTATTATTTCTCGGGTACAATAAGCCAAGATTTGGTGTACCCTTAAGGTTTCTTGAAATCCGCTTTGCAGCGACGTAATGAGAATCCTTAGAATTAACCTGATATCTAGCGCAGACACATGTTGAAAACATTATATCTGGTCTACTGGAAATAAGGTAGAGTAAGTATCCAATTATTCTTCTGTACTTATTTTCCTCAAAATGTTTCCCTTTCTCATCCTTATCCAGAGACACAGTTGAATTAATTGGAGTCCTCATAGATGTTGCGTTTTCCATTCTAAATTTCTTAAGAAGCTCCTTGGTGAACTTAGTCTGAAAGATTAAAATTCAATCTTCAGATTGCTTCACCTAAAATCCTAAGAAATATTTTAGCTCTCCCATACTGCTCATTTCAAACTTCCCTTGCATATGTTTAGAAAACTTTTATCAAAAGTTGTCTTCTGTAGAGAAAAATATGATGTCGTCAACATAGATTTGCACTAGCAGAATCTTGCCTTTAACTTCCTTAAGAAATAATGTCTTGTCTATCTTTAACCTTGTGAACTTGTTCTCAAGAAGAAAGCTAGACAGCGCCTCATACAAAGCTCGGGAAGCTTGCTTTAAGACATATAATGCTTTATTCAAAAAGTTAACGTAATTAGGGAATTGAGAATTTACAAAACCAAGGGGTTGCGCTACGTATACTTACACTTTCAGATTCCCATTGAGGAATGCTAACTTCACATCCATTTAGTAGATGATAAAGCCTTTTAGGGCAGTATACTAAAGGAACAACTTGATCTCCTCGAGCCGAGCCACTGGATCGAAGGTCTGGTCGAAGTCGATCTCCTCGTCTTGTATATATACTTTTATGCTACAAGTTTGGCATTATACTTGATGATTACTCCGTGTTCGTCTAGCTTGTTTCTAAATATCCACTTGGTGTCGATCACGTTTTTTCCTTTTGGCATAGGTACCATCTCCCAGACTTTGCAACGTTCAAATTGATTGAGCTGCACTTGCATTGACAGAATCCACAAAGCATCCTTATTTGCCTCTTTGAACTTCTTTTGCTCAACCTAAGACATAAAACTAAGATGCATAACCTCATTAGTTGTACCTCTTCTAGTTCTCAAACCGTCATCTGGCTCTCCTATTATCTAATCAGCTGGGTGATGTTATAGATGTCTGAACCCTAGATTCATTGCTATCCCTCCAGTAAGGTCTTCAACATCTGGTGTATCTTCTATATGTTATAGAAATTATTCCTCTAGCGGTTCTTCATCCACCAAGCCTGGATCGATGATCTTGACTGAGCTTGGAGCTTATTCCTTGATAGCTTCATCCAAGCTTAGCTCTTTGAACCTGTACCTGTATCTTCACTAAGAACACTAGACGATCTGCTTTGGAGCAGGCTTGTCTCATCAAATAAAACATTAATTGACTTTTCTACAACACGTGTTTTCTTATTGAAAATCCTATATGCCATACTATTGCTACTATAACCTATAAAAATACCTTCAAAACATTTTCACTAAACTTTGTCTGGTAATACTTCCCATTATTAAGTACAAAGCATTTGCTTCCAAAGATTCTAAAATATGACACAGTCGGTTTTCTGCCCTTCAATAGCTCTTGGGGGGGGGGGTCTTACGATAGCTTTTGTTGATAAGTGTTCTGTTCTGTACGTGACAAGCGGTGTTGTCTGCTTCAACCCAGAAGTACTCCGAAAGTGAAGCGTCATTCAATAGATGTACATGCTTCAATTGGGGTTCTATTCCTTCTATCGGCAACTCCATTTTTCTATAGAGTACGCGGGGAGGAAAACTTATGAAAGATACCTTGACTTTCATAGAATTTTGTCATGGTACAAGACTCAAACTCTGTTCCATGGTCACTTCTGATTTTGACCACTAAGCAGTTCAGTTTGTTCTGAATTTGCCAGACAAAATTGGTGAAAGACTTGAAGGTGTATGACTTGTGATTAAGAAAGAACACCCAAGAAAAATGCGAGTAGTCATCAACAATGACTAACGGATAGATCTTACCTCCTAAGCTGTGAATTGGCATAGGACTGAATAAGTCAATATGAAGTAAGGATAAAATTCTTGAAGAATCTTTTCAGCAATACCTTTGAAGGAAGCCCGTGTTTACTTACCCATTTGACAAGAGTGACATGGAATCTCTTTAAGGTACTTAATGTTGGAGGCATCACTCACTAAGTTGTGAGAGAATAGCATATTTATTGTTTTGAAATTAATATGTGTTAATATCTTGTGCCATTGGTCACAAAGAGAAGCACTACTTTTAGCCACAAAATACTCTGGGGTAGAATTTTGTAAATAAAGAAAATTTAAACAGAAATTTTATCTACTTCGAGTGCCTAATAAGTCCATCTACAAATTTGCATACAACTTTATCAAGCACTTGTCCTTACAGAACTCAACAATGTAGCCTTTGTCACATAACTGACATATTCTTATAAGATTATGGTGTAATCCTTCAATATAAGCTACGTTTGTGAATGAGACTACGCCGTTTGAAATCATATCATAGCCTTTTGTAGTTCCCCGATCTGGCCGTCCAAAGAAAACTTTTGGTCCTTCTTCGACTGGGGTATACTCAAGTAGAAGTCTTCTTGTCCCGGTCATGTGCTGAGAGCATCCACTGTCCAAATACCATATCGGATTTTTGGTGGCCTTTGGACATACCTGCAAAAGCAAACCATTTTACCTTAGGAACCCAAACGTATTTGGATCCATATTTCCTGGTCAGCTTAACACTACTAGGAAATTTTACCTTGCAAATGGTCGGTCTAGCATTTGTAATTCGTAGGGTTATATGGTAACAAAAATTGTACCAATAATCCACGCAAAAATGACCAATCTTACCGCAACACCTACGGTCAAACCTTTTGTACCTTCTATTTTACTCCTACTTTACCTTTTGGAATTGAGGTCTAGCAGGGGCAGCATTCTTAGAGCTGGAGGCCTCCTAGTTGCAGCATACATAAGAGCTCCCCATCTCTTTAGCCTTAGGCACAACAGTTTTGGCTTTTGGTGCCTTCTTATTGTTATGGCCATGTGCATACGGACCATAACTCTTCATCTGAATTTCTTCATAAGGTGCTTTGAACACGCTGGCACCAAAGTCACAAGGACATGTCCATCCTAGGTATCTATTATTGGGCTCTACATAAGTAGGCCTATCTTAATGGCCATAGGATGACTCTAGGTAACACTAGTTTATCAGGAAAATTACCTTCCTAAACGAGGGTTGACCGATGGGTTCCATCCCCTTTTCCTTGGCGCTAGCCATACTAGCAGCCTTGCCCTTTCCCCTACATGACCAAGACCACTACCATTCTTCTTAGCTGAAAACTCATAAATGAGAGGGGGAATAGTCTTCAGCTTGGTGTAACTCTCATTGATTTTTCTCTCCAGCGCGAGCTTTTCTTCCAGCTCATTAAGATATTTTTCTTTCAAAATCAATGTCTTAGTGGAGCCCTTGAGTTCCTCTTTCATGGAGTGGACTTCACCTCTGAGAGGAAGTAATTTTGCAATTACTTCTTTCAGATTAGTTTCCACTGCCTTGAGGGAGGCAATCTCCTTTAACTGCTTTCGGACTATTTTACGGAATTTGGCGAAACCATTTAATAGGTGCTCGTGCAAAGCCATCAATTCTAATTCATTCTCATCAGAAGAATAGCCTTCATGACCATTGGTGGATGTTTCATACTCAGAGAGTATTGTGTGCGAATTTAACTTCCCGTGGTACTCGGAGCCGACCACTTCCTCGCCTGATTGTGCCATAAGCCTGAAGTAGGCTTCTTAATTTTTTGAGCACGACTCACTCATGTCATTGTCGCTGAGAGTTTTTGACTTCTTAGAGACGAAGCTCTTTTCTTCTTTTCATTTTCCCTTGAAGGATCTCTTCTCTTCCTTCTTGGAACCATCCTTCTTCTTATAAGGACACTCCGCAATCACATGTCCTGACTTATTACAAAAGTAGTAAACAATGATAGAGGAAAAAGGTATATCCGGTTTCAATTCATACCTGTCCTCTTTATTGCAGCTTTTCTTTGAGCGATCTCCATCACGATGAGATTTTCCATAGTCAGAGGAGGACAACTGATTCTTTATCTATCTCCTTGATGAGTCCGATATTTATAGTGTTTTTCGGACTCATATGGGCTAGTTTTCACACATTTGCACTTCACTTTTAGTATATTATCATTGTTATTTCTTTCATTCAGCTTTTCACGCTAAGTGCTTTGTTTTGGCCCATTGTGGTGTGTGATTGCGCACTCTTGTGTTGAGGGTAAGTTTTGTGAGCTCCTCGCACTTGTTGTTTGATCTTTTTATTTATTTGGGACCTCTTGGGGCTTTGCCTCAGTTGATTTTATTGCTGTGCAGGTGGTCGGGACGTCCCAAATTCCATTTCCTAACCCTCTGTAAAACACACGGTCGTGCGAATTGGTTCTCGCACGGTTTCAGCCAACTCGTGCATTGTACACAGCATTTCTGGGGACTTCTGTTTCTACTCGTGCATTTTGTTCCCGCACGGTATAGGCCAAACTGTGCGAGAAGTAATCGCATGGTCTGCACATTTTCACTTTATTCATGCATTCTGTGGTAAATCATGTGTTTCCTTCACGCACGGGCAAATGCGCCCGTGCGCGAGTAAAACACACGGTTCCCCTGTTTTCCCTGTTTTCTGCGCTCTGGGTTTACCCGTGCAATTTCCTTCATGCACGGGCGGAATCGCCCGTACATGAGTAAAACGCACGAGTAAACGCATCTTCTTCCGCGATCAAGATCTGTAAGTTAATAACGCACGGTTAGCGCACGGTCGCGCGCGGGACCGTGTGTGACCATTTTTCTGATCTTTTTCTATTTAAGCGCAGATTTTTCTCCGGATCGGGACACCACTTTTTCTACCTGCCATTTTTTTCCAGCGCCGAGGGTTCCACCACCCTTATTCCTCCTCACCATTGGAGAGGCTCCGGGCAAGCTTTCAATGCCATATTCTACCCGGAGTTTCCTCTCGGCCTCCTCCTTCATCCTTGAGCTTCAAGAAGGGGTTTAACTGAGCTTTCTCCACCAAGAGAGGAGAAGATTGTTCCAACTTCTTCCGCATCATGACACGAAGAAGACAGGTCCATTGGGAGTGAGTGACAACCTCCTCTACCCCGGACGCAGTTAAGGACCGAGCTTGGATGCGGATTGATAACCCGGCGATTCCAACCGTGAACCCTCGGCAAGACTTCGGATCCGGTCGATTTGTCACTTTTTTCTTCTCTTGTTTTTGATAGTGTAGTTGAACTCTTTGTATTTGATTAAGTATGTTTATTGTAATATACTTTTATGTGTAATCATATCTATGTGATTGTATGCTTTCGTTATTTGCTTGAGGCGCGCCTATTTTTTTCCATCCACCATCCATCTATTCTTGCCGCACTAGCAATTGCTAGTGGCGTAGGTAGCGAAGAGGTGCTTACGACCCTCAAATTCTGGTTCTCACTCTTGCCTACTCCTCCATCCGCCTAGCGATTTAGTGCATAGTGGCCCGTGTAGTCTTCCATCCAGCCTAGCGAAGCAATGCATAATGACATTGCATAGGAGTAGTTGTTAGAGTTTTATTTTCTGTTTCCATAAATATCAAACCCCCTTTAGTTAATTTTGACCTAAGGACTTCAATCTCAAGTCCTCCTCGATATTAACTCCACCTTACTGTGTTCCTTGAGAGATCGATACTTGGGGAAATTGGCCATTTTATATTACTTGTGCGACCGGTACACTTGCTGTCACAACACATCAAGTTTTTTGCGTCGTTGCCGGGGAACACAGTCATGTGAGTTTCTAGAGAGGGAGACGTGAGATTACTTTCCTTTTCCTTTATAAATCACTTTGGTTTTGTTCTATTACAGTTTAGCCTCCCTTTTTCTTGTTGGTTTAGATAACTGTAGTAATATATTGTTGGATTTAGTAATTTGCACGATTTATTTTGAAGCTGCTATTTCGACACCATGTGGGGATATTCGTATACCCAATGTCGTTGGTGTGGAATGTCCTCCCACGCTAGTCATGAATGCCCTACGAGAAATATTGAGTATAAGCCTCAGCGCACAATGCATGAGATGTTGTATTTCTACAGCCCTTCAAACACTGTGCCCCGAGCATATGGTCATTCATCCTCACCGCATACATCATTCTCTTATGCTTCTCCAGTCTCACAAGGACCGCAGAGTACTGGGAGAAAGTGTTTGTATTGTCGTAAAACAGATCATGTCCCGAAGGATTGTGTCGAGTACCTTTGTGTTATGGAAGAGGATGATGAGACGGGCATCCGGATCATCCCGACTCCTACCCTCAGTGTCACACCTTCATCTTCTTGTTATGTTACCCTATCACCTTTGTTTTTTTTAAAGGAATGATACAGACACAACCACCAAATGTGTGGCTGATCTAGGCTTTTACGTAGCTGAGCCCATCTCTCCTGTGGATACATCTCCAAACATGGAGCCGATTCTTTTTGAGGAACCTGTGCTTGACTTTTATCCAAGCAATGTTCTTCCTCCTTTTGTGCATTCTACTATAGTCATTTCTTACAACATTTTCGACGATGCATCGCAAGTTGAGGCTTGTGATACATGGATTATTTCCACCTTTGTGGAAGAGGACAACCTTCCATGTGTCGAGGATTCTCCCTCAACACAAGTGGAGGAAGTCCATGTCTTGTTGGAGGCCTCTATGGATCCTACTGAGCCTTGTTGCATTGTCGACAATGCCGATGATATTTTTCTACCTTAGCCTTTGTGAGTGAGACCGGGATCACTCCCCCGATTAATTCCTTCTATTCTTCGTCTCTTTTATTTCTCGATCCCCCTTCTCTATCTGAGAATGTGCAGGTTGAGTCTCCACAGGTACTTCAAGAGGACTTGGAGTACTCTGCTCATGTCAATGATCATGGCATCCTTATGTGCGAGGAGGTTGATCCCTCCTCCATTGAGGAAGCCTCAGTCTTTGTTTTCTCCTCCTACAGACCTACTGTTGATGATACCTTGCAGGGCAAGGATTTTTTGTGTGAGATGAGTTAGGACAAGGCCTCCTCCTCATCTTACATTTTATTTCCTCTACTTGTAGTTTGCAGGTATTATTATTCAGGTAGAGGGGTTACTATTCTATCACCGTATCAGTACCCATTACCGACACAGATTTTAGGACAGTTGCCTGTTCATTTCTTATTTCATAGGCCCATTAGCTAGAACTGTATGTTAGTCCAATAAGTCATGCTGGGATGATAGTAACCCCAGTAGTTTTCTTATTTTCTGCACTTTTATTTTAATGTCTATCTTAGTTTTAACATTTCTTTTAGTGTATTTTTCTTTTGTTTTTGCGGAGCTCACCCCTACAGGTATTCTTGATAACTTCGTGTTGGCAGGGTTGTGATTCTTCGTATGGCAAGCCTGCTTCTACTTTTCACGCGTCTTCTGGTATGCTCACTAGTTGAGCATTGGGTAACCTCTTCCCTTAGCTCTATTTGATTTAAATTTTGATATCATATGATGTGTTGTTTAGTTTAAGCTTGGGGGAGAGCCAGTTATTGTTATCTTTCGCACGCGAACATTTCATGTGCATACTAGAAGCTTTTATATTTTTATTTTGATTAGTTCATTGCATCGCACACCACTGCACCCACATGAGTGTGTGCTTAGCCATTAGCGTGTCGCGAGTTAAACTCATTTCGTTGTTAGATTTGGGAAAATTATTATGCTGCATAGGATTGTGAGACGGAGTAAAATATTGACCTTGTTATGCTCCTAGTCAATTTCTCTCGTCTCATGTAGAAATTCGAGTAGATTTAATTTTTCTGTATGCATATAGTTTTATATTTTTCTATTTGTGTAAAGACTTTTTATTCTACTCAAATGTTGGTGAATCTAGTGTGAATCAAACGGTAGTGTAGGGATGTGTGTAGCCGTCACTAAACTCATTTTGCTCGAGTTGGGAGGAAGGATTGTCTTTCTCGATGGCTAAGAACTTGCCCCAAGCTACTCTCGAAGAATTGGTACATGGTTAGTTATGCGTGAGTGTGATGTATGCCATCATTTTGGCCCGATTGAGCTTTGTACCATTCTTAACGTCATATCGTCGCTATTCCCATTGTGCCTACCCATTCTTTTGATTCAGCCCCACCATTATTTCACCAAAGCCTCATAGTCGATCCTAATCGCACACCCAAGTCGAGCTCTAGTGTTTTATATTATCATTTTGGGGTGTTGATGTGGTGATAATCATTTGGAATTTGTGGATGTGCTCCAAATTTTATATTTGTTGATATTGTTAAAATAAAGATGAATAGAAAAAAAATGTTTGTGAAAAAAAGTGAAAAGAAGAAAAAGTTTGATTGAAAATCTTTTTTAGATGTTATTATATTTAGAGTAGGCGGTGCTCACACCCATATGTTAAAAGTTATGTTTGGGGGTGTAGTGTACCTGGATATATTATGGTTTGCTGAGGTATTCTTTTTATGTTAGCTCATTTGGGTTAGGTGCGTAGCCTTCCTATTTATCTTTGTTTACCTCACTGTAACCCAAGCCCCATCTCTTATCCTAAAGACCTACGGATTCGCGCTTGAGTCAAAATAGTGTCGTTGAGAGAGTGTGAACGGGCAAGCGTATGGTCCTAGACATTGGTGGATTCCTTTGGAGGTGATCACGAGCCCCAATCTTTTGCAAAGCTCACCTTAGTGGCCTGTATGCTTTCTTCCTATGCGTGACTGAAAGATTCACCGTGATTCCATTTTTGAGTAGCAATAAAATTTTGATACGCAGTGTGAAAAGTCTAAACTATTTTACATAAAAATTTCTTCTATTATATTTGTACGCGTACGAGCATGCGACTTCACATGGTACTCTGTATCGCAATTTCCTTGTTAGCTAAATAATTTTCCCTATCTGCATTGATTTTGTTTGCTCGGGACGCGCAAATAGGTAAGTCTTGGGGTGTGATGAGTCCGATATTTATAGTGTTTTTCGGACTCATCTGGGCTAGTTTTCACGCATTTGCACTTTACTTTTAGTGTGTTATCATTGTTATTTATTTCATTCGGCTTTTCACGCTAAGTGCTTTGTTTTGGCCCATTGTGGTGTGCGTTTGCGCACTCTTGTGTTGAGGGTAATTTTTGTGAGCTCCTTACACTTGTTGTTTTATCTTTTTATTTATTTGGGACCTCTTGGGACTTTGCCTCAGTTTATTTTATTGCTGTGCAGGTGGTCGGGACGTCCCGGATTCCATTTCTTGGCCCTGTATAAAACGCACGGTCATGCGAATTGGTTCACGTACGGTTTCAGCTTACTCGAGCAATGTACACAGCATTTCTAGGGACTATTATTTCTACACGTGTGTTTTGTTCCCGCACAGTTTAGGCCAAACCGTACGGGAAGGAATCGCATGGTCTGCACATTTTCTCTCTATTCTTGCATTCTGGGGTAAATCATGTGTTTCCTTCACGCACAGGCATACGCGCCCGTGCATGAATAAAACACAAAGTTCCCCAATTTTACCCTGTTTTCTACGCTCTGTGTTTACCCGTGCGATTTCCTTCACGCACGGGCGGAATCGCCCGTTCGCGAGTAAAACACACGGGTCAACGCATCTTTTTCCGCGATCAAGATCTGTAAGTTAATAACGCACAGTTAGCGCACGGTCGTGCGCGGGATTGTGCGTGACCATTTTTCTTATCTTTTTCTATTTAAGCACAGTTTTTCTCCGGATCGGGACATCACTTTTTCCACCCGCCAATTTCGTCCAGCTCCGAGGGTTCTGCCGCCCTTCTTCCTACTCACCATTAGAGAGGCTTCAGGCAAGCTTTTGATGCCATATTCTAGCCGGAGTTTCCTCTTGGCCTCCTCCTTCATCCTTGAGCTTCATGAAGGGGTTTAACCTAGCTTTCTCCACCAAGCTATGAGAAGTTTGTGCCATCTTCTTCCGCATCGTGACATGAAGAAGATGGGTCCATTGGGTGTGAGTGACAACCTTCTCTACACCGGACGCAGTTGGGGACCAAGCTTGGACGGGGATTTACAACCCGGTGATTCCAACCGTGAACCCTACGCAAGACTTCAGATCCAATCAATTTTGCACACTTTTCTTCTCTTGTTGTTGATAGTGTAGTTGAACTCTTTGTATTTGATGATGTATGCTTATTGTAATATACGTTTATGTGTAATCATGTCTATGTGATTTTATGTTTTCGTTATTTGCTTGAGGTGTGCCTGTATTTTTCCATCCACCATCCATCTGTTCTTGCCGAACAAGCAATTTCTAGTGGAATGCGTAGCGAAGAGGTTCTTACGACCCTCAAATTCTGGTTCTTACGCTTGCCTACTCGTCCATCCGCCTAGCTATTTAGTGCATAGAGGCCCATGTAGTCTTCCATCTCGCCTGGCGAAGTGATGCATAGCGGCATTGCATAGGAGTAGTTGTTAGAGTTTTATTTTCTGTTTCCGCAAATATCAAACCCCCTTTAGTTAATTCTGACCTAAGGAATTCAATCTCAAGTCCTCCTCGATATTAACTCCACCTTACTGTGTTTCTTGTGAGATCGATACATGGGGAAATTCGCCCATTTTATATTACTTGTGCGACCAGTAAACTTGCTGTCACAACGCATCACTCCTCATGTTGAGCAGTTTCTTGAACTGCTTGGAGATAAGAGGCAATTCTCCATCTGATAGCTCGGAGCCTGACCGTCTTGGCTCAGAGTCTTCTAGAGTATCAGGAGCTCGTTTCCTTATGGGTGACATAGCTTATGACTTCCTCAAACCTTCAGCCTTCAGAGCCACTGCTTGTCTCTGCTTGAAGTTTTGTTGCTTTGCTCCTCCTTCTTCATTTAATTTATCTGGAGTTCGTAGGAGAGCAATTTTGCCAAACATGTTCTCAGGGTAGATTTCTGGCAACTTACCAAATTCCCTAATGGAAACAACATTGGTATCACAGTACTTAGTCAGAGATCTTAGAAATTTGTCGTTGAGCTCGCCATGAGTGAATGTACGACCATTATTCTTGAGGTCGTTGGCGATCTTGAAAAATATCTCGATGTTGTCAGCGATAGTATCACTTGATCCTTGTTTTAACTCTTCGTACTCTTGATTTAGTAAAGATCTTCGATCATCTCGAACAACCTCAGTCCCTTCCACTAGAACAACTAAACAGTCCAACATTTCCTTGGCAGACTTACAATGGAATAAATTTAAGAGCATTGAGTCGTCTGCTACACTTGAGATGATGTTCTTAGCTTTCGTATCCAAGGTGATGAGTCCAAATATTACACTAATATTTGGACTCATCTGGGCTAGTTTTATCATCTTAGAACTGCACTTGAGAGCTATAACCGCTTATATTTGCTTATTTTCCAATTTAATGATTATGTGCACTTTAGGCCCGTTTTCTGTGTTCTTTTGTTGTTTTTGTGTTTTCTTGTTTTTCTCATTCTCTCGCTATATCTTGATAATGTGGTGTGCACTTTTAGTGACCTTTCTGCCTCTTATGCTGGTACATGGGTCGTGTGCGTGCTCTAGAACCACTCGGGAGACCCCAACGATACATGAACACTGCACACGATCACTTGACTCACTGCGCACGACCACTAGTCGCGCGCCACTGATCGTGCACATTACATTCTCCTTTTCCCCAGTTCTGTCTTGACGATCGCACGATCACTGGACCTATTGTGCACGACCACCGGTCGTGCGCTGGTGATCGTGCGCTCTGGCCTCTTCTTATTCCTAGTTCTGTCCGGGAAATCGCACGAGCACTAGAAATTGTGCGCAAGACCACTAGTCGTGCGCCACTTCTCGTGCGCTTTTACCTCTTTCTTTCTGCAGTTATGTCTTAGCCAATTGCACGATCAGTTGATTCAGTGCGCACGACCATCGGTCATGCGCCACTGATCGTCTGCATATTTGCTGATGTTTCTATCCAAGTTGCAGGTTTAATTAGAAATTGTGCATGATCATCGACCAACAGTGCGCACGACCACTGGTCGTGCCCCACTGATCGTGCGCTCTGCTTATTTTGCCTCCGTATTTAAGGGGTTGCTCCGCGATTTAGGTCAATACGGGGTTATTTCTGCGATCGGAGAGTGCGCAGGAAGTGACGATCTACTTCTCCATTGCTCCTCCACTCGTCTACCTCCTCCGGGAAGCTTTCTACGGCCATCCGAACCACCATCAACCTTCAGAGAGCTCCCAACCATAAGCAACAAGCAACAGAAACTCTTGGTGCCTTTTCTCTGGACGAGAGGAAGACAAGATCCGTGGAACGGGAAGAAGACGGAGTAAAACAAGTGTATTGATAACCCACTTGCCTCCGATAGAGACCACGGTCAGTGTCGTGAAGTGGATTGACAACCCACCACTCCGGCCAAGAACCACGGCTATGCCTTCTCTCTTGCGGTTTTTCTACCTTTTATCTTTTGTAATGTAACTTTAAGCTTGTAATAGACTTTAACTTCTTTTCATTTGTCTATGAATGAAGGATGTTTAGTTTGTTTCAATTTTGTTGGAGTTGTGATGGACTCGCCTCCACTCCCATTCCATCATTAGCGCACTAGATCCCTCTCTAGCAAGGGCAAGAGTTTGTCATCGAAGAGGTGTTTACGACCCTTACCTTAACATTTTCTCTCCCTCCATCCGCATACCGAAGCACGGCATCGCGGCCTGCACTCACTGATTCACAAGCAAAGTGGTGCTGGCGACCCGCAATAGTTTTATTTTTGTTGAGTAGAATTATGAAACCAAACCAACCCCCCCCCCCATTGTCGTTTGTTTATGTTCTTAGTGACAATCTTTGCACATCGCTAGCACATACCCTTCCTGCATTCCATCGAGATCAATATTCAGAGAAGCTATTCCCACATTATTACTTGACAATGACCGGTACACATGCCGTCAGTGCATCAAGTTTTTGCGACGTTGCTGGGGAATGCAGGCTTATTGTGATGGCGTTTTGTTAAGGGAGTTACAACAGGGTTGCTCGTTTTGAATTTGATTATTTTATGTTTTATTCCCAGTTTAATTTTACTTTTTATATCGGTTGGAATTGTTATAATTTTGTTGTGAACCTATGCAAGGTAGTTTATTCCTGGAATTTTGTGATCTTTGCAATGTGGGCAAGCTTTAATATCCGTTGTCGCTGGTGTGGAGATATCTCTCATACAAGTGAGAGATGTCCTAAGGATTATGGTAGCAAAGACACTCAAGGATCTACATATGAAGCACCATCCTCATTTGGTACTCAATATGCTAGACATAAGCCAGTTAGCTACTTATCCGCGCCTCCAATACCGCACTACTTCTTTTCGGCATCAGCACCCGTTGTACCGACAAGGGAGGCTTGGAAGTGTTTATTCTGTCAGAGTTGGGATCACTCTTTGAAGGAGTGTGCTGCTTATTTGGCGTAGTTGGAGGAGGATTTTGAACCTGACATTCGGATTGTCTCCACTCCGTCAACTTGCAGCACCCCTTCTGTATCTGGGTACGTACTAGTGCCATCTTCATACTTTGAAGGGTGCAATACTAGTATCTGCATAGATACAATACAAACCCTGACACGGATGTATTTACTCCTGATGTACATATATCATCTTGTATTGAGTCTATTAGTAGTGAGGAGCCTGTGCGTGACCTTTTTACGAGCACTGCTCCTCTATCCTCTACCTTGCATAGCACTTTTTCTGCTTCTGACACTATTGTGGAGGTTGATTCTCAGGGAGAAGCTGGTTTTGGTGGCATTACACTAGATCCAGTCGAGGAGGATATTTGCATGGAAGAGGTTGCTGCCTCAGTCCCATGTAAGGAAGTCCAAGGCGAGGATGAGGCAGATGCAGCTCTAGCACATTCTTGGATCAGCCTAGACAGCTGTGTAGAATCACCCACTATTATTTCGATGGGAGATGACACCAGAATCATCACCAAGATTAAGGTTACTTTTTGTTATTCTTCTAATTTATTTCCTAACCACGCTCTCGAGCCTACTTCTCCGCAGGACCACATCATTGAACCGGTCCACTTAATGCAAGGGCATGAAATGCAGCTTAGCATTGATGGAGATCGGGTGCAGGTGGAGTCAGATTCGTCGAGCTTCACAAAATTTATTCTACTTATGCCTGCTGTTCAAGACAGGTATACCTACACAGGAAGGTGGGTAATTGTTCTGTCGCCATACCAGTACCTGCTACCGAAACGAGAACTGGAAAAACTTCCCGAGCACTTCAGATTTCATACGCCCATCAGTTAAGAGAGTGCATGGTCCTTGAATAAGTCCTGTTGGGAGACAATAAACCCATCGGTTATCTATATGAGCATTTCTTTTTTTAAAATGTATTGTACTTTATTTAGTAGGGTTAGACATGGACCAATTATATTTTTGTGGGGCGCCCATCTTGGTGTCGAATGTTATTTTTTATATACTATGATAATACAGGTTTTTGGTCCACCTTAAGGACGGTAAACAAAAGTGTCTTCTGGGATACAACCCATGTTGGACCATTTCGTCCTGTGCTGTGTTTTGAGCTCTTTATATATATATATATATATGAGCGTCCATCTTTTGTTTTGCGTACGTATTTAAATCGCATGTGCGGGAATTTTTGAGGCGCGACAACTTGGCCGCACTTGGATATCTCGTCGCATGACCGGTATGCTTAATTTTTAGCATAGGTACTTCTTTCCCTACCCCTTTATTTTTATTTACATGTTTTACTTTTTCGTATTGTCACCTTCTAGTCTGGGGGTAGAGTTGCCTGTGATCACTACACAGCACAATTCATTGCATACTAGTCTACATTTATTTGTTTCATGATCACTACTACACACATTGAATCACCAACATGAGTGCACACTTAACCACACGTGCGGCTAGAGTCAATTGTATTACTTTTGTGTAAACTCTAAAAAGTGGTGTTGGCTTAGGATTTTGGGATATAGTAGTTCGAAACTCATGCAGTGCTCCTAATTGAGTACTCATGATTTGCATAGAAATAATATAGGATTACTTTTTCTTCATGCTCGTAGACTTAAATTTATTCTACAAAAGTAAATTTTGTTTGGGCTACTTAAAATTATAGAATCTTGAGCAATCGAACAGTAGTGTAGGGATGAGTGTAGCCATCACTAGACTCGTATTGCTCGAGTCGGGGTGAAGGATCGTATATTTCGGCGACTGAGAACTTACCTCAAGCTACACTCGAAGCATTTGTGCCCGGTTAGTCGAGTGTGAGCGTGAGGTAGGCCATAATTTTGGCTAGTTTGAGCCTTTTTGTACCTATTCCTAGCAGCTGACCCTTGCAAGCAAAATTCGCGCCTTCCCTCATTTTGTTTCAGCTCCACCTATATTCACCAAAGCCTAAAAGCCAACCCTTTTGTTGCAACCAAAACCTTGAGCTTGATCAATTTCAAAAATTTGATATGTTGTGATATTTGGGATTCATGTGATGTGGAGATGAATTCATGAATTGTTAATTATTAGATTTGGGGTTTGCTGAATGAAAAAGAAGAAAAATGAAAAAGAAAAAGATGAATAAAAAAAAAGAAAAAAAGGAAAATCTAAAAGTATTACAAGGAGAATTGCAATCCCCATCTGGTGTGTTAGTTTTTGGTCGGGATAGGTCATGTGCATACCCGGTTTTAAAGCCAAGTCTGGGGGTGTGTCACACATGAATATCTTAGTGGCTATATGGGTTTTACTCTTGTTCGCTCGCTTTGGTTGCGTGTAGCCTCCATGTTTATCATTGACTACAACACCATAGCCTTATCCCCAATCAAACCTACAAGTCCTGCTGATTTACATTTGAGTCTACTTAGCATCGTTGAGATAGTGTGGAAGGGAAAGCTTATGGTTCCCGACATTGATGGATTTCTGTGGAGGTGATCACGAGCCTCGGTCTTGGTCAATGCTCACCTTATTGGCCTGTCTACTTTCTCCATACACATGACCGAACGATTCTCCAGAAATCTAATTTTAAGTAGACATAAAATTTATTTACTTATGTCGAATAATTTAAGCTTTGTAGTATAATTTAAAAGTTTTTCTATTCTATTTTCTATGCGCATGATGTATTTGATTTCTCGTCCTACTTTATTTTGAAGTTTCTAAGCCAGCTAGCTGTTTTACAGTCCACGGAGTAATGATTTGCGCAGGACGTGCAAATGGGTAAGTCTGGGGTGCGATAAGTCCAAATATTACACTAATTTTTGGACTCATCTGGGCCAGTTTTATCATCTTAGCACTGCACTTGAGAGCTATAACCGCTTATATTTGCTTATTTGCCTATTTCATGATAAAGTGCACTTTAGGCCCGTTTTTGTGTGCTTTTGTTGTTTCTGTGTTTTTGTTGTTTTTCTCGTTCTCTCGCTGTATCTTGAGAATGTGGTTTGCACTTTTAGTGTCCTTTCTGACTCTTCTGTTGGTGCATGGGGCCTGTGTGTGCTCTAGAATCGCTCGGGAGACCCCGATGATACAGGAACACTGAGCACGATCACTGGACTCACTGCGCACGACCACTGGTCGTGCGCCACTGATCGTGCGCATTACATTCTCCTTTTCCCCAATTCAGGCTTGACGATCGCACGATCACTGGACCTATTGCGCACAACCATCAGTCGTGTGCTGGTGATCTTGCGCTCTGGCCTCTTCTTATTCCTAGTTCTGTCCGGGTAATTGCACGAGCACTGGCCATTGCGCGCAAGACCACTGGTGGTGCGCCACTGCTCGTGCTCTTTTACCTCTTGCTTTTTGTTGTTCTGTCTTAGCCAATCGCACAATCAGTGGATTTAGTGTGCACGACCACCGGTCGTGCGGCACTGATCGTGCGCATATTTGATGATGTTTCTGTCCAAGTTTTTAGGTTTAATTTGAAATTGCGCACCATCATCGACCAACAGTGCGCACAACCACTGGTAGTGCGTCACTGATCGTGCACTCTATTTATTCTGCAACCCGCACCCACACTTCAAGGTGCGGAGGATCCTATTGAAATAGGAACTTGATGAGTCGATCCGCCTACACGTCTTGCTTTTACCGCTATATCGGGAGTTACTCCACGTATTGCTTGACGTAAAACAGATAGTGGATTTGCTTCTGTCTTTTGTTGAATCTTTTTCACGGCTCAGTCAAGGTCAACCTCTTTCTCGTCTCTCTTTGTGGTCGGGGTTTGGTTTCGTGCAACGCCCCCGCTGCAGGAACAGGCGGTGCTCATTGGAAAGTCAACGCCCCACCCATCAAGGATGCCCTCGCTCTATTGGCATGAGTTTTCCACCATCTAGTTCCATTACATTCTCACCAGCCTTTACAGCAGCCTTCGTAGCAAGACCTCTAACCTCATTCCCAATGCCAGATTGCTTTGTTGTTGGGCCAATACCCAGGGTTGGAGTTTCCCCGCCAGCCTTAAGACCTTATCCAAATTCCGCAACCTTTGTTCGACGAAATCTGAAATAAGGAAACTCCTAATGCGAAGGTAGACTCTGGTCTTCTTATTCAAGTAGTGAACATTTCCCTTCGGTAAGTATTCCTTGGGCGAAGAGGGGATTTGCGCATGCTCCGCGATTTAGGTCAATGGGGGGTCATTTTTACGATCGAAGAGTGCGCGGGAAGTGCCGATCTACCTCTCCACTACTCCTCCACTCATCTACCTCCTCCGGGAAGCTTTCTCCGACTATACGAACCTCCATCAACCTTCGGAGAGCTCCCGGCCATCAGCAACAAGCAACAGAAACTCTTGGCGCCATTTCTCTAGACGAGGGGAAGACAAGATCCAAGGATCGAGAAGAAGACGGAGTAGAACAAGTGGATTGATAACCCACTTGCCTCCGGTAGAGACCATGGTCATTGTCGTGAAGTGGATTGACAACCCACCACTCCGGGTAAGAACCACGGCTACGCTTCTCTCTTGCGGTTTTCTCTACCTTTTTTCTTGTTGAATGTAACTTTAAGCTTGTAATAGACTTTAACTTCTTTTCATTTGTCTATGAATGAATGATGTTTTGTTAGTTACATTTTTGTTGTAGTTGTGATGCACTCGCCTCCGTTCCCATTCCATCATTAGCGCACTAGATCCCTCTCTAGCAAGGGCTAGAGTGGCCTTCGAAGAGGTGTTTATGACCCTCACCTTCACATTTACTCTCCCTCCATCCGCATACCGAAGCACGACATCGCGGCCTGCACTCACTGATTCACAAGCGAAGCGGTGCTGGAGACCCGCACTAGTTTTATTTCTGTTGAGTAGAATTAGGAAACCAAACAAACCCCCCCTATCGTTCGTTTACTCTCTTAGTGACAATCTTTGCACATCGCTAGCACATACCTTTCCTGCATTCCCTCAAGATCGATATTCGGGGAAGCTATTCCCATATTATTACTTGACAGCGACCGGTACACTTACTGTCAGCGCATCACAAGGAGACCAAGGCGATTTCATCCTTCGTTAAATCCATCATTTTCTTAGGGATCAGAATTGTCGGATTCAGAGTTGAAGCTTGAGTAGGTATATGTGGTCCTTCTTCCACTATCTTAAAAATTCTTGGATCAGCAACTTTCATGAAGAACCTGACTCTTTCTTTCCACATGGGAAAGTTCTCTTTAGTGCATACAGGTAGCTTCATAGATGACATGTCATTGCTTCTGTCCATGGCTACTCAGTGGAATCTCTAAACGCTAGATCAGGGATCTTGTTCAAGGTGTTTGCCCTATCGAACAAAACCTCTCTCTGATACCAATTGAAAGTATCTAGCATTTACCTAAATCACCTAGAGTGGGGTGAATATGTGAAGTTTTCGTCTTTTCACGGAATAAAAATTATCTAAAAACCAAGCAAACAAACACAGAGATTTATTGTGGTTCCTCGAGTTAGGTACGTCCACTTTCCTGCCTCACTTATATTGTGCGAAGGGCTAGATCCAGCTACTTCACCAAACACAGATTTCGTCAAATCATACACCTCTGAGCCGCAACTCCTACAACTCGGAGACAACGCTGCTATAACTTAGAGAACAACCTCTCTTATAACTCGATCCACAAACCGGATCTACTACTCAATCCACAAACGGATCTACACACTTGTGTAGGTACCCTAGTTTTGATTTAAGTTTAGTCCTCTCCTTTGTGCCCCTTGACCCAAGAAATACTTATGGTTAATGGTTAGAAGTCTAGCTGTAGAGTCCTCACTTTTCCAGATTGAGAATTTGGTTAAGTAGTTTTTCGTTCGACTATAGTCGAACGCCGCTCGACTATCGTCTATCGGCTGATCGACGATCGTCTATGAGTTGGTCGACGCTTTGTCTGTGTTGATAGTTCGACTATCTGTTGATAGGTCGACTATCTGTTTTGCGTTGATAGTTCGACTATCTGTTGATAGTTCGACTATCTGCTTGGCGAGGTAGTTCGACTATCTGTTCTGATAGATCGACTATCTGATAGTTCGACTATCTGTTGATAGGTCGACTATCTGTTCCGCTTTGATAGTTCGACTATCTGTTGTTAGATCGACTATCTATTTCGTCTTGATAGTTCGACTATCTGTTGATAGTTCGACTATCTGTTGTCTTTGATAGTTCGACTATCTGTCCTGATAGTTCGACTATCTGATAGTTCGACTATCTGCTGATAGATCGACTATCTGGTTTGTTTTGATAGTTCGACTATCTGTTGATAGATCGACTATCTGTTTTCTGAGGTAGGTCGACTATCTGCTTGATAGGTCGACTATCTCTGTGCGCTTGATAGTTCGACTATCTGTCCTAGATAGATCGACTATCTGATAGTTCGACTATCTGCTCTGATAGTTCGACTATCTGTCGGGGTAGTTCGACTATCTTCTTCGATAGGTCGACTATCTGGATCGTTCGACTATCTGCCCGATAGTTCGACGATCTCCGTGCGTCGTTCGACGATCTTCGAGGGTCGTTCGACGCTTTCTGTCTGCCTTTGTATTTTGTATTTATTTATTATATTTAATTAATTAATACATTTTCTGGCACATTATTTTAAGCTGTATGATAAAATTACCAGGCAATATTTGCTCCATCTCTTTTGCCTGAGTCAAATCTTTTTAAGATAAAGTTGTTTGTCTTATTAGCTGTCATTATAATTTACTTTATCTATTGTCAGCCCTTTATAGCCGTTAGACTGAAAAGTCTTCTTTTTGCTATAAAGAGATTATTTCTGATGTGACTTTATTTAGTCCTTCTGTTATTTGATTTAAGCCTGCAGCTTCTTAGAAAGAGGTTTATTCCTTTTATAGAATGTTTTGCTGCAGAGATGTTTCTGTCTTCTTGATATTTACAGCCCAGGTCTCAAGGCTCAGAAGAAGACAAATAATTCAAATGGAAGAGAGCCGTTGCTTGCTGATGATTATAAAAAGGACCCTTTGAAGAAGGATTCAAGCTAGCTAATAGCTAACCAGTTGTTCATTCAAGCTCTCAAGCCTTCATCAAGAAAAAGCTTTCTGCTCTCAGCAATTTCCATCTAACTGAGAAGTGTTAAGATCTTCATCTCTTCTTCACCTGAGTTCTCCTGCTTTCAGGAAGTTCAAACTCAGAGTTCCTTTGAAGAAGAAGAAGAAGAAGATAGCTGCTTGAAGATCTTTGTTTTTTATTATTTACTTTCTTCCTGTAGCTTTTCCTTCAGATCCTTCTGAAGAGTTTTTCTGCACTGAAGCAAGACTTCACCTGGACATCTTTGAGCCAGGGGGAGCCTTGATTCTTTAGAGCATTCTAGCTCAGTGCAAGCTCTTGTGCTTCTCTAATCTTTGTAAAATAGAGAAGACATCTTAACCTTCTTCCCCCTCCTGTACAGGGTTATTACTCCCTTCAAAAGTATCCCTTGGTGGCAGGGCACCTGATCAAAAACCTGTGCTTGGTTTTTAGACACCTGATCAAAAGTCTGAAGGGTTTCTGGATCTACCTGAAGCAGATCCTGTTGGTGGCAGGGCACCTGATCAAAAACCTGAGTGGATTCCTACCGTGTGGGTAGAAGAGTGGACGTACCCAAGTTGTTTGGGGAACCACTATAAATTTCCTTGTGTCGTCTGGATTCCATTGTTTAATTCCTGTATTGTGGCTGTGATTAGATATAACTAGGTTGCTAGTTGCTGATTAGGTTTTCCAAGCTTAACTGTAACTATAGTTAGCTTGAGTTTGTGCACATCACTTGTGTTAGGCTTTAAGGTTAAATCAATATCTATAATCTTTTCATTCCGCACTTCACTCCAAGGGAGTTGGGTAGACTATTAAGTTTTGTCTGTGCAAAATTTGATAACTCTATTCACCCCCCCTCTAGAGTAGTATCTTTTACTTCACTTTCAATTGGTATCAGAGGGAGGTTGACTGACTGTATAGGCTAACACATAAGTCACAAGATCCTGATAGATACCAAGAGCTTATAGATATTCACTATCATGGCCCAGTCTAAGGATTATTCTAGCACCAGACCTCCAGCATGCAACTTAGCTAAGTTTGGCATCTGGAAGGCAAGGATTAAATTATATATGAACTCTATTGATGATAGCATCTTTGCTTCTATTTTGTCAAGTCCCCCAAGAGCACCTGCTGCTGCCACTGCCTCATCATCTGATATGAGTGCAGTGCCTCCTCCAGATTACAATGATGAATACAAGAAGGCCAAAATTGCAGATGCCAAGGCAATGAACATACTGCCTCAGACAATGTCTGATGAGGTGTTCCAGAAGGTGGCTGACTGCTCCTCAGCAAAGGCCATGTGGGACACACTGAACCAGATTGTAGCTGGTTCAGCTGATGAAAGGAAGGACAGAAGGTCCAACCTGATCTCACAGTATGAGAACTTCAAGAAAACTGATGCTGAATCAGTTGAAGCTATGTACACCAGGCTCAGCTCAATCATCAATGAGCTGAGGACCCTGGACAAGGACATATCATTGACAGAGGTCAATGATAAGATTCTTATGTGCTTCCCTAGCACATGGGATCTAAGAATCTGGCCCATCAAGGAAGCCAGAAGTACTAATGAGATCTCAACTGAAGCTCTCCTCGGCAAGCTCAAGTCTTTTGAGCAAGTGCTGAAGACCAGAGAAGCAGAAGCTGAAGCCAAGACCCCCACTCCAACAAGAAAAGAGCAATCTCTAGCTCTTAAGGCTGCAGATGTTTCTGAAGGCAGCCAATCTAATGAGGAACTTATGGCATTGTTTGCCAAAAGGTTTCTCAAGATGGGGAGAAAGGAGTTCAGAAAGAAGTCTTCACGCTATGAAGACAAACCAAGGTATGATCGCTCTCCTGCTAAAGAAATTATTTGTTATGGATACAGGAAGCCTGGACATATCTTGCCAGAATGTCCAGAGGAGAAGAACAAAGAAAAGAGAAAAGAAAAAGAACAACACAGGAAGCACTCCAAGCCATCCTCCTACAAAAACAAGAAGAAGGAGAGAGGTTTCATTGCTGAAACCTGGAGTGATTCTGATGAAGAATCCTCCTCATCAAGCTCCAGTGAAGATGAGGAAGAGAAGAAGGCAAAAGAAGTTTGCCTAATGGCAATAGATGCCTGCAGCAATCACTCTGCTGCAGAGAGTTCTGATTCTGATGAAGAGATGCCTACTGAAGATGAGGTACTTTCTTCTTATGATTTTACTTCAGAAGAATTTAAATTAGAATTTAAATCTTTATGTTTAGATTTAATTAGCTCAGAAAAGGAAATAAAAGAACTTAGAAATAGGTTAGCTGACTCAGAATTAATAGCCTCTGAAAATGTTAGGTTAAAGGAAGAACTCACTACTTATAGTGAAGAAGTTAAATTTCTTAAAATAGAGTTAGCTAAGTCTAAGAGATTAGAAGAATCCCTTAATGGTAGAAGCCTTAAGTTGTTAGAAATTACCAGCATGACTAACACTAGGTCAGGTAATGATAAACTAGGCTTAGGAGCTTCTCCCAGTGAACCCCCAGTCCTTCTTAAAAATAACCTTTCAACTCCAGTGAACTTCATTTCAGCTAGTGGAAAGAAGAACACTGAGCAAGTAAATCTGGTTAATAAAACCTTAAATAAAGCTAAGAGAGAAAAGAGAAAGAAGTTCTTTAAAGAAATGCAAAGAGCGTCGAACGCCGCTCGACGATCGGAAGCTCCATGGTCGAACGAAGCTCGACGATCTAAGCGCCCATCGTCGAACGTCGATCGACGATTTCAATATGATTTTCAAAATCATAATCAATTCCATAGAAACCTAAATGAGAATAGAAACCCTAGGTTTGTTGACCCATCATCTGCATGGAGAATCCCACCTAGGAGATCTCACCCACTAGGTTATCACCCTCAGCCTGCATTCTCATATATTTCCAGTTTTTCTTATGTGAAAAACAAGGGACCCAAGGTTACCTGGGTCCACTCTGTCTAAATAATTGTCTTGCAGGTGAAGGCCTATCCAATCACTCAAAATAAGTGGTATTTGGATAGTGGATGCTCTAAGCATATGACAGGAAATAAAGATCTACTGTCAAAGTTCAAAGCTAAGCTCGGCCCAAAGGTTATCTTTGGAGACTCCAGCTGTGGTCAGACAGAAGGCTATGGCAAGATCACAATTGGAGCAGTTACTTTCAAGAGAGTTGCTTATGTCAATGGACTGAAGCATAATCTGATTTCAGTCAGCCAGCTATGTGATGCTGGCTACCAAGTTTCATTTTTAATTTCTCTTGCAATATTACTTTGAATAATAATGTTGTTTTAGTAGGTATTAGAATAGGTAATATTTACTTTAGTAGATTTCAATTCATCTCATTCTGAAATCTGCCTGTTTAATGAAGTAACCCTTAATAATAATTCCCTATGGCATAAAAGGCTTAGTCATGTAAACCTTAAAAATATATCTAGGTTATCTAAGCACAACCTTGTTAGAGGTTTACCTTCTTGCCCCTACAAGAAGGAGAGCCTATGCAAGGCTTGTCAGCTAGGCAAGCAAACCAAGAATTCTTTTAAATCTGTAAATAAAAGTGATTCTCCTAGAATCCTGTATTTATTACATTTGGACCTTTTTGGCCCAATAAATGTACAGAGTTTAGGAGGGAAGTATTACACTTTAGTAATTGTAGATGACTTCTCTAGGTTCAGTTGGGTTTTCTTTTTGAGAACTAAGTCTGATAACTTCAAAGCCCTTACAGACTTTCTATTATGTGTGCAGACTGAGTACTCTACTCATGTGGCCTTGATCAGAAGTGATCATGGTACTGAGTTTGACTCTCTTCTCATGCAAGAATTCTGTGAGAGAGAAGGTATCAAACATAGCTTCTCAGCTCCTAGAACTCCCCAACAAAATGGGGTAGTTGAAAGGAAGAATAGAACACTAATTGAAGCTGCTAGTACATTGTTGGCAGATGCTAACATGCCTCTATCCTATTGGGCAGAAGCTGTTAGTACAGCCAACTATGTCTTGAATAGAAGTTTGATACACAAACTTAAGTGTAAAACTCCTTATGAGTTGCTTAAAGGAAAGAAACCAAAAATTAATTACTTTAGAGTTTTTGGCTGTATTGTTTATATTCATAATAATAATAAAGAATATATTAGAAAATTTGAAGCAAAAGCTTCAATGGGAATCATGCTTGGATATTCCCAAGTAAGCAAAGCTTATAGGGTTTATAACAAGTCTACCTGTAAGATAGAAGAATCTGTGCATGTGACTTTTGATGAGTCTCAGATGTTTTACAAGGAGAAGGAAAATTCTCCTTCCTCCAGTTCTTTGCAGGTACCTGATGCCCCTCAAGAAATTCTTCAACTATCAACTCTTCAGATCACTGAATCAGACACTAATGAAGACATTGCTGAAGCTGTTGAAGCTGTTGTTGTACCACCAACAGTAGATCAAATTCCTCCTGAGGAATTAATCCCAACTGTTGCTGAAGATCACATCCCACCTGTTGATAATGTCACACTTAGAGATCATCCCACATCTCAAGTGATTGGAGACATATCAGCTGGTGTGCAAACAAGAAATCAATTAAGACAGGATGTGATGCATGCTTGTTTCCTCTCATAGGTTGAGCCCCTCACCTTTAAAGATGCAGAGCTAGATCCCCACTGGATCATTGCAATGTAAGAGGAGCTCAATCAGTTTGAGAGATGTAAAGTTTGGACTTTGGTTCCAAGACCTAAAGGCCAACTAATCATAGGCACCAAGTGGGTGTATAGAAACAAGTTAGATGCAAATGGAATTATAATAAGGAATAAAGCAAGGCTTGTAGCTCAGGGCTACAGACAGGAGGAAGGTATAGACTATGACCAAACCTTTGCTCCTGTTGCAAGGCTAGAAGCAATAAGGATCTTCTTGGCCTATGCAGCCTTCATGAAGTTTAAGGTGTTCCAAATGGATGTCAAAAGTGCATTCCTAAATGGTGAGCTTAAGGAAGAGGTGTTTGTTGAACAACCACCAGGGTTTGTTTCTTCAACTCAGCCTTCTCATGTTTTTAAGTTGCAGAAAGCTCTTTATGGACTAAAGCAAGCTCCTAGGGCCTGGTATGAGACCTTAGCTAGTTTCCTGTTAGAGCACAACTTTACTAGGGAGTAGTTGATAGAACCCTTTTCGTCAAGCATCACAAGGACACAATCCTGTTAGTTTAGGTGTATGTAGATGATATTATTTTTGGCTCCACTGATCCCAAACTGTGCAAAAAGTTTTCCAACTTGATGCATTCTAAGTTTGAGATGAGTAGCATGGGTGTGCTGTCTTACTTTCTTGGTCTCCAAGTTAAGAAAGATGCTGATTGTATCTTCATCTCCCAATCCAAATATGCCAAGGAATTGTTAAAGAAATTTGGGATGGCTGATGCTTCAGCAATGCCTACACCCATGGCTACTAATGTAGTTATTGATTCTGATGATCACTGCAAGCCAGTTGATCAAAAGAATTATAGGGCCATTGTTGGTTCCCTATTATATCTAACTGCAAGTAGGCCAGATATAATGTTTGCTACATGCCTTTGTGCTAGATTCCAGGTCAACCCCAAGGAATCTCATCTGATTCTTCTAAAGAGAATCCTGAGATACCTGAAGGGATGTCCAGATCTAGGACTTTGGTACCCAGCTGAGTCAGAGTTTGAATTAATTGGATATTCTGATTCTGATTATGCTGGTTGCAGAGTTGACAGGAAGAGCACCTCAGGAACTTGCCAGTTCCTGGGAGAGAGATTGGTCTCTTGGTTCTGTAAGAAGCAGGTTTCTGTCTCAACTTCAACTGCAGAGGCTGAATATATAGCAGCTGCCAGTTGTTGTTCACAGATCCTGTGGATTCAAAACCAGCTTGTGGATTATGGTTACTCACACAAGAACACCAAGATCATGTGTGATAGTACCAGTGCCATTTCTATTGCACAAAATCCAGTGCACCACTCTAGAACGAAGCACATTGAGATTAGGCACCATTTCCTGAGAGATTGTGTGGAAAAGAACAAGATCTGTCTTGAGTTCATATCCACTGAGTTTCAGAGAGGTGATATATTCACCAAGCCTTTAGATGAACAGAAGCATCTGTTCTTTTTAGTTCAACTAGGCATGATTAATGGACGAGACTAAGTGTGACTATATCTGCCTATGTTGAAATCTGCTTGAAGATCGTCGAACGATGATCGAAGATCGTCGAACGGATTAAGCCTATCGTCGACCTCTGGTTAATGATAGCTTATCTGTTTGAAGATCGTCGATCGATGTTCGACCATCGTCGAACAGGTTGAGCTCATCGTCGATCTCTGAACGACGACAGCTTGTTGCTTGTGAAGCCAGAAATAGCCGAACGATGGTTCGACTACTCTGCTTCTGAGCCGATCGTCGAACGGCCGTTCGACTATCGGGTCAAGTATCTTTTTAATAGATCGACTATTCCCGGTCTAATATAAAGCCGATAGTCGACCTAGGTTAAAAGATCTTGTGTTTTATCGTCGACGGAGCGTGCCCTTTCGCATTCTGCTTTCCCGCTTGCGATTTCCGGGCGTTTCGTCTTCTTAGTTCTCTGCAGCTTTCTCGAGCTTTCTCCAGCGAATCTATGGCGGTTTCCCCAGCAGTTCTAGCCGTCGTGAAGTTTGATGCAGGATTTAGCGTGGATTTCGACGCATTCAGCAGCTGCGATGCAGGAATCGTAGAAGTTCTACAGCTGTGCAGGGATCAGGGATTAGAGAAGTTAATGTCTGCAAGGATTAAGATAAACATCCCTAAAATCAAAGAATGGGCTTTCACGTCGTCTTCCACAGACGAATCGATGACTGGTACCATCGGCGGAGAAGAGGTATTCCTGACTCCGGCCGTTTTATCTGATGTTTTTGGTTTAGTTAATGGTGACGAGGATTATGAGCAAGATGCTCAGGAATTCGGAAGAATGCTAGTTGAGCTGGGACATGCTGAGGGCATTCCCACGAAGCTGCTCAAAGTGAATTTTCCTTTCAAAATCAAGTTTCTTGCTGAGCTAGTAGGAAAAGTGCTCCTGGGTAAGCACTCTGCCCACGACAATATAACAAGGCAGCAATTCGCACTGATGTGTGCGATTGTTAATCGAAAAAGGATCGATTGGGCAGCAGTTGTGTTTGATGTAATCAGGAAAAAGACTGGTAAGAAGGAAGTCACCCTAGGAAGGGTCATTGGAATTTTCCTTAAGGAAAAATACCCCCAGCTGCTGAGTTCAACTGCAACAACAATCAATGTGAGCAAGAAGATGGATCCCAACTTGTTCTCTAAGTGGAAGAGAACGTTTGTGAAACCTGCTCCAGCAACATCTGAGGACACCAGGACTGAATCAGTCACTCCTCACCATGTTGAAGCTGGCTCAGTTCTTCCCTCCTCCTCCGCTGCTTTGCTGTCTGCCTCAGTTGAAGTACCATCAACTTCAGCTGAAGTACGACCTTCCTCCTCTTCTGCTCCAGAAACAACTACGGTTGTTCCTCTTTCCCCTCCAGCTTCTCCTCTACCTGCTCATTTGGCTAGGATATCTGCTCCTAGCTTTGATTTGTTAGGATCAGAGAGAATTCCTACTCCTCCTGTATCTCCCATTCATTCCCCAGTTAATTCCCCAATTAACTCTCCTGCTCCATCACCTGCTCCATCTCCTGCTCGATCCCCTGTCCACACCATTTCTCTTCCCAGCACCACTACCATATCTGCTGCAGCTCCATCCACTTCACATCCTTCATCTCTTGAGATCTCTCCTGAATTCATCTCCCGCATTGTGGAGCTGATTACCCCCTCAATCAAAACCATGATTGAAGAGGCAATCGCTCCCCTTGCAGCCTCCATTGATATCTTATCTTCCTCCATCAAATCCCTTTCAAAATCTGCTGAGCCATCTTCCTCAAGGGGCCTGGTTTCAGTGTCCACTGAAATCAGGCAGGGGAGAGATGTTCCATGAAGATGCCTCAGACCATCCTGCCTCCCCTCCAGCTATAAAAGATACAGTCATGACAGCCCTGGAAGAAATAGCTCCAGCTGAGGAAGAAATAGCTCCAGCTGAGGAAGAGTCTGCTCCTGCTGAGAAAGAAATAGTTCCAGTATTGTCTGATAAGGAAATAACAGATGGAATCTTGTTATCTGAGATTGCAGTTAAAGTATGCTTAGAAGATCTTACCACTCCTGTGATTGCTAGATTCCTAGAAGGAATTATAACTTCATATCTGAATGAATCATGGGAGATGGTCAAGTATGAAGGTAACTCTTTCATCCGTTTTGTTGATGAGTCGATTAATTTGTTAGTTTGTGAATTCCTGGAAGGAATGATTTCTGTTTATTTAGCAGATCTGTATTCATAATTCTACAGATGTTATTAGAGAAGATTTAACTGCTCAGATCATAGCAGTTGTTTCTGAAGCTGATCCAAGTGTTCCTGATACTCAAGTAGATCCTGAATTGGAATCTTTCTTAGATGATAGAGAGGATGAATCTGAGAATCAAGATAAAGTCAAGGATGACTCTCCTGTTATGAATTTGGAAGAAGCTCAAGCAAGTGCTGCCTGGGATTTAAGAGTACAATCTTTAAAAGAGAAAGAAAAAGATCTGCAAATTGAAAAGTCAACCATCTGGGATGACTCTCCAGGGTTGGACTTAGATTCCCTTCTGGCTTTGGATGCCATGGAAGAGGAAAGAGAAAAATCTGCTCTGAAGCTTAAAGAAAAAGCTATTTCAGAAGCCTATGATCCTTATGAAAATCCTCCCTCATCTCATTCTGATGATGATGATGATTCTGATGTTTCTGAGAAGTCAAAGAGAAAGAAAGCTGCTTCAAAGAAAAGGAAAGCTCCTCCTCCTCCTCCTCCTCCCAGTAAAGATAATGATACTCCCTATTACATTCTGAAGGGCATTGACCCTAAATCGAAGGACTTTCAGCACTGGATGTGGTTTTCAAAGAATCAGCAGAAAGAAAGAAAAAGAACTAAGAGGTATGATAGTCCTGTCTCAAGATGGACTCCCAGAGGTCCTCCTCCTCCTCCAGGTGCAGGAGCCTCTGGGAACCTATTAGCTAATCCTGCTGCCTCTTCTGGAAGATCTGCTTCTTTTCAGCCCCAGCCAAGACAAAGTTATCAAAGCTCGCAAGGCAAATCGTTTTCTGGTTCTCAAAGACAAATGAAGGAGGCTGTGGTTCAAAGACCAACCTTTTCCCCACCTCCTTCTCCAAAGAAGAGAATTCCATCTCCAACACCAGTTCAGTCTGAGGAAATTGTATCAAAAGGTAAATAGTTTACTTTGTTTTAAAATCTCTAGCAAGAACCCCTTTTGCTAAGTATACTCTAATGTCT
Organism: Platanthera zijinensis; assembly: GCA_039513925.1. NCBI lineage: Eukaryota > Viridiplantae > Streptophyta > Magnoliopsida > Asparagales > Orchidaceae > Platanthera > Platanthera zijinensis. Next base: position 130,763,725 of record CM077092.1, read on the forward strand.
TATCTAGTTATTCAAGATAAAATAGCTGATGCTGCTTCTCCTGAGCCTGTGTATGAAAATCCTGGGCTCGATCCTAACTTTAGGATCGCTCGCTTTCAAGAACTAGTTGGAGCAGCTCAAATAAGAAAAGCTAGAGCAGAAGGAAAAGATACGACTGGTCTAACTACCATGTCTGCTTACAGAAAGAAAGAATTTGAAAAGTTCCAGGTTAATCCTGAGATTTTTGATCAATCAAAATATATGGAAAAGCATCCTGAAGCTGTAGTCCCAAGAGCTACAGAACTGAAGATCATTGGTGCGCAGGACCTGAAACTGTCAAAGAAAGAATCTGATGATCCTTTAAGGACAATCTCTTTTGTTTCTAGCTCTTCTGTAGCTAAGCCTGACTCTGTTGATCCATAGTTTGATTAACTGCTGTGCTATATTTGTTTATCTGTTTGATAATCTGCTAGTTAATTCTTAAATCTTTCCTGTATTATTTTATTGCTCTTTAGCTAGCTTTATGTCTTAGATGTTGAGAGACTTAACTCAAATAGGGGGAGATTGTTGGTACCCTAGTTTTGATTTGAGTTTAGTCCTCTCCTTTGTGCCCCTTGACCCAAGAAATACTTATGGTCAATGGTTAGAAGTCTAGCTGTAGAGTCCTCACTTTTCCAGATTGAGAATTTGGTTAAGTAGTTTTTCGTTCGACTATAGTCGAACGCCGCTCGACTATCGTCTATCGGCTGATCGACGATCGTCTATCAGTTGGTCGACGCTTTGTCTGCGTTGATAGTTCGACTATCTGTTGATAGGTCGACTATCTGTTTTGCGTTGATAGTTCGACTATCTGTTGATAGTTCGACTATCTGCTTGGCGAGGTAGTTCGACTATCTGTTCTGATAGATCGACTATCTGATAGTTCGACTATCTGTTGATAGGTCGACTATCTGTTCCGCTTTGATAGTTCGACTATCTGTTGATAGATCGACTATCTGTTTCGTCTTGATAGTTCGACTATCTGTTGTCTTTGATAGTTCGACTATCTGTCCTGATAGTTCGACTATCTGCTGATAGATCGACTATCTGGTTTGTTTTGATAGTTCGACTATCTGTTGATAGATCGACTATCTGTTTTCTGAGGTAGGTCGACTATCTGCTTGATAGGTCGACTATCTCTGTGCGCTTGATAGTTCGACTATCTGTCCTAGATAGATCGACTATCTGATAGTTCGACTATCTGCTCTGATAGTTCGACTATCTGCCGGGGTAGTTCGACTATCTTCTTCGATAGGTCGACTATCTGGATCGTTCGACTATCTGCCCGATAGTTCGACGATCTCCGTGCGTCGTTCGACGATCTTCGAGGGTCGTTCGACGCTTTCTGTCTGCCTTTGTATTTTGTATTTATTTATTATATTTAATTAATTAATACATTTTCTGGCACATTATTTTAAGCTGTATGATAAAATTACCAGGCAATATTTGCTCCATCTCTTTTGCCTGAGTCAAATCTTTTTAAGATAAAGTTGTTTGTCTTATTAGCTGTCATTATAATTTACTTTATCTATTGTCAGCCCTTTATAGCCATTAGACTGAAAAGTCTTCTTTTTGCTATAAAGAGATTATTTCTGATGTGACTTTATTTAGTCCTTCTGTTATTTGATTTAAGCCTGCAGCTTCTTAGAAAGAGGTTTATTCCTTTTATAGAATGTTTTGCTACAGAGATGTTTCTGTCTTCTTGATATTTACAGCCCAGGTCTCAAGGCTCAGAAGAAGACAAATAATTCAAATGGAAGAGAGCCGTTGCTTGCTGATGATTATAAAAAGGACCCTTCGAAGAAGGATTCAAGCTAGCTAATAGCTAACCAGTTGTTCATTCAAGCTCTCAAGCCTTCATCAAGAAAAAGCTTTCTGCTCTCAGCAATTTCCATCTAACTGAGAAGTGTTAAGATCTTCATCTCTTCTTCACCTGAGTTCTCCTGCTTTCAGGAAGTTCAAACTCAGAGTTCCTTTGAAGAAGAGGAAGAAGAAGATAGCTGCTTGAAGATATTTGTTTTTTATTATTTACTTTCTTCCTGTAGCTTTTCCTTCAGATCCTTCTGAAGAGTTTTTCTGCACTGAAGCAAGACTTCACCTGGACATCTTTGAGCCAGGGGGAGCCTTGATTCTTTAGAGCATTCTAGCTCAGTGCAAGCTCTTGTGCTTCTCTAATCTTTGTAAAATAGAGAAGACATCTTAACCTTCTTCCCCCTCCTATACAGGGTTATTACTCCCTTCAAAAGTATCCCTTGGTGGCAGGGCACCTGATCAAAAGCCTGTGCTTGGTTTTTAGACACCTGATCAAAAGTCTGAAGGGTTTCTGGATCTACCTGAAGCAGATCCTGTTGGTGGCAGGGCACCTGATCAAAAACCTGAGTGGATTCCTACCGTGTGGGTAGAAGAGTGGACGTACCCAAGTTGTTTGGGGAACCACTATAAATTTCCTTGTGTCGTCTGGATTCTATTGTTTAATTCCTGTATTGTGGCTGTGATAAGATATAACTAGGTTGCTAGTTGCTGATTAGGTTTTCCAAGCCTTAACTGTAACTACAGTTAGCTTGAGTTTGTGCACATCACTTGTGTTAGGCTTTAAGGTTAAATCAATATCTATAATCTTTTCATTCCGCACTTCACTCCAAGGGAGTTGGGTAGACTATTAAGTTTTGTCTGTGCAAAATTTGATAACTCTATTCACCCCCCCTCTAGAGTAGTATCTATCACTTCACTTTTAACTTGATTGACAAATGGATCTAAAACTCAGAGTTTAATCTCCTACAAGATAAAATTAATATTACAATACAACAATGATTACAAGTCTTCCCTCAAACGATCTTCGAAAAAAATAGATCTTGAAGCTTGGAGAACTCGGAAAATTGAAATCTTGAAGAAATTTAATCTCGAGTCTTCACACGTCTAGATCTAGAACAATAGAAGTCTTTAGAAGGCAGCAATCCAGATGTAGAGGTCGAGGAAGAAAAGATCTAGTTGTGCTTGCAGATATTGGTCGATAGGAATGTTGCATGTGGAATGGAGTCCGACGGTTTGCTGATTAGGAAGGTTTTGTCATTTTGAATCGAGGATCAAATTAGCACAAAGCAAGATTAGCAATAAATAAGAATATCCATAGGTATTTATAGAGATAAACCCTCTAATAGCATAAAGGAGATTTCCTAAAATGACATCGGAAATTACGGTGCATGGCCGACAGAAACCCGTGACTGGTTTTGAGAATTTTCGGAAAAATGACCTAAGTAAAATTCGTCGAGTATCGTCGAGTATCGTATTGATACTCGTCGAATACATCTTGCTATATGATGAAAATGAGTTAGCCAAAACATCCCAAGCTGGCTGTACACTCAACGCTATGGTGATAACTCATACTCGACAAATTCGTCGAGTATCACAAGGAATACTTGACGAATTCGTCCAGTATCGATCAACAAACTCGACACACTCAACGTCTTTATATTTGACGAATTAGACTTGGAAAAATGTATAGAAGTTATGTCAACTAGACTCGACGAATTTTGCGTGTATCACATAGCATATTCGACGAATTCGGCGAGTATCGCTAGATACATTCGACGAATTTGATGAGAATGCACAATGATACTCGGTGAATTTTACTTAACAGATTTTTCACAACTCCAAAGAATTTAACCTAAGAATATATGATGAATTCAACGGGTATTGGTAAGTATAATTGACGAATTTAGCGTGTTTCAATGACAATACTCGATGAATTAGATGTGTATGCTTAACAATACTCGCCGAATTTTACTTAGGTAAAATTCCTATTTTTCCTAGGTCTAACCCTTGACAACCCTTGAGCCTTCTCCTATACTTGGGATAGAAGTACACCCCAATAGAGAGATTACAAATGATTCAACACTTTGTCCTACACAATGAGGAATTATATTGTGTAGTCCTATATTTACTGACCCGTTATAACCTTACATTGGTGTGTACTTATCATTATGAACCTGCAAGTACATAACTAAACTGTGGCATCAAATACAATCTCAACTCAGCTTAGCTTGACTGGACTCTTTTTCAAATCAAGGTTATTGTGGATGCGATACCCAACTTGTGGAATCTAGATCATAGGTAGGTCTAGGGGCGGATCGCGACCGTACTTTGGATAGATAGGCTAGAACAAACTGATACTTGGGGATAATGTCAGTATAAAAAAGGAAAAAAGAGTTTTTCATATTTCACCTGGATTTCTAGTGTCATAGAAATAAAACATTATGAAATCAATTTATTGTGAAATAAAACCTTGTTTTACATTAATATACCATGCTAGTTTTATTTTCTATTCTAAAATATTCTAAAAAATATTTCTCCATCAAAGCATCAACGCAAAATATATTGCAAATTATTTTTTAAAATAAACACACATTTTCACTTTCTATTACTAGCGTCAGGCGGTAGTGCTATCACTGGCGGTAGTGAAGGAACATTGAAATCTAACCTTCTTTAAAAGTAATCGTCAATATAATATTTTCTGAGCTATTGAAATATATTTTTTTATAAAATATTCAGAAACACTTCTAAGTAACTATAATATTTTAAATAAGATTTAAATTTGTAAAAAAAATAGTATTCACCCCCCCCCCTCTAAGGGCGCCTTAAGATCTAACAGCTACTCCCAAAAACTTCAAGGAACCGCGCTTGCCATTATACACGGAAGAAACTGACCCAGTGACGCTTCTTTGAGCGTTCAAATTAGGAGTTACTCTGAGGTGCATCTTAGATGAAATAATGTGTAAGCTCCTTATTACTTCTTTTGATGGACAAGAGAGTGGTTCTAAGAGCTCTATCCTCAATCAATCACCTGCTTCTTTGAGCTTCGAAGAGAACTCCTTTTGAGGTTTGCCAGCTCAAAGAAGAGGAAGAGTGGTCCTACAACTCTCTTCCAGATTAAAAAAAGAGATAATGAACTGATTGCTTGCTTTATTGATCATTTTTAGCGAGAGATCTTGGGGGTAAATAATTTTGACCCCATTACTAGAAAGGTGCCTAAGTCAACGGCCTCAGGGAAGGCTCTTTAAAGTTCAAGGAAACTACCAAAGACCCAACCGCCTACCAACAATTGATCATCCTAATTAGTAGGTTCATCTAAGAAGTGAATGGCAACCAAACATACAACTCTTCTTTTGTAACATCCCATGTTACTTCTAGGCCCCTTAACTTAGATTGGGTTAGGCATGGGGTGGGGATTAGGGGAAATTAGCTAGGTTTGACCCTAAGTGGTTGGTTGCAGCCATGTGGGGCCCACCATAGGACCAAGTCAAACTAGGTCAAACTAGACTAAATAAGGAAACTAGCCACACCATGACCCCCACCACACTGCCCTAACCCTAATTACAATCTAAGTGGACCCAAGGTCATGCCTTAGGCCAACACTTTGACCATAGTTGACCCAGGTCAACCTTGGATGTCACAACCCGCATTTTCTCTGAATTAAGAATTATCAGAGTAAGAGAAAACACGCGTCATGATGCCACGTCAAGCAGGGGATAACTGCTGACGCTCAGGAAAAACCAACTACCAACTTAATGAAAGAAAATCATGTGATTAATGATTAGAAAATCAGTTATATTTTAGAGGCCGTATCCCCCGGCTTAGTGGATCACCTAGTCCACAAAAAAAACTATATTTAAACGCTGTGGAAGGAAAATACTTTATCAGGTTTGACATCCTAAGGAGCGCATAAGGGTCCCAAGAGAACCACTCATGCTATGCAAGACCCTACATTTAATTTATATAATATATAAGAAAACGGTCTTTATACATGATTTGGAAAAATAGTGATTACGTTTTATAAAACATGCTGATCATGAGCTTTATTTATAATAGTAATTATAGTTTAAAAATAACTAGCAACCTAGCATAAAACCTTCTCAGAGCAAGTAGACTATCTCCAGAAAATGGTAGCAGCATAAGTAAATATATCCAGTACAAAGGTAAAAACTACCAGTGAGCGCCAACAAACTGACACGAACCCACTGGCATATATATATGTCTGTAAGAAAGTACTGAAAAAACTACCTCACCAACAAGGCAAACGGAACTCCAAGGTCCAAGAGACCACCAACACCACAACTGCAAACTAGCCACCCAACTGGCTACGGCTCAGAACCTGGGGTATTCCAAAAGAAAACAGAATACCTCAGCAAGCTAAATAAAGTAAAACTGCATGAAAGAGTCAACCAAAAGGGGAAAAGTAGCTGTAAAACATGCAGTAGAAAGAGTCACAACTGTCCAAAACAGGACAACAAGAAAAGCACTACGTGCGAGGAATTAGCAACAACCCAGCCCAGGAACAACATCCTGCAGGGCCTACTAGGCTACCAAGAGCCCAAAGTGCTGCAAACTACCAAGGAAGAAACTTCTAACACCCTAAACTGTGGGAGGTGGTAGTAGCAAAAACAAACAACGAGGAACCGGATTGGAGGCAAACTCAGTCCCCCCATCCACCATGTCCAAGTCAACAAGCTCGAGGGTCTACACGTGAAAGCACAAGGGACCTTCCACCCACATGCCCAGCCCATACCTGGAGCAAGAAAAACACGAGTGGTCTTGGCTAAATTACACAACTCCACCCCCATAAAGAGCTACAAACCACCACTACTACCCACGACCCACGATTCGACCATTAGGAAAGAGAAACATTACCGACAAGGAAATTACAAATATAAACAAGGAATTCACTCGGGAACGTAAATCGAGGAAAGAGAAAAAGAAAGTGTTGAAATGACTCAACACGACGTGGCGCTGGGTCCTCTCGACACCGCATTGAGTGAGCTTCACCCACTCAACGTGCCACGCAAGGCGAACAATCACAACAATAACTCTTACCTTACTACCTTAACACTACACAAAACACTCATGCCCACCTAACCCGCGTATCGACGCCAGCTAAATACGGGTGCCAAAAAAAAGAAATATTCAGAGCTCACGATCAGTGTCGCACGACCAGTGGTCGTGCGCACTCATCGGCTGATGATCGTGCGAAGTGAACCTGGGAAACTTGAAACCTGACAGAAAACTTAGCATTAGCGCACGATCAGTGTCGCACGACCACTGGTCGTGCGCACTGTTGCCAGCGCTCGTGCGATTGCCGAGACAGAACATTGGAAAATAAAAAGACAGCCGCGCACAAACAGAGGCACACGACCAGTGGTCGTGCGCCCTAACAGTTGATGACCGTGCGCGGTTAACCTGTACCGTTGGGATTTCCCAGACAACACCGGAACGCGCACACGACCCACGCAACTACAGTAGCAGTAGGAAACTACCAACGACGCGCGCCACTACCATTCAAACTATGACTAATCATTCGAGATGGAAAATAGGAGATAAAACGATAGAAACAATAGGCTTTAAACAAAAGAAAACAACTTGGCAAGGGCAAGAACACCACTTGCCTCGATTTCCGGTGAAGCTTGGTCGGCTTTCCCTCCTCTTCACGCTGCACTAGAAAGAGCAGCACCAAAAACTCACCTAACAAGCAAATCCGAACTTTAATGGCGGAAACCTCAAAAACCAAAAATTCCAATCCCCTAAAACTCCACGAAAATCGAATTTCTTACCGTAGGAATGAAGGTCTCGACGAGAGTAATCCGAATCCACTCTCGGAATCGAATTCCGTCCACAAACGCTCCGGGAATCGGCGGTGGAAGGTAAGGCTCGGCGGTTTCCCGTTTCCTCTCGTACAGGGGCGGCGGTTAGATTTGGAGAAGATGAAGCGAGGCTTTTTCTATTCTATCATATATATATATATATATATTAATATATAATAATATAATTAATTACCAAATTACATAAAGCACCAAAACGACGCGAAAACCGAACTACCTCGGAATTCGACGAAATTCGCACCGTAGCTAAATACCCACGCTACGAACACAACGGCGAAGTCGAAATTAATTTTCGATGAACAGAACTCGAGTTATACCCAAATAAAGCCAAACACCAACATCCCCCCGAGAGGCCACACCGGGTCACCCAAAATGACTCGGCTTGCTAGGGAGATCTTGCCAACAGGCTACAGAATAGGGCACTCAGTTCTAAGGAGCTAAACCACACTCCACAAATGGCACAAGCCACGGAAACGCGTCATCGTAACGCCAAACGAGAATAAAAATAAACGCAGAAAAAATCGGGGGCGTTACAGTCACTCCCCCTAAAAGAAAGTTTCATCCCGAAACTTTACGCACAACACTCCTACTAGAGAAGGAAAAGTAACCAATAGGAGTTACAAGATGGGAAACATACCGATCAAATCAGGGAAACAGGTGAGGGTAAGCCCTCCTCATGGCCGACTCTAGCTCCCAAGTCACGCTCTCCAAATCCTGATTTTTCCACAGAACTTTCACCATCGGTATGGACTTCTTTCGCAGCACTCGCTCCTGAGTATCCAAAATACGAACCGGCACCTCAACAAAAGAGAGGTTGGGCTCCAACTGGGGCACAACGTCCAAGACCTGCCCACTACTGCGCACACACTTCCGCAATTGGCTAACATGAAAAACATTATGAACTTCTGGGAAGTTTGCTGGCAAACCCAATCTATAAGCTGTCACGCCAATCCGTTCCAAGATCTCGAACGGGCCCACATACCTTAGGTCCAATTTCCGATTCTTACCAAACCTCTTTACACCCACCATTGGGGAAACCTTAAGAAATACAAGGTCCCCTACAGAGAACTCCAAAGCAGACCTACGCCGATTGACGTTATTTTTGTACCTCTCCTGAGCTATACGAAGCTTCTCCCGAATAAGCTTCACGGCGACTTCCATATCCTCCAGTGCATCAGGACCCAACAACGGCCTCTCACCAGCCTCGGCCCAAAACAACGGAGTCCTACAGCGCCTCCCATACAAGGCTTCGAACGGAGCCATCTGCAAACTTTCCTGATAACTGTTGTTGTAAGCAAATTTAATAAGTCGCAGCCGCTCATCCCACGCTCCGCCGTGGTCTAAAATATAGCATCGGATCATATCCTCAACAATCTGATTCACCCGCTCTATCTGCCCATTGGTCTGTGGGTGGTACGCAGTAGAATATCTCAGATCCGTACCCAAACCCTCCTGCAGACTCTGCCAAAAACGAGAAGTAAACCGGGAGTCTCGATCAGAAATGATGCTAACCGGCACACCGTAGAGTCAGATGAATTCATTCAAGTACAACTCCGCTATCTTCTTCATCGGGTAATCAATCTTATAAGGCACGAAGTGAGCACACTTCGTCAATCTATCCACTATAACCCAAATAGAATCAAATTCCCTCGGAGATTTTGGTAAGCCCGTAATGAAGTCCATAGATATACTCTCCCACTTCCAAGTCGGGATCTCTAACGGGGTCAACTTGCCACCAGGCCTCCCATGATCGGCCTTCACGCGCTTGCAAGTGTGGCACTCAGCAACAAATCGGGCTATATCACCTTTCATGCCATACCACCAGGCAATTTGCCTTAAGTCACGGTACATCTTCGTAGATCCTAGATGATAGGCAACGCTGGATCCATGAGCCTCTCTGAAAATCATACCTCTAATATCCCCAACGGCGGGGATGCAAAACCTGCTGCGGTACTTCAAAGTACCCGCATCATCGATAGAAAAATCTGGCAACTCTCCCTTCTCTGTCCTGATAAACAAGTGCAACAGATCCGGGTCGTCCTTCTAGTGCAGTCTGGTCAAGGAAATCCAGGACGGCTCTGCCACTGACAAACTACTCTGCAAACCACAGCATCCCACTGAAATATCCATAAGGAGGAACTCCTCAACTAACCGATCGGCGGAGTGGTTAAAGATCTTTCCCGTCTTTCGGCTCAGGCGTCGGCCACCACATTGGCCTTGCCCGGATGATACTGGATCTCTACATCATAATCGGCCACATACTCTAGCCACCGTCGCTGGCACAGATTCAACTCCTTCTGCGTGAACACGTACTTCAAGCTCTTATGGTCAGTGAAGATCTTGCACTGAGCCCCATAAAGTAGGTGTCTCCACAGCTTCAATGCATAAATAACCGCTGCGAACTCAAGGTCATGCGTAGGATAATTCTTCTCATGAGTCTTCAGCTGCCTTGACCCATAGGCAATCACCTTCCCAACCTGCATTAATACGCATCCCAGACCTACAAGCGAAGCATCCACATATACATCATAATCCACACCCTCAGTAGGCAGGGTCAGAACGGGGGCAGTGCACAATCTCTTCTTTAGCTCCAGAAAAGCCTCCTCGCACTTTTCGCTCCAAACAAATGCCACATTCTTCTGAGTCAGCTTGGTCAACGGTGCAGCTAGGGAAGAGAAACCCTCCACAAATCTTCTGTAATATCCAGCCAACCCTAAGAAACTCCTGATCTCCTTAGGCGTACTTGGCCTACTCCAATCCATCACTGCTGCAATCTTTTCTGGATCGACCGAGATCCCTTCCTTGCTCACCACATGGCCTAGAAAAGAAACCTGAGGCAACCAAAATTCGCACTTGCTCAACTTGGCGAATAACTTATGGTCCTCAACTCTGATAGGACCAAACGCAAATGCTGCTCATGCTCCTCAGCACTACGAGAATAAACTAACACGTCATCAATGAAGACCACAACGAACTTGTCGAGGAAATCCTTGAACACCCTGTTCATCATATCCATGAAGGCTGATGGTGCGTTGGTCAGACCAAACGACATCACCAAAAACTCAAAGTGTCCATGCCTCGATCTAAACGCAGTCCGTGGAATATCCGCCTCACGGATCCTGAGCTGATGATAACCAGAACGAAGATCGATCTTGGAGAACACCGTGCTACCGCGCAAATGGTCAAATAAATCATCGATCCTCGGCAGAGGGTATCTGTTCTTAATAGTGACCTTGTTCAATTCTCTATAGTCGATGCAAAGCCGCATCGACCCATCTTTCTTCTTTACAAACAAAACAGGAGCACCCCAAGGCGACGAACTCTGCCTGATAAAACCTTTAGCCAACAGCTCATCCAACTGACCTCGCAACTCCTCTAACTCACGAGGGGCCATCCAGTACGGCGCCTTAGCAATAGGACGCGTACCTGGCTCCAAATCGATCACAAACTCAACATCCCGCTCGGGAGGAAGACCAGGAAGGTCATCAGGAAAAACATCGGCGAAACCACAAACAATAGGAATCTCCTCCAAGCGTAGTACGCTAACAGCGGTTTCAACCGTCGAGACTAAACAAGCACAACAACCAGAAAGAAACAACCTCTGAGCACTTACCGCAGAGATGACAGGAGAATCCTGACACGGATCAGCATACACGCTGCCGGACTGACCGTCGTCCCTGATGAAGTCCAAGCGCTTTCCTTTGCACTGAATGACTGCATCATACCTAGAGAGCCAGTCCATGCCTAGAATAACATCGAAGTCCTCCAGATCAATCATCTTCAGGTCCGCCTTCGCAAGAATGTTCCCCAACAAAACGGGGCAATCCAAAATGCCCAAATCTGACAACACAGATTCACCAGAGGGAAACTTGACACGGAAGGAATCCCGAACACGATTTAAGGTCAACCGATGTCGCTCCACAAAGGCTCTAGCCACGAACGAGTGGGTAGCGCCGGAGTCAAACAGAACCCGCGCCCAGCGGTTCTTTACCTTAAATTTCCCTATAGGAGCATAGAAAACTAAGGGACTACCACAATAATACTGCAAACATTCTAGCAAATAGAACTACCAGGCTGGAAAAACAACAAACAACTAACCTGAGATGACCTGGGTCGAAGCCTGAGCCTCCTCGGAAGAGATCACGTTCAGCTTCCCCTTTCCCTTGTCCACACGCTGAGGTGGAGGTAAAGCTTGCAATGGAACTGCAGGAAGAGCTGGCTGAAACTGAGGACACCTCGACTTGATGTGACCCTTCTGCCCACACTGAAAGCAGACTTTATCCTTGGTCCAACACTGGGCCGCATCATGGCCGGATCGCTTGCAAACGGAACAGGAGGCATCTCTCCTAGGAGCACCCTGAATCGCATGAACCTGCTCCTTCCTCTGAGCTGCTGCCTTCTTGAAACATTTCTCGGCAGGGTGGCCTGACCGGCCACAGAAGCTGCACTCCACCTAGCCCCTCTTTCCCGGAGCCGCACCGGGTACCTGGGGTTTCTTCTCCTCCACCGACTTTCTCTTGTCCAACCTCATTTGCTGGCCTCTCCTCTTCGCGGTCTCAATAGCCTCCACCTTCAGAGCAGCCTCTACTACACCTGCATAAGTCTCTGACCCATAAGCACTGGTCAACTGCTAACCTCGCTCCTCAAACCACCGAGAAATCGCTTAACTCGATCAGCCTCAACGCTGACCAATCCCGGGGCAAAATGGCTCAACTTGCTGAACTCTATCTCATACTCACCCACCGTGAGTTGCCTTTGCTTCAGATGGAGTAAGTCGTTCATGAGGCGGTCACGCTCGACCGAGGGCAAGAACTTCCTCAACAGCATCTCCTTGAACACCTCCCAAGAGCATCCGGCTACCAAGCTCTCCTTCTCTCTCAGCCACCAACTCTTAGCCAAACCTTTAAGCTGATAAACGGCTATCATCACCCTCTGATCATCCGCAATCCCTGAGTACGAGAACATCTCCTCCATGGAGATCAGCCAGTCGTCTATCACCATGAAATCTGCCTTCCCATCATAAGTGGGAGGACTCAGCCTCTGAAACTGCGAGATGAAGGCCATCTCTGCTGGCACCACCACTGGAGGTCTCAAGGGTGCAGGAGGAGGAGGAACAGCTAACCCCCCCCCCCCCCCGCAGGGACTTACACACCCTGAGTCTGACCTGCCACAACCGCCACCAAAGACTGAATCTGGGCTCGCACCTCCTCCAACTGTCTGCCCAAGGAAATGTTACTCTGGCGCAGACTCTCGATTACCGCATCGTTCTGAGCCCCAGATGACTCACCCTCAGATAGGGGAGTCAATCGAGTCGCAGGACGCCTTGCCATTCTAAAATCATAACAACACAAATTAGACCCTACTACAACGTCTAGAACCAAATACAAGTACAGACAATACATATATAGATATAGACTTAAAGCTGCTAAACTTGCTCTGAGAGTTTATCTTTTTAACAAAATTTAGATGTTATGCCCTAACCTAGGATGGTTAACCACCACCTTACTAACTCTTGTGCCTAGATCGGGAATGCATGACTTTTATATTAATTTGAAAACTTATGTGTGTACATATGTCATCCTGCCAGTCTTTAGCATGGCACGTTGTGCTTATGCAATGTTATGATATGCATGTTTGTGTTATGAATTCTAAAAAGGCCCTAATGCATGTTATGAGCGGTGTTGGAACACCCTATTACTATTTGGATCAGGTTGACTATATTTCTTTAGGGATTTTGTGTTGTGACCTCCTTGTTGTTATAAAGGTCATATAGGCTAGTTAGAGTAACCTTCAGCTCGACGCAGAGTCGACTTCAGCTCGACGCAGAGTCGATCTCAGCTCGACGCAGAGTCGATCTCAGCTCGACGCAGAGTCGACCTCAGCTCGACGCAGAGTCGACCTCAGCTCGACGTGGAGTCGACCTCAGCTCGACGTTCCGTCGAACCCAGTTCTGCTTACAGAAAACACTCTCTGGCCGACGTGTGTCGTGCTCAGATCGACGTTTTACTGTGAGCTCGACGTTTTCCAGACTTCCGTCAGTTTTGAATAGGAATTCAAATTCCTTCTGTCAGACAATTAATGCTGAAGATTTATTGGCCGTTACAGCATATCTGGTGCATGGCTCAAGGAATTTTCTAAGGAATGTCTGCCTGACATTTCCTTTGAGGCATGGACATTTAAGGAAAGCATTTAATGCTGACTGCCAACGGCTATCAAAGAAAAAGGAAGAAGAAGACTCAGATATATTAATTCATTCAGCTAGACAGAGATTCATAGAACAACAATACAGGACTTCAGCTGCTTGATGCGCGTAAAATACGGCAAGCGTACCGGTTGCTCAAGTAATAATGTTGGGAATGAATCCCCGGATGTCGGTCTCTTGAGGAATGCAATTGGCGTCGAACGATCTAGACTCTAAAACTATCGTTATGAGAGTTAATTTAAATAAACAGAAAAGAAAGGGGCTTTTGTTGGTGGTCTTACGACCGATTACACTAATGTAAACTATGCGGGTCGCAATCACCGCTTCTCAAGGCGAGATGGATGTAGCGGCCGCGATGCCGTACTTCGATTGGCGAGTGGACGGAAATCTAGCGAGTGAGGTGATTAGTGCGGAGCAAGCTTGAGTGAAACGAACATGTGGAGTGGAGCGAGATGGAGCGAGGCGCATCAAAGAATAAATCTCAAGAGCAAGATGAAATACAACTAATAACAATAATGCTAGAAGTTGATGTCCATTACAAGCACAAGCATTTCATAAAACAAGAAAAAGAGAGAAAATGCACAACCATGAGATTGAAGATCCACCGCGGTTGTTTGCCGGAGGTGCGGGTTATCAATCCGCTTCCAAGCGCAGTCCGAGGAGGGCTTCCGGTACCACCGAGCTGTCACCTCGAGGGCCTGTAACTCCGTTCTCTAGGGGTGCTTCGTCTTCTTCCTTGGTGGAAAGCTTGGAGAAGAATGCTTCAATGGCCGGGAGGATCGCCGGAGGATGCGAAATGCTTCGGAATCACCGGAGAAGGTCCTCCCGTTGGTATGGATGAAGGTGGAGGTGAATGGGACTTGCTGGAGGGCGAAACGGCGGACTGGCGAAGGTTCCGTAATGATGCTCTCGCCCTAATTCGCGGAACAGCGTATTTATAGCTTGCAGAATAAATAGCGCGCACGACCACTGGCGCACGACCAGTGATCGTGCGCGACCAAGGTCAGCGCCCGTGCGTGAGCAACCTGCAAACCTGCATCAGAAAATCAGTAGTCGCGCACGATCAGCAGCGCACGATCGGTGATCGTGCGAGGCAAGGCTGATGATCGTGCGGAAATAGCCAGACAGACTTTGCAAAATGGGTATGACTGCGCACGATCGGCGGCGCACGAGCAGTGGTCGTGCGCGGTATGGCAAGTGATCGTGCGGAAGGTTCAAGACAGAGTTTCACAAATG
This sequence comes from Platanthera zijinensis, assembly GCA_039513925.1. NCBI lineage: Eukaryota > Viridiplantae > Streptophyta > Magnoliopsida > Asparagales > Orchidaceae > Platanthera > Platanthera zijinensis. The sequence goes on from CM077092.1 coordinate 130,778,830, forward strand.
AGACCGGGCTGCGCACGATCAGTGATCGTGCGCCAGGAGGTCGATGGTCGTGCGTGGGTAAAAACGCACGACCACTGACTCCTTGCCAAAAATAGTGAAACGCCTATCCCGAATGCCCTCACGATCCCCAAAGCTGTAGGAAAACTGCACGGGGCATCGATCGCGGCAGCCACAGTAAACAGTGATAAACATAGCAAGAAAGTAAATGCACACAAGCACAGAAAATGGGCAACAAAGGTGCACAGGGCGTGGAAAACCGTAGCGAAACAAAAGGAGTGCAAATGACGCTAAACGGTGTGCAAAGACAAGGAAATAAGCCCAGATGAGTCCGAAAATAGGTATATAAAGAGGACTCATCACACCCCCAGACCTAACCGTTTGCGCGTCCCGAGCAAACAGAACCTAAGCAGACGGGGAAAAATGAACTAGCTAAAAGGAGAAATTGCCAAACGGAGTACCATGCGAAGTCGCATGCTCGCGTGCATAAAAATAAAGTAGAGGGAATTCTTAAGTATACAAAATATTTTATATTTTTCATGTTGCGTAACAAAAATTTATTATTACTCAAAAGTGGAATCACGGTGAATCAGCCGGTCCTACGCAGGGAGAAAGTAGACAGGCCACTAAGGTGAGCATTGCCGAAGACCGGAGCTCAAGATTACCCCCAAAGGAATCCACCAATGTCGGAAACCATAAGCTTGCCCGATCGCACTCTCTCCACGGCACTAGTCAACTCAAGCGCAAGTCCGTAGGACTTCGGGTAATAATGGGGCTTGGGTTACGGTGAGGAAAACAACGATAAACATGATGGGTATGCACCTAACCCAAATGAGCAAACGTACAAAACTAGTACCCGCTGCCCACAAAATAAACACGGGTGCACCACACCCCCAGACTTAACTTTTACTAAATGGGTGTGTGCACCGCCTACTCCAAATCCAAATCATCTCGAATAAAGATTTTCGATCAAACTTTTTCTTTTCACTTTTCATTTTCACTTTTTCTCTTTTTCAAATATTTTTCTTTTCACAAAACACAATTTTCAGCAAATAAAGCTTGGGGGCACTTCCACATTTTCACGAATAAAAATACCACATCATAACCCAACATGAAAATATAAAACACTAAGCTCGACTTGGGTGTGCGACTAGGATCGGCTATGGGGCTTTGGGGAAATAATGGTGGAGCTGAATCAAAAGGAAGGGTAGGCACAAAGGGGCTAGCAAGGGCGATGTTAGGAATGGGTACAAAGCTCAACCGGGCCAAAAGGTGGCCTACATCGCTCTCACGCTAGACTAACCGTGTACCAATGCTTCAAGAATAGCTTGGGGCAAGTTCTTAGCAACCGAGAAGGATAATCCTTCCGCCCGACTCAAGCAATACGAGTCTAGTGGCGGCTACACACATTCCTACGCTACCGTTTGATTCACACCGGATTCACAAACTTTTGAGTAGAATAAGAAATATGTACGCAAATAGAAAAATATAAAACTATAAGCATACAGAAAAATTAAGTCTACACAAATTTCTATACAAAACGAGAGCAGTTGACTAAAAACACAACAAGGCCAACATTTTACTCCGTCGCGCAATCCTAAACTAGCACAGAAATTTTCCAAATCTAACAAAGATACAAGCTCAACTCGTGGCACGCTAACAGCTAAGCTCGCGCTCATGTGGGTGCAGTGGTGTGCAACAGGAATCTAACATAATGAAGCGAAAAAGGAAAACTACTGGCATGCGAAATTAAATGTGCTCGTGGAGTGCACAAGCGGCTCTTCCCCCCAGACTCGAATGAAAACATAAGCAAGAAAAATAAACATTCAACCAGAAAATGAAATCTGAAGCGAGAGAGAGTACCAATGCTCCAAAGAGGGGAGCATGCCAGAAGATTGCGTGATGATTCGCGGGCAGTGCTGCATCGCACAAAAGATAAGCTGAACCTGCGAATTAGGCCGAACAATAGAAAATACAAAAAGATAGAAAGCATAAAATAAAATCAAACAAAAACAAGGGGACCAAAAGGTCCAAGCTTGGGTTGTCTCCCGAATAGCCCTTTTGTTTACCGTCCTTAAGGTGGACCAAATACCTGTATTAGCAGTTGTATAAAATGTTTATGCAACAAAATAAAATAAAATAAATCTCAAAATGTTCCAAAGCAGCAAGGAAAGTAGGCAGGAAACACGAGGCAGAGCGGCAATCAGCTATATGCCGATTTGTGGTAAGTCTTCTCGGTGGAGAGCGAAGGAGAGGCAGAACCTTGCATAGGATCATGAGGAGGGGATTTCCCCTTGCTCAGATGGTGCGCAAATGCTTGGAAGGAAGAATAACGCTTATCACGCAAGTGTTTCGCCTCCTTCAGCTTCTCCACCGATGGAGACCTCCAAGGAGTGGATTTCACAGTTTTCCCAAATTTTACAATCGATGGCATCATTTCCGGCACCGTGATGGCGATCGGATCAGCCCAAGCGACAGAACGCTTAATAGAGTCATGAATATTATTACACGAATAACAGTCTAGGGATTTCTCCCGCATGTAACTAGAAGTGTCATGCTCCACAACAGCATCGGTAGGAAAAGGCACGTTCACCGTGTCTTTGGGGCGCTCAAACATCTTCGCGGTCGCAAAATTATTCTTCTCATCGGTCATCTCGGTCAATCCTCCCTTGGTTTTCTCATCCACAAGGGTTGCCTTCAAAGCTGGGACTCCGAAATCTTCCTGGAGATCTGCACTACGTAGTGAAACGTCATTTCGAACAAGAGAGGAGTGTACGGAAGTATCATCGAGGGTGCAAGCATCAGCCGGCCAGGTGACGCGTCCTTGGGAGAAATCCAGGGATACGCCACTGGCCGTCAGAAATGGGACACCAAGTATAGGAATGGAGTCATTTTCTTCCGGTCCCATGACCTGAAAAGCAGTGGTAAAATGTTTGCCATTAACCTCGATATCAAAGTCCCTCACACCACCATCTGTATCTACCACATTACCATTAGCTAGAATAAGTGATTTCCGGTCTGCGGTGTCTATTTGCAGTTGCATCTTCGCGACATCCTGCAGAGTGAGGATGTTGCTGGATGCCCCGGAATCACATAAAGCAGTAGTTTCAACGTTGTTAATCAAGCAGCTAATCACGAGTTCGTTGGTATTCCCCAGCCTTCCCTCCCCAAGGCTTTTCCCTTGTTCATGGGGATTTTTTTCAGTGTTGCTTGGGCGAGTACCAAGCGTGCGCTCGGAGACCATTTGAGCCAATTGGCCGAACTGTGCCTCGAGCTTACGCATTGAAGCGGCTTGATTTGTCATGTTTGTTTGGGAAACTTCAACAAATTTTTCAAACATTTGAGCCAAAGAATTGGTTTTTTTGGCGGGGGGGCCTTGAGGATAATTCGGGTGGGGTGGCCGCGGCTGGCTCCCGGAGGCGGAGGCATCGTATTGATGCTGCACCGGTTGCCATCGTTGGCCCGGTGCATTTTGATTCCACGAGAAATTCGGGTGATTTCTCGCACCCGGATTATAAGCATTTCCATATGGCGCGCCCCTGTTTTGATTTGCGATAAAATTCACGGTTTCATTGGATAAGGCGGGGTCATACATTACCTCCGCTCCAGGGCACTCAAAGCTATGATGATCGGTACTTCCGCATCCTTGACACGAGATGGCCAACACCGGAGCAGCAGCAGCGGGCCTTGATGCTTCCACAGCAAAGATTCCACTTGTCCCACGAGGGGTATTCCTTCCCGCGGTCCAAAAGGCGCTGTGTGTGGCGGTGTCCTGCAGAACTCTCAAAGCATCCTCAGGAGCAAGGTTCATAATTGTTCCACCAGAGGCGGCGTCAATCATGGCGCGGTGTTGAGGTTCAATGGAGAAGTAGAAGCATTGCACAAGATTCCACGTTTGGAATCCGTGATTGGGGCACTTCCGCAGCAACTCATTGAAGCGCTCCCAGACTTCCGCCAAACTTTCTTGGTCGTTTTGCCGGAAATTAGCGATGGCGCGTCTCAAACTCACAATACGGTCAACCGGATGGAATTTGGCTAGAAACTTTGTGGTAAGAGCCTCCCAGGTTGTGGCTGTTCCAGGAGGAAGGGAATGAAGCCATGACTTGGCCTTGTCACGTAGAGAGAAGGGGAAGAGACGGAGCTTGATCGTATCGTCAGGAATCCCAGCATAACGGAAAGTGGCACAGATTTCTGAGATGTCTGCCAAGTGTAGATGGGCATCCTCATTAGCCAGTCCAGAGAACTGTGCGTTGTTCCGGATGATGTTAAGAATTGCTGGTTTGATCTCGAACTGTTGGTTTGCGATCACCGGTCCAAACCCAGGGTAAATGCTCCCAACAGTGGGGGTAGTGTAATCTCTCATGGTTCGGACATGCGGCGGTTGCACCTCATTCTCATCCCCGTTACGGTTATCAGGGAGGTTCCCTCCAACACGAACTCCGTTGTCATGGTTCAACTGGTCTCCCATTGTGATTGGATCTATTGCAGCGGCACGCCTTTGCGCACGAAGAGTTCGCTCGATTTCGGGATCGTAAGCAACGAGATCTCTTGCAGCACGTCCCTGCATCCACTGAAGCAACAAAACAAAGAAATGAAAATCAAAAAACACTAACTCTTATACCAATACTTTCAGAAATCGTGATCTTTCAACAGTTGCATTCCCCGGCAACGGCGCCAAAAACTTGATGCGCGTAAAATACGGCAAGCGTACCGGTCGCTCAAGTAATAAAGTTGGGAATGAATCCCCGGATGTCGGTCTCTTGAGGAATGCAATTGGCGTCGAACGATCTAGACTCTAAAACTATCGTTATGAGAGTTAATTTAAATAAACAGAAAAGAAAGGGGCTTTTGTTGGTGGTCTTACGACCGATTACACTAATGTAAACTATGCGGGTCGCAATCACCGCTTCTCAAGGCGAGATGGATGTAGCGGCCGCGATGCCGTACTTCGATTGGCGAGTGGACGGAAATCTAGCGAGTGAGGTGATTAGTGCGGAGCAAGCTTGAGTGAAACGAACATGTGGAGTGGAGCGAGATGGAGCGAGGCGCATCAAAGAATAAATCTCAAGAGCAAGATGAAATACAACTAATAACAATAATGCTAGAAGTTGATGTCCATTACAAGCACTAGCATTTCATACAACAAGAAAAAGAGAGAAAATGCACAACCATGAGATTGAAGATCCACCGCGGTTGTTGGCCGGAGGTGCGGGTTATCAATCCGCTTCCAAGCGCAGTCCGAGGAGGGCTTCCGGTACCACCGAGCTGTCACCTCGAGGGCCTGTAACTCCGTTCTCTAGGGGTGCTTCGTCTTCTTCCTTGGTGGAAAGCTCGGAGAAGAATGCTTCAATGGCCGGGAGGATCGCCGGAGGATGCGAAATGCTTCGGAATCACCGGAGAAGGTCCTCCCGTTGGTATGGATGAAGGTGGAGGTGAATGGGACTTGCTGGAGGGCGAAACGGCGGACTGGCGAAGGTTCCGTAATGATGCTCTCGCCCTAATTCGCGGAACAGCGTATTTATAGCTTGCAGAATAAATAGCGCGCACGACCACTGGCGCACGACCAGTGATCGTGCGCGACCAAGGTCAGCGCCCGTGCGTGAGCAACCTGCAAACCTGCATCAGAAAATCAGTAGTCGCGCACGATCAGCAGCGCACGATCGGTGATCGTGCGAGGCAAGGCTGATGATCGTGCGGAAATAGCCAGACAGACTTTGCAAAATGGGTATGACTGCGCACGATCGGCGGCGCACGAGCAGTGGTCGTGCGCGGTATGGCAAGTGATCGTGCGGAAGGTTCAAGACAGAGTTTCACAAATGAGACCGGGCTGCGCACGATCAGTGATCGTGCGCCAGGAGGTCGATGGTCGTGCGTGGGTAAAAACGCACGACCACTGACTCCTTTGCCAAAAATAGTGAAACGCCTATCCCGAATGCCCTCACGATCCCCAAACCTGCAGGAAAACTGCACGGGGCATCGATCGCGGCAGCCACAGCAAACAGTGATAAACATAGCAAGAAAGTAAATGCACACAAGCACAGAAAATGGGCAACAAAGGTGCACAGGGCGTGGAAAACCGTAGCGAAACAAAAGGAGTGCAAATGATGCTAAACGGTGTGCAAAGACAAGGAAATAAGCCCAGATGAGTCCGAAAATAGGTATATAAAGAGGACTCATCACTGCTCTCTCTCTGTGATATTGTTTTGAAAGCTCACTCACAGGAATTCTGATTGCTTCAGACATAACCATCCAACTTTCTTGGATCATCCCTTGCTGGAGCAAATCAGATCTTTGAAGACCTGTCACCCTTGTGCAGAGCTCTCCTTCCTGAACTACTTCTTGATCTCAGGGGGAGCTTTGACAACATCTACAGATCCACTTTGCTTCTCTCTACTTGTTGATAGAGAAGACAACATCACCCCTTTTCTTTTTCTTTCTGTACAGGGTTTTAACTCCCTTCAAAAGTTACCTTTGGTTTTGCTGAAACCTGGTCAAAATCAGCTCCTTTGGTTGTGAGAACCGGGTCAAAACTCTCTGGTGCTCAAGACACCTGATCAACTCATCTTGAAGTGGATTCCTATCAAGGGTGATAGAAGAGTGGACTACCCAGGATTTTGGGGAACCACTATAGCTCCTTGTGTCGTCTGGATTGCTTGTTTCTTTGTGTTTTGCTTTGTGCTGTGAATTTCTTTTTACTCTGATTATTTGCTATAGCACCATACACTAAGTAAATCTAAACTTTCTCTCCACTCAAGTTTTTATTTGCAAAACTATTTTAAATAACTCTATTCACCCCCCTCTAGAGTTAGGATTGATCTTATCCTGCACTTTCAATTGGTATCAGAAGGAGGTTGATCATTCATACAGGCTAACACCTGGATCAAAAGATCTCTGATAAGATCATTTCTCTCAAAAGGGTTATTTCTTTTAGTTTTACTTATCTTTAAAACTCATGGCACAAAACAAGGACTTTGCTAGCACCAGACCTCCTATGTGCAATCTCTGTAAGTTTGCACTATGGAAAGCAAGGATTAAACTTTACATGAATTCATTTGATGAGGACATCTTTAATTCTGTGTTGACAGATTATCCAAGGCCTCCCACAGAAACAAGTACATCAGCTGTTCCTCCTCCTTCAAGAACTGATGCTGACATAAAGAAGTGGAAGGCAACAGATGCTAAAGCCATGAACATCTTGGCTCAAACCATGTCAGATGACATTTTCCAAAAAGTAGCTGAATGCAATACTGCCAAAGAGATCTGGGAAAAACTTTCAGAAATTGTATCAGGTTCTGCAGATGAAAGAAAGGATAGGAGATCCTACCTCATCACCCAGTATGAGAACTTCAAAAAGGCAGAGTCTGAGTCAGTTGCTGACATGTACAACAGACTGAGCCTAATCATCAGTGAGGTTAGATCACTAGAAAAGGACATATCTCTCACTGAGATAAATGACAAGATACTGACTTGTTTCCCTTGCTCTTGGGACTCAAGAATCTGGTCAATTAAAGATGGAAGAAATGTCTGTGAGTTACCCACAGAAGCTCTTCTAGGAAAGCTCAAGAGTTATGAGAAATTCATTAAGAAGAGAGAAGAAGAGCAGAAGACATCCACACCAACAGAAAAGGTTGAGAAAACCATTGCCTTCAAAGCACAGGAAGAAGAACCTAAAGAAAAGGTGTTGGGAAATGAAGAGCTTATGAGCATACTGGTCAAAAGGTTCAATAAGCTGAATAAAAGGAACTTCAGAAGATGGTCATCCAAAGACAAAGACAAGCCAAGGTATGACAGATCTACTAATAAAGATATTATCTGCTTTGACTGCAGGAAACCAGGACACATTTTCCCCAACTGTCCAGAAAATCAAGATAAAGACAGAAGGGACAAGAAGGAAAGAAAAGATAAAAGGAAGGATAAGGAGTCAAGGAAGTACCATGACAAGCCTTCCTCCAGCAACAGCAAGCACACCAGAAAAGGATTTGTGGCTGAATCCTGGAGTGACTCTGATGAGTCTGATTCATCATCCAGCTCTAGTGATGATGAGGATGATGCAGAAGAAAAAGGATTCTGCATGATGGCCATCAGTGCATCTCAAAAGAACACTGATTCAGAGCCTGATGCTGACTACCTATCTGATCAGGAACTTACTGAGGATCAGGTAATAGATTCATTTGATTTTACTTCTGATGAATTTAAATCTGAGTTCAAATCTATGTGCATTGACTTGATTGAATCTCAAAAGTTGATTAAAACTCTCAGAGAACAATTAATTGAATACAAATCCATTAACTCAGATAATCTTAGACTCTTAGAAGAGTTGAAGTAGTGTGGGGAGGAGATAGCTTCACTGAAAGGTGAGCTATCTAAGGCCAAACAATTTGAAGAAACCCTTAATGGGAGAAGTATCAAATTAATGGACATCACAAGTACAGTGAACTCAAGATTGAATGGTACACTGGGCTTGGGTGCTTCATCCAGCCAACCCATAGTGCTGACAACTCCAATCAAATTTACCAGTGACAAAGGTAAAGGAGTCTTGATAGTGGCTAGGAAGAATGCTGACTTAACCCAGGAAACTGGACAAAAAGCATCGAACGAAGCTCGACGGACGTCGACCAGAGCTCGACGTAATCGCAAGAAAACGTCGAACTCAGGTCGACGCCTTCTACCCTCTGAACAAAGCAAGCCTTCGCCGTCGAATGGAGCTCGACGCACTCACCAGAGTCCGTCGACCGAAGCTCGACGTGCATCGAGCCAAGTTCAGAGCAAAAGTCAGTTCTCAGGGGTTAATTCAAAATTCAATTGCAGCTCCACATCTCATCACTTTAACCCTTATGCTGAATGGATCATACCTCCTAGGAGATATCATCCTGTAGGCTATAAGAGTCAACCTGAGATGTCTTTTATTTCAGAATTTAGAGGATATCAAAAAGGGCCCAAGGTAAACTGGGTCAAAAACAATTGATTTGTTGTATGTGCAGATAAAGACCTATCCAATTGAGAACCAGCAGTGGTACTTGGACAGTGGGTGCTCAAAGCACATGACTGGCAACAAGGAGAACCTTGTGTCCTTCAAAGCTAAACATGGACCCAAAGTAATCTTTGGAGATTCAAACTTTGGACAAACAAAAGGCTATGGCCAAGTCAAGATAGGGTCAATCACATTTAAGAAAGTGGCCTATGTGGAAGGACTAAAGCACAACTTAATCAGCATCAGCCAGCTATGTGATGCTGGTTATCAGGTTTGGTTTACCAACTCAGTATGCAATATTGCATTAAATAACAACATTGTTTTAATTGGTAATAGACAAGATAACATATACCTAGTTGATTTCAATTCATCTAAAGTAGATATATGTTTATTTAACTCCATTAGCAAACCTAATGAACTTTGGCATAAAAGACTAGGACATGTGAACCTTAGAACCATTGCTAAGTTATCCAAAGACAACCTTGTTAGAGGACTACCTTCTGGTCCCTACAAGAAGGAAGGACTTTGCAAGGCCTGTCAGTTAGGCAAGCAAACTAAAAACAGTTTCAAGTCACTTAATAAGAGTGACTCACCTAGAATTTTGTACTTATTGCACATGGACCTTTTTGGACCAATTAATGTACAAAGCCTAGGAGGGAAATCTTATGCTTTAGTAGTTGTAGATGACTTCTCAAGATTCACTTGGGTGTTCTTCTGAGGAAGAAGTCTGATAACTTCAAGATTTTGACAGATTTTCTCAAAGGCATACAGATTGAGTTCAATACTCACATTGCCCTGATCAGAAGTGATCATGGGACAGAGTTTGATTCTCTTCTTATGATAGAGTTCTGCCAGAAGGAAGGTATCAGGCACACTTTCTCAGCTCCAAGAACTCCTCAACAAAATGGGGTAGTTGAAAGGAAAAACAGAACCCTTATTGAATCTGCCACAACATTGTTGACAGATGCTCACCTTCCTCTAATCTTTTGGGCGGAGGCTGTGAACACCTCCAACTATGTTTTGAATAGAAGCCTGATACATAAACTAAAGGGTAAGACTCCCTATGAGTTACTCAAAGGGAAGAAACCTAAAGTAAATTACTTCAAAATCTTTGGTTGCATTTGTTTCATTCACAATAATGACAAGAAATACCTAGCTAAATTTGAAGCCAAAGCTGATGAAGGAGTGTTTCTGGGATACTCCATGACTAGCAAGGCTTATAGGGTTTTTAACAAGTGCTCAAATAAAATTGAAGAATCCATGCATGTTACATTTGATGAAACTAACATGTCTTATAAGGAGAAGGAGACTTCTACCATAAGCAATTTGCAGGAACATTCAATTTCAGAAAATCTGAAGCAGCTCACCATCACAGACAAAGGGTCATTACCTTCAACAATTCAGCAAGACACTGAACTTAGTGACAATGAAGAGGAATCTCAGGTTCTGGAAAGTTCAAAAGGCCAACAAAGTGAAGAACCAGTTGTTGTTCCACAAGAGGAAACAACAACACAGGTTGGTGCATCATCAACACCCCTTGTTGACTTTGCAACAACAAGAGATCACCCAATGTCTCAAGTAATTGGAGATATCTCAGTAGGTGTGCAAACAAGGAATCAAGTTAATCAAAATATTATGCACACTTGCTTTCTTTCTAAAATTGAGCCTCAAACCATACAAGATGCAGAGCAAGATCCAAACTGGATCATTGCAATGCAAGAAGAGTTGAATCAATTTGAAAGGAATAAAGTTTGGGAATTAGTACCAAGACCAAGGAACCAGCAAATTGTTGGAACCAAATGGGTATTCAGGAACAAGTTGGATGATCAAGGAATAATTGTGAGAAACAAGGCAAGACTTGTTGCACAAGGATATTGCCAAGAAGAAGGAATTGATTATGACCAAACCTTTGCACCAGTTGCAAGGTTGGAGGCCATAAGAATCTTTCTTGCATATGCAGCTCACAAGAGATTCAAGGTATATCAGATGGATGTCAAGAGTGCATTTCTCAATGGAGACATCAAGGAAGAAGTTTATGTAAAGCAACCTCCAGATTTTATCTCTCCAACCTTTCCTGATCATGTTTTTAAACTGCATAAAGCTTTATATGGTCTCAAGCAAGCCCTAGAGCATGGTATGAGACCTTAGCTCGTTTTTTGTTGGAAAATGATTTTAAAAGGGGTAGAGTAGACCAAACTCTCTTTGTTAGAACCATAGGTCCCATACCCTACTAGTATAAGTTTATGTAGACGATATCATATTTGGGTCTACTGATTCAAACTTATGCAAAAAGTTCTCACAACTTATGCACTCAAAGTTTGAAATGAGTAGCATGGGTGAGCTTGCTTTCTTTCTAGGATTGCAAGTTAAACAACATGTGGATGGCATTTTCATTTCTCAAACCAAGTATGCAAGAGAACTGGTTAAGAAATTTGGAATGTCTGAAGCATCCTCTATGAAAACACCTATGCCTACAAATGCTGTTTTAGATGCTGATGAATCTGGAAAACCAGTTGATCAGACAAGCTATAGAGCAATCATTGGCTCATTACTTTATCTAACAGCTACTAGACCAGATATAATGTTTGCCACATGCATTTGTGCTAGATTCCAAGTAAGCCCTAGAGAGTCCCACCTCACATTAGTTAAGAGGATTCTTAGGTATGTAAAAATTTGTCCTAATCTAGGTCTCTGGTATCCACATGACTCAGGATTTGATCTAACTGGATTTTCAGATTCTGATTATGCTGGATGTAGAGTAGACAGGAAAAGCACCAGTGGAACTTGTCAATTCCTTGGTGATAGACTTGTCTCCTGGTTCTGTAAGAAACAAACTTCTATGTCCACATCAACTGCTGAAGCTGAATACATGGCTGCAGGCAGTTGTTGCTCACAGATTTTGTGGATTCAAAACCAACTCCTAGACTATGGCTACAACTTAGAGATGTCTAAAATCTTTTGTGATAATACCAGTGCAATATCAATTGCTCAAAATCCAGTTCTCCATAGTAGAACCAAGCACATAGAGATCAGACATCACTTCTTAAGGGATAATGTAGAAAAGAAGAAAATTGCACTAGAATACATTTCCACTGAACTACAAAGAGGAGATATTTTCACCAAGCCCTTGGATGAAAAGAAGCACTTCTTCTTCCTCAATCAGTTGGGAATGCTAGATGGAGACAGCATAAATTAAAACTCCAAGATTTTGAAACCCATAATTAACAGGAATAAGAAAAATTTCATTTCAAAATTTCCCTGTCTGAGTGGTTTTTCTGAGCTCTGAACTAAGCTCGACGCTGCGTCGAACGGAGATCGACGGTCCGTCGCCCTCAAAAGCGTCGAACGTCGAACTCAACTTCTAGCGTCGAACTAAGTTCACAGCTCCCTGGCTTCTTGAGTTTCTCTCTCTCCGGTCGACGTTTTCGTTCAACGTCGACCTGAGCTCGACGTATAGCATCAGCCCAAGCGTCGAACGTCGACCTAAGCTGCACGCTGTTGAGTCGTTTCAGTTCTCCTAGAGCCTTAGAGCGTCGAACTAAGCTCGACGTTCTTTCCATTTCTGCGTCGAACCCTAAGTATAAAATCATTTTTCTCCGTCGTTCGCAGTTGCGCTTTCATATTTTCTGCTCAAGCTTTCTCCCTCCAAATACTTTACTCTTGATCTTGGAAGGTATTTTTTTTGCAGGAAAATGGCAATCACTGCAGGTGCTTTGGCGGCCATGAAGTTCGATTCAGGCTTCGACATCGACTTCGACTCATTTGATGGATCACCACAGTACTTTTGGATATTCTGGAACTTCTCAAGGAGCAGCACCTGGTCAACTTTATGACAACCAGGATCCCTCTTCCAGAGTCGGAAATCAAAGAATGGACTCTTACAGCAGTTAACTCAGATAACAATACATTGATCGGGAAAATTTCAGGGAATGAGGTAGCCATCTCACCTCAAATCATCTCAGAAGTTTTCAGTTTTGCTGCTGGAGATGATGGAATAGAACTCTCTGTGGAAGAATATGCTTTGATGCTGGACAGGATGGGGCATGCTGCTGGTAACCCCTCTAAACTCCTAAAAGTTAACCTAGCTATTGAGTATAGGTTGTTAGCAGACATCACAGGCAAAGTAATCTGTGCAAAGAGGACTGCACATGATGCCATTACTAGGCATCAGTTTTGCCTTATGGCTGCAATCTTGGATAAGAAACATCCCAACTGGGGATTGATTGTTTTTGAAATGATTAAGAAGAAATTGGATAAGAACTCTGTCCACTTTGGAAGGGTTCTTGGGTTGATTCTGAACCACTGCTGCCCCCAGATGCTTGTTTCCTCAAAGAAGCACATCAATGCTTCCAAGAGGCTCACTTGTGCACTGATTGGCAAGTGGGACAGAAAAATTGTGAATCCCAGTGCAGCAGCAGCAATGAGGACTTCTGCAGACACCAGGACTGTAGAGGTCACTCTCCCTCAGTCCACTGGTCCAGAAGCAGGGATTTTGCCATCTCCCTCCCTCTCCCTCCCATCCACCTTCATCCCCTCAACCACAATCCTCTCATCCACTCAACCCATCCCTTCATCCATTTCCACTATTGCATCCTCCCTTCCACCACACACAACTTTCCTTCCCATAAGCTTGGATTCCTCATCTCATGAGGACCTCTTCTCCTTTGACATTCATGAAGACTCCTTCATGGATGCCTCTACCTCCTCTCCTCATGACTTCCACCATTCATCAACTTTTTCAGAACTGCTCTTTTCCTCCATCCATGAACCAGTTACCCCTCCCTTGTCTGCACCACCCACAACATCTTCTACATTTACATTTTCTGCTACTCCCTCCACCTCTACTCAAGTCCCACTTGAGCAAGTAACTCTCCTGCCCTTGGCCAATCAGATTTTTGACCTTTTGGCCCTAGGCTCTCCTCCCTCTTGGATGCCAAGCTGGCTCCTCTCCTCCTTTCCCTGAGAACTCTCTCTGCCTCTGTCTCCTCCCTCTCCTCTCATCTGGCATGCCCTTCTTCTAGGGTCCTGGAGTCAGCTGCCACTGATTCTAGGCAGGGGGAGATGTCAGCAGAAGAAGAGCTGCATCCTTCAACAGTTCAGTTTGTACAGACTTGTTCAGAGACAGTCTCAGCAGCAGAAGTTCAGATAGCATCTGAGGCTCCTCCTCAAAATTCAGAACAGCTTCAAGAAGACCTGTCTAGGGCTATTATCCCTTTTCAGAAGACCATGATCCCTGATGTAGCAGTGGTAGCAGTGGCTCCTGCTAGTGATGAAGTTGAAATAATAGTAGCTGCTGAAACTTCAGGTGAAGTAATTGAGACACCTGATGCAGTTGAGACCCATGTCTCCCAAGGCCCTCAGGAACCAGGCCTTCAGGAACCAGCCTCTTCAGTCTCTATGGCTCCTGAGGCTATTCCCTCTCCTGCAGGGGTAGACTCCTCCTCCCCTCTGACAGCAGATCTTCCTCCAGTCACCTCCTCAGCAGCTCCAGCCTCCATCACTTTTCCGATCTCCAAAAGAAAGTACATAGATCCCTATGATGAATCTCAGAGTTCAGAAGATGAGTTTACTACTGATTCTGATGACTCCTCTGCAACCATTGCAAGGAAGAGGAAAGCAAGATCAAAAGCTTTGAAAAGAGTTCCAATGGCTAGAGCCACAGACCATGACATCCCCTACTACATCAAATACAACTGTGAAATTACAGAGCCATGGATGCAGTATTCTCAAAATCAAAGAAAGGCAATGAAACAGAAAAGAAAATTCAATGAAGGACCCACCAAGCCTGTCCATCAGCCTCCACCTCCACCTCCTCCAGATGCAGGTGCCGGTGCAAGTCTATCTTCCAATCCAGCCCCATCATCTCTACATGGAAAGACCTATCAATCAAGAAGATCCCAAGGAGATAGTCAGCAAAGGGGAAATCAGCAAAGAGGACACAACCGAGGCAGGCAGTCCAGAGGAAGATCAGGTTCTCAACCTTATCAAAGGGGAAGATCCATTGATCCAACCTCTGGTCCCTATCCTTACAGACCTAGAGCTGACCTCACCCCAAGAACTACTCAAGAACTCTCCTCCAACAGATTTGAACCAGCAGTACCTTTGAAGATCCCACCAAAACTCCAGCTTACTGGAAAGCTAGAATGACTGAGATGGCTACTCTAAATGAGATTAACAAAGCTAGAGAAAGAGGTCTGGACACCTCTCACATCAGCACAATGTCAGACCAAAGGAGAGAGGAATTGGAGAAATATAATTCAAAGAAGTTCTTTGACTCAGACAGATATATGCAACTCCATCCTGCAGCTGTACCACCTAGTGCAAGAGATCAGAAATCCTTAGGTGCAGCTGATGATTACAGATCCAAGAAGGAGACTTCAAATCCTAACAGAGAAATTATCTTCAAGAAAGGTGATCAGGACAAAGCCCCACAGGAAAAGTAAAGTAAGGTGTTTTAATTCTTTCTATCTGCTGGACACAGGACATTTAAACATTACTGCTGCTATATAGTGTTATATATATGCTGCTTTTTATTCTGTCATATGTCTGGTTGTATTGTATTGTACTTTTGCTTTACTTCTCTTTGAATCCCTAAATTCATGTAAATAGTAATCCTAATCCAAATAGGGGAGATTGTTGGAACACCCTATTACTATTTGGATCAGGTTGACTATATTTCTATAGGGATTTTGTGTTGTGACCTCCTTGTTGTTATAAAGGTCACATAGGCTAGTTAGAGTAACCTTCAGCTCGACGCAGAGTCGACTTCAGCTCGACGCAGAGTCGATCTCAGCTCGACGCAGAGTCGATCTCAGCTCGACGCAGAGTCGATCTCAGCTCGACGCAGAGTCGACCTCAGCTCGACGCAGAGTCGACCTCAGCTCGACGTGGAGTCGACCTCAGCTCGACGTTCCGTCGAACCCAGTTCTGCTTACAGAAAACACTCTCTGGCCGACGTGTGTCGTGCTCAGATCGACGTTTTACTGTGAGCTCGACGTTTTCCAGACTTCCGTCAGTTTTGAATAGGAATTCAAATTCCTTCTGTCAGACAATTAATGCTGAAGATTTATTGGCCGTTACAGCATATCTGGTGCATGGCTCAAGGAATTTTCTAAGGAATGTCTGCCTGACATTTCCTTTGAGGCATGGACATTTAAGGAAAGCATTTAATGTTGACTGCCAACGGCTATCAAAGAAAAAGGAAGAAGAAGACTCAGATATATTAATTCATTCAGCTAGACAGAGATTCATAGAACAACAATACAGGACTTCAGCTGCTCTCTCTCTGTGATATTGTTTTGAAAGCTCACTCACAGGAATTCTGATTGCTTCAGACATAACCATCCAACTTTCTTGGATCATCCCTTGCTGGAGCAAATCAGATCTTTGAAGACCTGTCACCCTTGTGCAGAGCTCTCCTTCCTGAACTACTTCTTGATCTCAGGGGGAGCTTTGACAACATCTACAGATCAACTTTGCTTCTCTCTACTTGTTGATAGAGAAGACAACATCACCCCTTTTCTTTTTCTTTCTGTACAGGGTTTTAACTCCCTTCAAAAGTTACCTTTGGTTTTGCTGAAACCTGGTCAAAATCAGCTCCTTTGGTTGTGAGAACCTGGTCAAAACTCTCTGGTGCTCAAGACACCTGATCAACTCATCTTGAAGTGGATTCCTATCAAGGGTGATAGAAGAGTGGACTACCCAGGATTTTGGGGAACCACTATAGCTCCTTGTGTCGTCTGGATTGCTTGTTTCTTTGTATTTTGCTTTGTGCTGTGAATTTCTTTTTACTCTGATTATTTGCTATAGCACCATACACTAACTAAATATAAACTTTCTCTCCACTCAAGTTTTTATTTGCAAAACTATTTTAAATAACTCTATTCACCCCCCTCTAGAGTTAGGATTGATCTTATCCTGCACTTTCAAGCGGCGTACACATGAGAATGTTATGCATCCCATACTACATAACATTCTCATGCAACAAAAAAGAAAACGTGCTAGTCGCAGCTATGTGGTAAGGTTATGCATCCCATACTACATAACCCTCACATATTGCCCCTATGGTGGATCCATATACGAACACATATTATGCATCCCATACTACATAATATGCCCCGTATACTTCATGTTATGCTATGAGTGTAGTGTTCGTGCTTTTGCCAAGACGTGCTGATGACATATCGGTGTGTGAATGACATGATGCTGAACTACAAAAAAAAACAAAGGAAGGTTGCTCAACTAACTTGTCAAGCAACCTCTCTCTGATACCAACTGTCACAACCCGCATTTTCTCCGAATTAAGAATTATCAGAGTAAGAGAAAACACGCGTCATGATGCCACGTCAAGCAGGGGATAACTGCTGACGCTCAGGCAAAACCAACTACCAACTTAATGAAAGAAAATCATGTGATTAATGATTAGAAAATCAGTTATATTTTAGAGGCTGTATCCCCCGGCTTAGTGGATCACCTAGTCCACAAAAGAAAACTATATTTAAACACTGCGGAAGGAAAATACTTTATCATGTTTGACATCCTAAGGAGCGCATAAGGGTCCCAAGAGAACCACTCATGCTATGCAAGACCCTACATTTAATTTATATAATATATAAGAAAACGGTCTTTATACGTGATTTGGAAAAATAGTGATTACGTTTTATAAAACATGCTGATCATGAGCTTTATTTATAATAGTAATTATAGTTTAAAAATAACTAGCAACCTAGCATAAAACCTTCTCAGGGCAAGTAGACTATCTCCAGAAAATGGTAGCAGTATAAGTAAATATATCCAGTACAAAGGTAAAAACTACCAGTGAGCGCCAACAACCTGACACGAACCCACTGGCATATATGTATGTCTGTAAGAAAGTACTGAAAAAACTACCTCACCAACAAGGCAAACGGAACTCCAAGGTCCAAGAGACCACCAACACCACCACTGCAAACTAGCCACCCAACTGGCTACGGCTCAGAACCTGGGGTATTCCAAAAGAAAACAGAATACCTCAGCAAGCTAAACAAAGTAAAACTGCATGAAAGAGTCAACCAAAAGGGGAAAAGTAGCTGTAAAACATGCAGTAGAATGAGTCACAACTGTCCAAAACAGGACAACAAGAAAAGCACTACGTGCGAGGAAACAGCACTAACCCAGCCAAGGAACAACATCCTGTAGGGCCTATTAGGCTACCAAGAGCCCAAAGTGCTGCAAACTACCAAGGAAGAAACTTCTAACACCCTAAACTGTGGGAGGTGGTAGTAGCAAAAACAAACAACGAGGAACCGGATTGGAGGCAAACTCAGTCCCCCCATCCACCATGTCCAAGTCAACAAGCTCGAGGGTCTACACGTGAAAGCACAAGGGACCTTCCACCCACATGCCCAGCCCATACCTGGAGCAAGAAAAACACGAGTGGCCTTGGCTAAATTACACAACTCCACCCCCATAAAGAGCTACAAACCACCACTACTACCCACGACCCACGATTCGGCCATTAGAAAAGAGAAACATGACCGACAAGGAAATTACAAATATAAACAAGGAATTCACTCGGGAACGTAAATCGAGGAAAGAGAAAAAGAAAGTGTTGAAATGACTCAACACGACGTGGCGCTGGGTCCTCTCGACACCGCATTGAGTGAGCTTCACCCACTCAACGTGCCACGCAAGGCGAACTATCACAACAATAACTCTTACCTTACTACCTTAACACTACACAAAACACTCATGCCCACCTAACCCGCGTATCGACGCCAGCTAAATACGGGTGCCAAAAAAAAAGAAATATTCAGAGCGCACGATCAGTGTCGCATGACCAGTGGTCGTGCGCACTCATCGGCTGATGATCGTGTGAAGTGAACCTGGGAAACTTGAAACCTGACAGAAAACTTAGCATTAGCGCACGATCAGTGTCGCACGACCACTGGTCGTGCGCACTGTTGCCAGCGCTCGTGCGATTGCCGAGACAGAACTTTGGAAAATAAAAAGACAGCCGCGCACGAACAGAGGCACACGACCAGTGGTCGTGCGCCTAACAGTTGATGACCGTGCACGGTTAACCTGTACCGTTGGGATTTCCCGGACGACACCGGAACGCGCACACGACCCACGCAACTACAGTAGCAGTAGGAAACTACCAACGACGCGCGCCACTACCATTCAAACTATGACTAATCATTCGAGACGGAAAATAGGAGATAAAACGATAGAAACAATAGGCTTTAAACAAAAGAAAAACAACTTGGCAAGGGCAAGAACACCATTTGCCTCAATTTCCGGTGAAGCTTGGTCGGCTTTCCCTCCTCTTCACGCTGCACTAGAAAGAGCAGCACCAAAAACTCACCTAACAAGCAAATCCGAACTTTAATGGCGAAAACTTCAAAAACCAAAAATTCCAATCCCCCTAAAACTCCACGAAAATCGAATTTCTTATCGTAGGAATGAAGGTCTCGACGAGAGCAATCCGAATCCACTCTCGGAATCGAATTCCGTCCACAAACGCTCCGGGAATCGGCGGTGGAACGCAAGGCTCGGCGGTTTCCCGTTTCCTCTCGTATAGGGGCGGCGGTTAGATTTGGAGAAGATGAAGCGGGGCTTTTTCTATTCTATCATATATATATATATATATATTAATATATAATAATATAATTAATTACCAAATTACATAAAGCACCAAAACGACGCGAAAACCGAACTACTCGGAATTCGACAAAATTCACACCGTAGCTAAATACCCACGCTACGAACACAACGGCGAAGTCGAAATTAATTTTTGACAAACAGAACTCGAGTTATACCCAAATAAAGCCAAACACCAACATCCCCCCGAGAGGCCACACCGGGTCACCCAAAACGACTCGGCTTGCTAGGGAGATCTTGCCAACAGGCT
This sequence comes from Platanthera zijinensis, assembly GCA_039513925.1. Classification (NCBI taxonomy): domain Eukaryota; kingdom Viridiplantae; phylum Streptophyta; class Magnoliopsida; order Asparagales; family Orchidaceae; genus Platanthera; species Platanthera zijinensis. The sequence goes on from CM077092.1 coordinate 130,798,689, forward strand.
ACAGAATAGGGCACTCAGTTCTAAGGAGCTAAACCACACTCCACAAATGGCACAAGCCACGGAAACGCATCATCGTAACGCCAAACGAGAATAAAAATAAACGCAGAAAAAATCGGGGGCGTTACATTGGATCTAAAGTGGTCAAACCCCACACTCATGGGCCCAATTGGATTAAGTAGGGCATCACCATGACCCAAGCCATGTTGGGTGATGATTTAGACCTCATGACAACTAAGTGGGGTCAACCCACTCACCCATTTGACCAAGTCAACCCTAAGGTCAAACTTGGTCAACCTTAAGCCTAATTAAGGGTAATTGAAGACCAAGCCCATTCCTAGTGGGCTAAGACCATCACCATGGCCCAATCCATGTTAGGTGATGACATGGTGTCCATGGCCATCATATGGGGTCAGCCTACACATCATGTTGACCAAGTCAACCCCAAGAGTCAACAAGTCAACACTTTATCCTAAAGAGGAAAAATGGACCCAAGCCAATTTCCCATGGGCCAAGCCCACCAAATTTGGCCCATGACCAGCCAAGTGGCCAATGACCAGCCCTACCCCCCTGATGGTAGAGAGAGAGGACATGCACAAGGGTAAAAATGGAAATTTGGGTGAATGAGGAGAGAAGAAGAAAGAAGTGATGGTGGAGGCCATGTGGTCTTCATCTCCTCAGCCCAAAAAGGTGCTGGCCGACCACCCCACCACATTTCAGAATAAAATGGGGCATAACAGCCACTTGTCACCCATGGTGGAGCAACCAAAGTGTCAACCCGAGCTCACCTCGGCCATATCTCCATGTATAAGCCACCTCAGTCCAATTCACCCCCACCAACAGCTTCAGAAGGAGGAATCGACTGGAGAACGATAGCTGGAACAGAGAAATCGATGGAGAAATGAGGATTTGGGCAGGAGATTGCCGGCGCACCACCACCATGCCAAACCGCCGCCTGACTCTCCGCCGAGCCCCAATCCAGGTCCGTTTCGCCTCACTTCAAGCCGTACTAGCTTCCTAGATCTTTAGGTTAAGCAATCGGGCTCAATTGAGCCCGATGCCATGGGAGAAAATCCCGATTTTCTCAAGCTTTTCACACTCCTCAGGATCGCTGGTACTGCCGCCTCTCGCCGCCTAGTCGCCGGTAAAAGCCGACCACCACCACCGTGAAGGTAGTGGCACTGTTGGCCGGCCATGGCGCCACCTCATCTGGCCGGAAACCGCCCCGCATGGTGGCCCAGGAAATCCAATCGGGACCGTTGAATCGTTGGGGAAGATGATAGGATTCCGTCGGTTTTTTGCTTTAAGATTTGTGCAATTACTTATATATGATATAATAATTAATGTTATGGAAATTAAAATATCTGTCACACTTTTACAGCTAGATTGCATGTGTAATTTCGGGCACCTAAAGACATTTCTAGGTCAGGACCCTTGAATAGAAAATGTATCCCTAGGTCTTATCTTTAAAATGCCACCCTAATCATGGGTTTTGACCAAGTTGCCTGTCCTGTAGGGCAATTCTCCTAGGACTGGTCCTAGACTAGGGCAGATTTTAATTTGAGTGCCCATGCTAAACCAGTAAGCCTCATGACATGAAAGTTTGGTCATGTGCATGTCTATGGCATATCTAGCCCATGCCAAAAATTGGGAATTTTTGGGATAACTCTTCCTATAGTTTTTGCAATAATATCAAAATGTAAATTAATAAAATATTTGGAGTTATAGGCACCCAAATAGCCCCAAATTTTGGTGGCAAGTCCTTGGGGACAGTATTGGTGCATGATAAAAATTTCAACCCATTTGGGTCACTGCATGATGGGTTAACCCACTTGCAAGTGTAGGCTAGTATTAGCCTTGGTGTGCAAATAGCAATTTTGCAAAAATGTGTATTTATTCATCTCAGAACTTCTGAAGACCTTGAAATTAATTCTAGAGGACATTTAGGTCAAATTTAGTCCCTCAAAATTATTATGGGATTTTTGGGAACAAAAGTCCCATTATTTGGATTTTTGAAAACTATAGCTTATTAGAAAATAATAATAAAAAATAGAATCAATCAGGAAAAAATGTTCAAATTTGACCCTGTTAAATATTTGATCATAATTGAATTGGGGTATTTTTATTTTCTCTGTTTGAGGTATTTTGAGGTAGATTATCAGGAAATGACCATTTTACCCCTACTGCTTTTATTCATGATTTAATGAAAATATAGGTCAGAAAAATTTGGGAATATTTATATAGGTGTATATAGGTACTAGTTAACTGACATATTTATTTCAGAATTTTTGGAGGTGCATACAAATTTTAATTCATCATAATGGCATTTTGGTAAATACACAAGAAATGATTGATTGCAAGTCTATAACATTGTTAAAGTTGATGAAACTTTGTCAGTAGCCTTATTTTGATGATTTAGATCCCCTGTAATTTTCTTAGAATTTTTGTGATTAAATTTCTCATACTTACTTTGAAAAGTGGTAATTATGATGGTTTTGTGATAATTAACAAATAAATACAAATGTTGGTGAGAAATTATAAACTTGGGAAATAGTAATATTTCATCATGTTAATGGTTAGGATAATTATTTTGTATCATTAGGGCTATGCAAAAACACAATTCATATGTTAAATGACGTTGGGAAATATTGGGAGAAAATAAATTAATTATGAAATTAATTGAGAAAATTGTGAAAATTACCATACTCATTCTAGTAGATCATACCACCCTAGGATAAATGTTTGGGGTTGGTGGCCCAAGGATTTGGAAGTTCGATTTCGGGGTGGTGTAGTAGGTCATGGGGTGCGCATAGTAAAGGTAGGCTATACTATAGGCCGCCAGGGAACGAATCAACAACTGAGTTAGAGTCTAAGATCGGAAGTATAACCTTGGGTGGCAGATGTATTCTAGAGACGTGAGTAATAGCGCAACCTTAGACTTACCTAGGATGAGTCGACGGAAGACCGTCGTTCCTCAATCCATACCTAAGTCACTATGTCACTCTATGTAACAGGAGAGAGAAAAAATTGATTCTAGGTAGACATCAACTAAAGTAAACATCCTTGAGAAAGGGAACTTGGGTTTCAGCCCATCGTAGCTCCTAGTGCCCCTGAGAGCCCTTCACCGGGAATACCTTGGGCAGTCCTGGGATTAACCTTAAGTTACAAGGTATAACAACCGGTAGACAAGAGTAGTCTAATAGGTTAAGTGTAATGGACATGTGCTCACTCATGCCGGGTTGGAGTGACTTGGATTCTATTGACTACTTGCTCACCCGTGCAGAGTTGGAGGAAAGAGATTGAACATATATATACTCACCCGGGCAGGGTTGGAGGTTTTGTAGCACATACTCACCCGTGACGGGTTGGAGAGATTTGGGACAGGATAGTCTTCGAGCTGGAGGCTCAATATATTATACTTGCATGTGCATATACTAGTGGCGGGCCATGCGGTACTAGACAGTCGTCACACCGACGGCAGTATGGTGGACCAGGCGGGTGCGAGGGTTAGAGGGGACAGTAGGTTGTTTTATACTGAGGTCTGGAGGACTTTTCCCGATAACTCGCACCGGCCCAAAAAGACTGACAGGTAGTCATCAAAGTGGTACGCAGAGACTCTAGAGTACACTTTTCATGTATAGAGTCGCACAAGAGAGGTCTAGGCCTGGTAGTGTGTATACCCGCCTAGAAAGCGAAGAAGCCCAATCCGCAGCTGCCGTAGCCACAACGGTAGTACCTGAGAGTGATGCTAGCTCTCAAAAATGGGGAACTAAAGGTCTGTGATCACGGAGTCGTGTGTGTGTGTTGCATTGCATGTTCATATCATACCCACCATATAGATGCATATCATTAAATATAACCAACCTATGACACCTAATGTATAAGTGGTATGGGACGCTTATACATTAGGACCTGCAAAACGATCCCTTAGTCTATAAGCTTGTGTGGGCAAGTTTATAGGTTAAGGTTACTTTCCTTTTTATACATATACTGCTTATGATACCTGACACCCCATCGTATAAAATGGTATGGGACATTTTATACGATGGGAGCCATTGTAGAAGACCCTTGCTTATGCGTACTCGCATAAGTGAAGGTTACTTTCATTACTTATATTTCTATATATTCTGCTTTAGTTCCGGTCACATGCTTCCACCTTTGTCACCCTTGTTGTCCTCCGCTTCATCCTCCGCACGGTGCCTAGGAGTTGCAGGGCGAGGTGCGGAGGAAACGACTTAGTCTTTTTGACTAATGGTCGGTGACCATACTATTTTTAGGAGCTCGAGGAGATGGACCAGCACGGCGAGGAGGCAGGGCTTGAGGGCAGATACGGCTACTACTATGAGCACATGTTCAGGTGTGATGATTTGAGATGATAGATTCCGCTGCTATTAGATTGAGAGAGAGAGTGATTTGATATTGATGTACATGGCATAAGCCTTTTTACTCTCTTTTGTTGTATTCATTGTGGACTATATTGTACTCATCATCTCTTTATATGTTATGTACTCTATGGCTGTGGACTTTGTAGCTTTGTTTACTATATACTTAATTTTGTTTCTCATATTGGCCGAACAGGTTATGATCGTACTAGCCGGCAGGATCAGCATCTTGCGGTGTCGACTAACCTGTGTGTTAGTGTCACCGTAAGGCGGCGGTTCTGGGCATAAGATCCGGGTTAGCCTCGGAATGGGGAGACAGGATCTTACAAACTGGTATCACTTGAACAAACGATCATATGAGAACGAAGTCCACAAACTGGTACACCCGCTCGAGCATTAGTTTCCGGACAAACTATGCAGCGGAAGCATTGGTGTGCCCATGTGTAAAAAGCCATAAAAAAGTCCATTAAACAATGAGTTAGGCCAATTTTGACATTACCTTACCTTTATTCAGCCTCCACAGGATGCGGTTCCTCCCCCTCCGGCTGCCATTCCATTCATGTAGAAAGAGATGGGGCAAATGCTGACGGCGATCCTGGACGCATTCAGAGCCCAGCAAGCCCCGGTACAGCTGCCTAACCCAGGGTCGAACTGGTTGAGTGCGTTTAAAAGTCTGTCTCCGCCACTGTATCGCGGGACAGAAGATGCTGTGAAGACAGAGGAGTGGTTGGAGACCATTCAGGAGTTACTGGCTGGAATTAGCTGCCCAGTCAGACAAGCGGTACCACTTGCCACTTCCACACTAGAATCCCATGCAAAGAGATGGTGGAAGTCTATTCGGGACTCAGTTTATGGGGATAGGGAACTAACAGACATATCCTGGGAAGAATTCAGCGACTCGTTCCTGGACCATTATGTTTCTGTCACAGACTGGGACACATTGGAGGCGAGGTTCCTAAACCTCCAACACGGGAGCCGATCAGTGATCGAATATCAGAGATAGTTCTCCCACCTGGCTAGGTTTGCAGGCTTTCATGAATGGGATGATCGAAAGTATGCTAAAAGATTTTATCATGGCCTCCGGGATTCGTTGAGGCAGCCCCTGTTGTTTATATCGCATGGTACCACTGATCAAATCATAGAAATGGCGAAAAAGCTGGAGGCTGACCAGCTAATGGTAAGGGCAGAGGTAAAAGGCGCTCGAAGGATCATCTTCCGATTGTAGCAGGACATCCCAAAGGGGGAAGGTTATCGGATATAGGAGGGGTGGGGGACGTCATCGTCCCAACTACAGGCAGGATCAAGGGCCTCCTCCACCATTGGCTGCCCCACCTATACAGACTCCCGGGCCGATGAGACAGGATGATCGAGGTCAGAGGCAGATCACATGCTATGGTTGCAGCCAACCTGGGCACATCAGGACGCAGTGCCCGCTTCAGGTCACCCTCTTCCTCCTCCTCCACTCTGTGGCCCTCCAGTTCACCAGGGTCGAGGACGAGGACGAGGCCGGGCCGAGGACATCACGACGAGGCCGAGATCGGGAACAGCGTATGCGCTGGACCTCACGGAGCAGAGGAACCCCGAGGAAGTGATTACAGGTACTTTAATTATGCAAGATTCATAAGTTTAAACTTTAATCAGCCTTATAACCTTAAGAATAATATTTATCTTTAAACTCAAACGAACCCAGGCATAGTGATGATTAGCGGTAAGCCCGCTCATACCCTCTTCGACACGGGTGCTTCACACTCCTTCGTGTCGAACACGTTTATTGAAGGATTAGAGGGAGTAGAGAAGTTTTCCGGCTTGGAAAAAGTGTGTGCGACTTCTGATGGCTCAGAACTTCGAACCACAGATTGCTGCAATATGGAAGTCGAGATAGGGGGCAAGGCGTTCGAAGCTCGGCAACGGTCTTGAGGCTACCAGACTTTGATCTTATTCTAGGCATGAACTGGCTCCATTGGAACTACGCGCAGATAGATTGTCCCTCGAAGAGGATCACTCCGACATGGAGATTCTTACGTTACTATCGAAGGTATCCGACCTATCCCCCTTTTCATTGTCTTCCATATAGGCTGTCAAGTCCTATGAGCAAGGGGAGGAAGTGTATCTTATTGCTTTGAGATGGTAGCAGTAGAGAGTTCTATAGCTGATATCCCAGTGGTACGGGATTTCTCCGATGTGTTTCTGGAGAAATTGCCTGGACTACCACCAGTTCGGGATTTGGACTTCAGGATCCAATTAGTGCCAGGGGCAGGCCACAGTGTCCGGGCACCTTAAGAAATGGCACCTAGAGAATTGGTAGAGTTCAGGACTCAGCTACAGGAACTTGTGGAGTCAGGATTTGTGCGGCCAAGTTCATCGCCATGGGGAGCACCGTTCTATTTGTGAAGAAGAAGGATGGATCCCTCGACTGTGTATAGATTACAGGGAATTGAATAGGTTGACAGTTCGGAACACCTACCCATTGCCCCGGATAGATGAGTTATTTGATCAACTTCAGGGAGCCTTCTGGTTCTCTAAGCTCGATTTACGATCGGCTATTATCAGTTACGCATTCGGGAGGAAGACATACGAAGACAGCTTTCAGCTCACGTTATGGTTTATACGAATTCACGGTCATGCCATTTGGCCTCACGAATGCCCCTCCGCATTCATGACCCTAATGAACCGTGTATTCGAACCATATTTGGATCGCTTCGTCATTGTGTTCATCGACGATATTCTGGTCTATTCCGGACGCAGGAAGAACACGCAGAACATCTGGCCCAAGTCTTACAGAGGTTGAGAGAGTTTCAGATGTATGCAAAGTTCTCTAAGTGCCAATTTAGGCTACAGGAGGTGGCTTTTCTTGGTCACGTTATTAGTGGAGCTGGAGTGGCGGTGGATCCAGCTAAGATAGAGGCGGTACGGGATTGGCCACGGCCAAAGACAGCAGCAGACATCCGCAGCTTTCTGGGATTGGCAGGATATTATCGTAAGTTTGTGGAGGGATTCTCAAGGATAGCCCTCCCCCTTACATCATTGACGAAGAAGGATGCAAATTTTGTTTGGTCAGAACAATGTGAGGCAGCTTTTCAAGAGTTGAAAGACCGACTGACCTCATCCCCTATCCTTGCGCTCTCATCCGGGAGTGAAGGTTTCCAGATCTACACGGATGCCTCTTATCAGGGGATGGGCGCAGTCTTGATGCAGCATGGACACGTCATTGCTTATGTTTCGAGACAATTGAAGAAACACAAAACATAATTATCCGGTACATGACCTAGAACTCGGGGCGTGGTATTCGCCCTAAAGACCTAGAGGCATTACTTATATGGGATTCATTGTGATATCTACTCGGATCACAAGAATCTTAAATATATCGATACCTAGAAGGATCTAAATCTACGACAGAGGAGATGGTTAGAGTTTCTCTGCGATTATGATTATCAGATTCATTATCATCCAGGGAAGGCTAACACGGTAGCTGATGCACTGAGTAGAAGAGCTGGCACTTCCGGATCGGAGCCTCGCTTGATGTCCTTAGAGCTGGTACGAATGTTGGAGGAGATGCACATTACCATGGTGTCTGAGTCAGAACCAGCAGTGTACCGAGAGTATTTAAATTCAGTGACCAGCGATGACACTATTCGGGGGTGCATCGTTACGCATCAGAGACTGGATACTGATTTAGAGCCTATTTTTGGCGCTTTGGAAGGAGGCAAGTATGAGGACTACACGCTGGAGGACGATCTTCTTCGATTTCGTGGTCGAGTATACATTCCAACAGGAGGTGGGATCCGGGATGACATCCTCAGAGAGGCACACTACTCCAGATATTCAGTGCATCCCGGCATCACCAAGATGTGGGCTGACTTACGACGGACCATGTACTGGCCAGGAATGAAGAGGGAGATCATATATCTTGTGACACATTGCGAGACTTGCCAGCGAGTGAAGGCCGAGTACAAGAGCCCAGGCGGTGTATTACAGCCACTGCCAGTCCCAGAATGGAAGTTCGAGGATATTTCCATGGATTTTGTACACAGACTCCCTCGCTCCCATTCTGGGCACGATTCCGTCTGGGTTATTGTGGACAGATTGACCAAGGTAGCACGGTTCATTCCGGTCAGAAAGGATGCCCCAGTTGCTGTGTTGGTGAGGTTGTTTGTAGAGCAGTTCATCCGGTACCACGACGTTCCCAGGTCTATTATTTCGGACAGAGACGGCCGCTTCACCTCCAGAGAATGGAGGGCAGTGCATGTTTATTTGGGTTCCAGACTTACCTTTAGCACTGCCTTCCATCCGCAGACCGACGGTCAGACGGAGCGGACGATACGGACTATGGAGGACCTGCTCATGCTATGTGTATTGGATACTGGGAAGCCTTGGGAGAGGCTACTGCCACTGATCGAGTTTCCATACAACAACAGTCACCAGGCCAACATCGGGATGGCTCCTTATGAGGCACTCTATGGGAGGAAGTGCCGAACACCGCTATCTTGGGTTCAAGATGTGGACACTCGGGCCCTCGGATCAGATTTTGTGGAAGATACGGAGGCCCAGATTCGCTTGATCAGGGATCGGCTTTTGGAGGCACAGAGCAGACAGGCAAAATATTATGATGCTCGACACCGGAAAGTAGAGTTCCAGGTTGGAGACAGAGTTTTCCTGAAGATTCGACCGGTACACGGTGTCTCTCGGATACGGAGATACAAGAAGCTCAGTCTATGATACATGGGGCCCTACTTAATTTTGGAGCGTGTGGGCCCCTTGGCCTACCGACTGCAGCTACCTCCGGAGTTGAGCACTTTACATGATGTCTTCCATGTCTCTTCCTTGCGAAGAGCTCTCCTTCGACCCGAGCAGCATGTTACTACTACAGCTGGACCGGTAGAGCCTGACCGATCAGTTAGATTGGAGCCGATCCGGATTGACGATACGGCTGTCCGGGTGTTGCGAAATAAGAAAGTTCCACTCGTAAAGGTGTTGTGGTCCAACCACGGGCAAGAGGAGCACACCTGGGAACCAAGGGACCTGATGATGGAACAACACCCAGAGTTGTTTACAATAGGTACATATTTAATTCATGATTTAAGATTTCAAATTCTTGCAACTAGAACCCCGTAGACCCGAACTTGAATTTCGGGGCCGAAATTATTTGTTTTGTTTTTAGGATTTGTAACATCACATGTTACTTCTAGGCCCCTTAACTTAGATTGGGTTAGGCATGGGGTGGGGATTAGGGGAAATTAGCTAGGTTTGACCCTAAGTGGTGGGTTGCAGCCATGTGGGGCCCACCATATGACCAAGTCAAACTAGGTCAAACTAGACTAAATGAGGACACTAGCCACACCATGACCCCCACCACACTGCCCTAACCCTAATTACAATCTAAGTGGACCCAAGGTCATGCCCTAGGTCAACACTTTGACCATAGTTGACCCAGGTCAACCTTGGATCTAAAGTGGTCAAACCCCACACTCATGGGCCCAATTGGATCAAGTAGGGCATCACCATGACCCAAGCCATGTTGGGTGATGATTTAGACCTCATGACCACTAAGTGTGGTCAACCCCTCTCACCCATTTGACCAAGTCAACCCTAAGGTCAAACTTGGTCAACCTTAAGCCTAATTAAGGGTAATTGAAGACCAAGCCCATTCCTAGTGGGCTAAGACCATCACCATGGCCCAATCCATGTTAGGTGATGACATGGTGTCCATGGCCATCATATGTGGTCAGCCTACCCATCATGTTGACAAAGTCAACCCCAAGAGTCAACAAGTCAACACTTTATCCTAAAGAGGAAAAATGGCCCCAAGCCAATTTCCCATGGGCCAATCCCACCAAATTTGGCACATGACTAGCCAAGTGGCCAATGACCAGCCCTACCCCCCTGATGGTAGAGAGAGAGGACATGCACAAGGGTAAAAATGGAAATTTGGCTGAATGAGGAGAGAGGAAGAAAGAAGTGATGGTGGAGGTCATGTGGTTTCATCTCCTCAGCCCAAAAAGGTGCTGGCCGACCACCCCACCACATTTCAGAAGAAAATGGGGCATGACAGCCACTTGTCACCCATGGTGGAGCAACCAAAGTGTCAACCCGAGCTCACCTCGGCCATATCTCCATGTATAAGCCACCTCAGTCCAATTCACCCCCACCAACAGCTTTAGAAGGAGGAATCGACTGGAGAACGATAGCTGGAACAGAGAAATCGGTGGAGAGAAACGAGGATTTGGGAAGGAGATCGCCGGCGTACCACCACCATGCCAAACCGCCGCCTGACTCACCCCCGAGCCCCAATCCAGGTCTGTTTCGCCTCACTTCAAGCCGTACTAGCTTCCTAGATCTTTAGGTTAAGCAATCGGCTCAATTGAGCCGATGCCATGGGATAAAATACCGATTTTCTCAAGCTTTTCACACTCCTCGGGATCGTCGGCGCTGCCGCCTCTCGCCGCCTAGTCGCCGGTTAAAAGCCGGCCACCACCACCGTGAAGGTAGTGGCATGTTGGCCGGCCATGGCGCCACACTCAAAGGTGTAACCAAGCTAGTTCACTTCATCGTAGTAGATGCTCAAAGATGTTACTATGCTAGCTTTGGGTGATCATTGCTTAACAAGTAACGAGCGATGGTCTCCACCTTTTACTTGGCTATCAAATTAGTTATCCAAGGGAGGTAGTACCTAGACAGGAGTTATCCAAAGCTAGATTAAGTGTGTTATGTTTGGACGGTCAACCAGACTGAGCAAACTCCTCCACCAAAGGCTCTTGTAATAGTTTTCAAAGTCCCAAATCCTATAGAGGTAGTAGAGTAGCCAGTAAAATAGGAAGTAAAAGATGGATCTCACCCGAAACCTGATAAGGAGATGCATACGGTACAAATTACTAAAGGATAGGAGTGGAAACTCTCCATAAATGCTGAGCTACTAGAGGAGGAGAAGTCTCTACTAATATCCTTCTTATTAAAGAACCTGGATGTCTTTGCTTTGTCAATAGAAGACATATCATGGTTTGATCTTGATGTAGCAGGACACCACCTCAACATCACCTTAAACTTCAATATTGTTTAATAAATGAAGAGGGAGGTGGCAACAAAGCTTGTTGAGCACATACGAGAGGAAGTCTCAAAGCTTCTCAAGGAAATTTTTCGTTCGAGAAATTCAGTACCCCGATTGGGTATCTAATGTTGTAACGATTAAAAAACCAAGGGGAATATGGCACATGTGTGTAGATTTTACTAAACTCAATAAAGCATACCATTATTATTTGTATCCCTTACCGCAGATAGATACTTTAGTTGATTTTGCGGTTGAATATTAATGCTTGAGTATTATAGATTCATTTTCTAGTTATCATAAGATTATGATGCATAAGCCCAAATTACCTCATACGTCTTCAATCAGTAATGAAGTTTGTTAATGCTATCTAGTCATGCCTTTTGGGCTCAAAAATGTAGTGTGACCTATGAATGCATGATGAACTTTGTATTTAAACATCAAAATGGGATAAACCTTGAAGTTTATGTTGATGATCTACTCATTAAAATCAAGATCCTCTCATCACATCTAAAAGACCACGCAGAGACATTCACTTCTCTGTAGAGGCTCAAGATTAAATTAAATTCTTTGAAGTGTCTTTTCGGGGTAAGTAAGGGAAAACTTCATGGCCATCTTCTTACTCCCGAAGGTCTCGATCTTAATCCTGACAAGGGGAAGGACATTCTTGACATGGCACCTCCTTGTTCCCCGAAAATATTTTAGTAACTTGGAGGAATGTTGGCAGGCCTTAGTAGATTCTTCTCCAGGGTGGGAGGCATGAGTGCTATTTTTTCAAGGTGCTTCAGGGGGCCTCTAAATTTTAATATACTGAAGTATGTGACAAAGCCATTGAATAACTTAAGAAGTAATTGATGTCTACAACTCTGCTTCAAAGCCCTTATATAGGAGAGTTCAGTCCTTATCAGAGAAGAAATAAAAAAAATAGTTCCTAGTATATTATGTCTGTCATATTTTCAAGAGTGTTGAAACAAGATATTCAATTCTGGAAAGGATGGCTTTGGCTATGTCTGCCTGAGGACTTTGTCTATATTTACAAGCTCAATCAATCTAGGTAGTAACTGATCAACCTTTGAGGAGCATGTTAAAAACCCAGATAATTCAGGTCTACTGGATAAATGGGTCATAGAGCTCAGCGAGTTTGAGATATCTTATGTGCATAGGGAATCTATCAAAGCACAAATATTAGCAGACTTCCTAGTGGATTTATTGGAAGCAAGCCAGCCTAGGAAGACAAATCTCCTGAGCTTTGATCATCTATGTAGATGGAGATTAAGTCAAGAACTCTTTAAGGACAGCAGGGGTTCTTATCAAGTTAAATTGAGTAAAGATAGAGCAAATCATAAAGTTCTTTTTCCTGGCTACAAATAATCAAGCAGAGTATGAAGCACTTTTGGTCAGTTTGAGGCTTGCAAAGGAATTGGGGATTAGACATATGCATATAAGGATAGAATGTATAGTGATGTTGTCACAAGTACATGGAAACAATGAGACTAGGGTGCCCATTCTATAGAATTATATCACATTGGTCAAGATAGAGATTAGAATGTTCTAAAATTTCACTATTGAACACATTTTGATAACTAAAAATGTACAAGCTGTTGAACTTGCTAAATTTGGTCTCCCATCAGGAGGAACTACTTCAAAACTTTTCCAACCAGCAGCTGAAGAATGAGAGTTGATGAAAATTGACCAATGTCCATATTGGATGGATCTATTTAATTATATTTATCAATAGGAGAGTACCACCCATCTGTAAATTACAAGAGGAAGGTTAGAATCAAGGTAGCATATTATTATCTGGTCTCTAGAGTCCTCCACAGGAAAAAATTCTTTCGCCCATGACCAGATGCATTTTAGATGAAGAAGGTCCTATAGTACTTCAAGAGATTCATTCAAGTGAGTGCAACAGTCACTTAGGGGAGAGGACTTTGGAACACAGGATTCATCGGCAAGGGTACTTCTTGCCTACATTGAAGAACGTTGCATAAGCATATGCGAAGAGATGTTTTAAGTGCCAAAAGTTTGCACTACTTCAACTTTAACCTATAAAGCTTCTTAATATATTACAACTTTCTGGCCATTCAAAATTTGTTGAATGGATCTTCTCGGTACCTTCCCAATGATATGCGGGCAGCACTACTTTATTTTGCTAATGATTGACTATTTCAGCAAGTGGATTGAAGCTAAGGCATTAGCCAAGACTACTACCCAGATTGTCAAAAATTTCATTTGGGAAGAAATAATTTGCCGGTACGGAATTCTAATGGCTTGCATCACATATAATGGACCTTTGTTCAAAATTGACATATGATTAGCTTCTACAGACATATTAGAATATAATTGCATTTGTCATCATTACGTCATCCCAGAAGCAACATCGAAGTTGAGGCTGCAAGTATGCTGATCCTTAACCTTAAATGCAGTTGGGCTGAGCAACTTCCTTTAGTTCTCCTGATTCTTAGAACTATACCTTCATCAGCTAATAGTGAGTTTCCTTTCAAGAGTTCTCAAGGTTCGGAGGCTCTCATTCCAAAAGAGTTTGAAGTATCGATTCCTAGAGACTTACTCTATAGGTAGGGCTAGGTAGATAAGATAGATATAAATGATAAGAACATGAAGTGCAACTTGGATCTAATTGAAGAGATTTGAGATGAAGCTACCATCGGATAGGAGGAGAAAAAAGAAGAGTAGCCAGGTATTTCGATAAGAATATAAGGGTTAAATAGCTCCAAACAGGAGATCTAGTATTTAAGAAGGTGGATGTAATATGTAGAGCCAGTTTAGTAGGTAAGCTCAATCCAAACCAGGAAGGTCCCTATATCATAATGGAAGTGTCGAAAAATGGGGCCTATTGACAAATCTATATGGAGAAGACATTTCACACACTTGGAGTGGAGATGACTTGAAATGATTCTTCCACTAATGTGTTCTCTTTGTATTTTAATTTATATTCACATATTGATTATTTTAATAGAGATCTTCATACTGACACTTTTCTCATTCTTATGATCTCGCTTCTTTCCGAGTAACTTAAGTCTAAGTGTCATTGAATAAGGAGATATAACCGAATCTTACTTGGACCCCCACAGAATCATGTCATTAGTGTAATAATATGATGATCTTGTGTAACAGGGAGATTTTGCATTGTATAGTGGGAGCTTGTAGAATCTCATGTGGAGGACTTCTAGATTTTATATCCCATCTGGTATCTATATACCCTTGCTTTAAGGAGGCTTAGGGTTGTCATTAGCTCTACCATTCTTTGAGAGGGAAATCATTATAGCTTAGATGATCTTTTTGAGAAAAGTAATGCAGCCTTGAGCGCACCTGCCCAACTTATCATCTTAGTTTATGACTTTTTGAATACTTTTATATACTCTAAAGCGGTGCCTATTATGCATCTACAACTTTGTTGATCTTTTTGATGAAAGCAATACAACACTGCTCACACCTGCCTAATTTATCAATGATAGAAGAATTGGTAAGCAGAGAAGAGAAGGGGTTGAGAAAAGAGATGGAAATGAGGCTGATAATATTCTCTAATTCTATATCTGATAAAGGCAAGTATACCTTATCGTTTATAGTATAGGATATTTAAGTTCAAAATCAAGGTCGTATTTCCCAAGGCGAATTGATTACTTCTACTTTGATGAGTTACTATTATTTTATCAAATGATTATTTTGGTTTGTTTTACTTAACTAAAATAGCGCTAAATTGCACGTTATAAAAAGGGTTTAGACTATGGATAAAGGAATTTGTACTTGATTTTGAATCACTTCGGCATAAGCTAATCAAAATAAAATAACAAATAAAATTTTAATAAAGTAAAAGGCAACATGACTGTGGTGGTTCCTGAAGCTTGAACACGCTCCTCTTAGAGAACTTCCCAATCGAGTTTAGGAAGATTCGACCGAACTCTCGTCCTGTATTTGAATGCCTAAAGATCACCTTAAGTGGTGAAACCCTGCTATTGGATTTGACTCAAATCAGGAAGATTTACGTCCTTCTCTTTCGAGAGGTGCATGCAACTCTCTTTACTCTTGGGTGATCAATTAAAACTATGAGTCTCTCGACAAGCTAAGAATGAAAACCTAAGTGGAGACTATGGCTCCGTTTGTTTAAGCATTTTTGTCCAGCACGTTTTAGCTAAACGTGAATGATGGCGGCGAGTTCGTTTGTTTTTTCCACCTCCTTTTCCAGCTGTCTGGCATTTCCCCGCACTAACAAAATGCGGGATGAAACACTGCCCTTAAGCTCTAGTTCGCCGCATTTCTTCAGTACCAGTGCTCTGCCGCCCTCCGTGCCAGCAGCTCCGCCGTCGCCAGCCTTCCCGGAAGCCCGTCCGGCATGGTCGCCAGACCCCGGTAAACCCACCAGGGGTAGTCCGATTGTGCTCCGGCAAGGACCCAGCCGCCGCCGGCCCTAACCGTTAGGCCCAGATCAGGGCCTCACGGTTAGGGCCGGCGGCGGCTGGGTCCCTGCCGGAGCACCGCCGGACTACACCTGGTGGGTTCGCCGGGGTCCGGCGACCATGCCGGCGGGCTCCGGGAAGGCCGGCGGCGGCGGAGGCAAGCAGAGGTAGGGGAAGACAAGGCAGAGGCGGAGGCAGACGGAGGGAAAAAATTACAGGAAAAATTATAAAAACTATAGTTTGAACAGTAAAAAAAATTTCAAAAGTTTTACCAAAAATTTATATATAAAAAAAATTGATTAAAAACAAATATATATATATATAATTAAAAAGGTTTATAATTAAAACAGTAATATTATTAATATTAAAATTAATTTAAAACAAAAAATATAAAATATTTTATAATATTTTTTTTATAAAACGCCACCGCTGTATTGCAAAACGGTTCTCTATTCCGAACAGCTTTGCAAACACAGACTACCCAAACAAATCTCCATTTCCACCAACCAGTTTCCAATAGCTCCATTTACAAACCTCCATTTACAACAACTCCTTTTACAATCGCAACCGCTAAACCAAATGAAGCCTATATATTGATAATATAGTCCCACAAAATTTAAATCAAAAATAAATCGTAGGCCAATACTTTAAGAAGAATAAGAAAACTAAAGCATCATAACTTGATCATCTCATCCTCAGATCATCGCGATTGAGTAATAATGAGGATTTAGTTTCTCATGATGGATTGGTAAGAGAGTGATATGTTGTAAAAGTTCATGAAAAACAAAATAAAGAAAGTAAGAGAAAGTGAGGAAGGGAGAAAATATAATTACTAAAACAATGGGAGTTACAATTTGAAATAAATATTACAATTTCATGAATAATAGACTAGCTACGCAGTAATATTACACTAATAAAATACATTACAAGTCATTACAAAAGTTGCATGAAAAGTAGGATAGGAAGAACTTGAAGTGAGAGAGAAAGAGAGAAATTAAGAGCATAAACACCAAGAAAACAAGTAGCAGCACCTCCCCTCTCACCCAAATCTGGACCTAGAACACTTGGAGCTTGCTAGGAATTTATAGAAAAATATCCGGGAAGTACACGCACCCTTACAAGCCCGTGTAGGGGGTGTGTAAACATAGGTTATATTAACTGATGGAAATCTGGCGGGGTTGCGATTGGCTCGAGTGTTCGTGAACACGCCCAAGGTACACGCCCGTATAGTGGGCATGTAAGGTAAGGCGTGATGGTAGAAGTCATGTTGCAGAGCCAAAAATTAGAACTTGGCAGGACATGCCCGGAGGTACATGCCTGTGTAGGGGTACACGATCGAGACATAGGGGCGTGTTAGGTGGATCGACGAAAGTCGCGCTGCCGCGCCGAAAATTGGAACTTTGTTGGACACACCCGTGTAGGGGGTACACTACCGTAACCTAGGGGCGTATAAGGTGAATTTTTCGGGATTTGACCACAAGAAAATATCTGCATCGAGAATTGGGTTCCGCGCCCTAGGTACTCTCCCATGTATAGGGTACATGTTAGTGACCTAGGGGTGTGTAACATGAAAAATGACCAAAAGTTTCTAAAACCTGAAAAAATAGAAAATTAACAAAGTTAGAACAATTTTGTAAATGAAACTAATTAAACCCTCAAAATTCATAAAGTATATAATTTTGAACCAGAAAATATAGAGCTTTACCCAAGTAAATTATGTTAAAATAAGTATCATCAATAAACTTAGCTTGTAGCCCTATGCATGAGAGTAGTGAGTCAATCTTGCTTGTTAAGATGAAATAGATATTATGATCACTTGAGGAAAGCAATACATCCTGTGCGCACCTGCTCAACTTAGAACCTCATATTGTACATCTTTTGTAACGTACCATCTCGAGCTAGAATCCTCGTGCGAGTTTTTATGTCACTATGGTGACTTGAGTTGGTATAAAATGTTGGGAGAGAACCCGAGGTCACGGGGGAGTTAAGACAGTACTTTGGAGAAATGTTGAATTCGTCGAGTAGTCAACAAAAATTCTTCAGGTAATCATAATATTCGTTGACTAGTTGTCAAAAGCATTGAGTTTTCTCGATGGATTTGTAACGCCCCAAAATGTTATAGGAGCGACGGGGATCGCTTTTGGCCAAGACAGTTTCTTTGGAGCAGGTGACACGGGTCCCGACACGGCCATGTCGGAGGCCGTGTCGGCCGTGTCGAGCTTGGCCGTGTGGTCGACCATGTTAAGGTCGACGATAGTCGGGTATGGAACACGGCCAGGCACACGGCCGTGTCCCAGGCCGTGTAACATCGGGTGTTCGAAACTTTTCTGAGGTTTTGCACACGGGGCATGACACGGGTTCGGACACGGCCGTGTCCCAGGTGACACGGGCGTGTCAGGGGCCGTGTCAGAGGCCGTGTAATTCTCTGACTGAAAATGGTGAAAATGGGTGCCGTGACACGGGTCACGACACGGCCGTGTGGAGGGAGACACGGCCGTGTCAAAAGCCGTGTTAGGAGCCGTGTGCTGGTTTCAGCGAATGGCTAACACGGCCATGCACACGGCCGTGTTGCAACCCGTGTTCGGCCCAGATTTTCTAATTTGGGTTCCGATCGTGGCCGTTCGTTCTTTTCCTTGGAAGATCCAACGGTGGGGGCCTCCCTGGGAGGTTTAAGGCCGGGAATAGGGTTCCAAACCCTCATTACCCACTTTCTTTTATCTCTCTAAGTTCTAGAGAGAAGGGAGAGCAAGGAGGCCAAGTTCTGGCCACCGGCGAAGCTTCGGAGGTCCATTTCGCGAGCGGAGTTCAGATCCACGAAGGTGGGAGCGTTGCGGTGGTGTTCAACCGAGCAAATCTTCTCCATGGCTAGGAAGAGGGGACGAAAGGTAACGACACTTCTCCTCTCGGTTTTTAGGATTTAGGATGCATGAATAGCATCCCCTTCCTTTCGTGTTTTGAGCACCGGATCTCTCAAATGAGAGGGATTCGTGTAGCCTTGGTTCAAAAGGAACCTCCGGGTTGATCGTGTTCATCCCGGCATGCTTGCATTAGAGATCCGCTCCGTTAGCGGATTAGGCATTGTGGGTGAAGCCGTGGTCGCGACCGATAGTCCGACCCGGTGATGTTGCATAGCGAGCTTCGGTAGAAAATCCGTTGCGGCAATACGCCGTTGTATGTATGTGTTTTCCCCCTTATATTTGGGTGAGCACTCGTAGTCTGAACCGGACGAGGTTACCTCCGCTTTGTGCGGTAGATGGTTTCCTTGGAGCACGGGAAAGACACGGTGCGAGTGGTAATTGGGGTGGGGAAACCTTATTTTGTGCTGTGCAAAGGTGCAGCTAGGTCTCCGTGGTCGGCTGGCTATCCCGTGACGCGCAAGTCATGTGGGGAAAGTGTCTCAGCGAGACTAGCCCTTGTGTGAGACTGACGAGAATGCCGAGCGGAGGGCAAGCCCGGGCAATGTGGCCATGAGCGGGTGGGCTCCAGCAAGGCTTCTTAGAATCGGTCAGTGTGAGACGGAACCCTGACGTACGACGTCAGAATATGCGGGCAAGCCCGGGGTTTAAGACCCATGTGCGGGTGGGGCCATTGCAAGGTTTCGTGTGACGGCCTGTGTGCCGTTGGGGACAAGGTGTTTCCCTTTTGTTTGCAGCTTTAAGCCAATGGGGAAACGGAAGTACCCAATGTTTGATGTTGTGCTAGATGCATACGAGCTAGGGTGCCTTGGGTGAAACCCGGGTTGCATTCATGTTGCATAGTAGGCCCCTTTTACTTTGTACAAAACATAGAGAACATGTATGCTGTATGAGACATCCAAGCCTGTTTACCGCTTTAATATATATGCTCTTTTGGTATACGAAGTGTTAACTTGCAGGTGGAGTGGTACCCCAGGGTCCGTTAGGGACGGCCGGGAGGAGATGTGTTTGTTACACAGTAAAGGTCAGCTTTTGCTGACCCACGTTACTTCAAATCCTTACAGGGCAAGGATCGCATGCAGGAGCTAGCGCGCCGGGCGAAAAGCCCTAAGCCTCATGAAGTGTTGCTGTGCTTGGCTAGTTTCTTTTCCTTGTTTTGCTGATGTTGTTTGATCATGTCGGCTTGCATGCCGAGGTAGCCTAGGAGTGCTTGGCACTTTTATATTTTTGGACTTATATTGTGTAAGGCCTTAAGGCCATTTCGATACTCTATTGTTAGTGGATAACTTCTGTCTTTTAGTTTTATGTTTCCGCTGTGTTTGTCTGGAGTTTTGAGTTTGGGTAGTTTCATATCATCTTTTAATACTAAAGCTGTGGTGACCGTATGTTGTGGGGCCCCGGCCGGACCCATATTATATTGTCTTTACAGGGGAGGTGTTACAATTTGGTATCAGAGGGAGGTTAGCGTTCCATTGAGAAGTTTCGCGGTCGAAAGTATAAGTCGAGTCGCGTATAAGAAGTTATCCACATAAGAGTATCGCGGGACCATGAGTGTCCTTGTGTTTGAGTCTTGTAATTAGAGACTGATTTGCATTTTCTTGCTTGTGTTTAGAGTGCAAGCAACGAGGCTGGGACCTCGAGGCCAAGAGAAGAGCTCTCGGCAAGTAGTGCGACCGCGCAAGGTCCGCTAGGGATGGGGGTCATACCGGCTGACTTCTGCCGTATGCTTGCAGAAGCGATGGTGGCGGCCCAGGCTGCAGCGACAACACAGGTAGCAGCTCCCGTTGCTCAGGTAGCAACTCCTGCTACCCCGGTCACGGCAGCGACCGTGCAGGTTGAGGAGGCCAGGCGGGCGGAGCCGCAGGCCGAGAGAGTGGTTGTCGGGCAGGGGGACTGGCAGATGAAGTACTTTCTGGGCTTCCACCCTCCAACCTTCAAGGGAATCGGCACGCCCACAGATGCAGAGGATTGGTGGGCTAGAATTCAAGAGCTTCTGAGGGCGGCAGAGGCGCCAGATGAGAAAAAGGCAGAGTTCGCAGCCTTTATGTTGGAGGGAGATGCCAAGTTATGGTGGGTGAGCCACAGTGGTCGGCAGTTTCCAGGACGCACACCATCCATCGAGGGGTTTGGGAATACCTTTCTGAAGAAGTACATTCCCGCATCAACAAGGTTAGCCCTCCAGAGGCAGTTTCTACATCTTGTGCAGCGAGACAAGACAGTGGATGAGTATGTTCAGGAATTTACTCGATTGGGTCGTTATGCGGGGACGACCATGGCAGACGATGAAGAGAGGGACAATCTCTTCTACCATGGATTGAGGGAGAATCTAAGACAACCCCTCATATCGATGAAGCGTGCGAGCTTCAACGAATTGGTGGAGGCGGCCCGAATTTTGTAGAGCGATATGGAGCGATCCCAGCGCCGAAAGGGTTTCACACCCAAGCAGGGGGAAGAGAAGAAGTCGGCTCAGTCCCATGGAAAGGCGGAAGGGAGCTGATGGAAGAAGAAGCCTCCCCCGTTTAAGTCGGGCGAGAAAAGTAATTGGACGTCCGGAGGGTCACGCTCTAAGGGACCGCAGACGTGTTACAGTTGTGGCAAGCCAGGCCACAATAGCAAGATTTTGTACCCAAGGGGGCGCTGAGCAAGAGCCAAGGCAGGAGCAGACTGTACGCTCCGGCCCCAGTGCCGCAGAGAAAGGGAAGATGGCGGAGTCGAGTGCTTCCCGGTTTCAACTAGTGCAGCCAAGGGCCTACAACCTTGGGCAGCAGGAAGCAATCCGTCAACCCGATGTGGTGACAGGTATGAGAGTTCAACCTGCACCTTAGATTCCTGCCTTTCAAGCCTTTATGTTTGTTGCATGTGTGTAGGCTTCGTATTGGTATCTGGGTACCCCGCTAGGGTACTTTTCGATACGGGGGCGTCGCACTCCTTCCTTGCGGAAAGTTTCATCCGGATGATTGGAGTTGAGTCCTTCTCAACGGACTCAGAGTTGAAGGTGCGCATGCCCAATGGGTCATCTATGACTACCAGGGCTAGAGGCCGGATTTGTTGGAGTCTTGTGGGGGTCGACTTCGTGTTGGTAGCGGCGATCTTGCCATTGTCCGAGTTCGATGTGATCTTGGGGATGGACTGGCTAGCGGAGCAGCTTGCCAGTATCGACTGCTTGTCCAAGGTGGTAACCCTGAGGGGCGTGGGGCAAGCGGAAGTTAAGTTTGAGGGCCTGCATGGAGTGGCCTGTTCCCTAGTTTCGGCACTTCAACTAGTGCGAGCTGTTAACTAGGGAGGTGTAGCTCTAGTAGCGTTGTTGGAGGTTAGCCTTTCCAGGCTATCTCTTGGGGAAGTGCCCGTGGTGGCGGAGTTTGGTGATGTTTTTCTCGAGGAGCTACCGGGAGCACCTCCTCGGCGGGAGATTGATTTCTCCATCGAGTTAGTGCCCGAGGCTAGACCGGTGTCACGTCCTCCATTTAGGATGGCACCAAAGGAGTTGGCCGAGCTCAAGGTTCAGTTGCAGGAGCTTTTGGAACAAGGGTATATCAGACCCAGCTCTTCACCGTGGAGTGCGCCGGTGTTATTCGTAAAGAAAAAGGATGGTAGTATGCGTTTGTACATAGACTACCGAGAGTTGAACAAATTGACAATCAAGAACAAGTATCCGATTCCTCGGATAGACGATCTCTTCGACCAGTTGGTGGGGTCGGTGGTGTACTCCAAGTTGGACTTGAAGTCCGGATATTATCAGTTGCGGATTCGCGACGAAGACATACCCAAGACAGCGTTTGGTACGAGATATGGTCATTTTGAATTCTCGGTGATGCCGTTCGGGCTGACGAACGTGCCGTCCGTGTTCATGGACTTGATGAACCGAGTGTTTCGCGAATACTTGGACAGGTTCGTCGTCGTTTTTATCGATGACATTTTGGTGTATTCCAAGTCGGAAGCGGAGCACGAGGTGCAGTTGAGGACAGTGTTGCACGTATTGAGAGAGAACCAGCTCTATGCGAAGTTCTCCAAGTGCGAGTTTTGGTTGGAGAAGGTGGCGTTTTTAGGCCATGTGATTAGTGGAGATGGGGTGGCGGTAGATCCAACGAAAGTGGAAGCCATCAGAGATTGGCCAGTTTTGAGGACTGTGGCGGAAGTCCGGAGCTTTCTTGGACTAGCCGGGTACTACCGAAGGTTTGTGGAAAACTTTACGCGGATAGCTCTACCCCTCACTTCGCTAACTCGCAAGGATCAGAAGTTCGTGTGGACTCAAGAGTGCAGTCAAGCGTTTGAAACCCTGAAGGAGAGGCTGATGATGGCACCGATCCTAAGTCTACCAAAGGGGACCAAAGGATTTCAGATTTTCAGCGACGCATCCGGATGCGGTTTAGGGTGCGTGTTGGTGCAGCACGGCAGTGTGATAGCTTTTGGGTCGAGGCAGCTGAAGCCTCATGAGAGAAATTACCCCGTCCATGATCTGGAATTGGCGGCGGTAATTTTTTCTTTGAAGCTGTGGAGGCACTACGTTTACGGTGCGAAGGTGGAGATCTTCACGGACCACAAGAGCCTGAAGTATCTCCTGGATCAGAAGGACCTAAATATGCGGCAGCGCAGGTGGGTCGAGTTCCTTGGGGACTACGAGGTGGCGATTCAGTACATGCCAGGAAAAGCCAATGTGGAGGCGGATGCTTTGAGTAGGAAATACTCGGGGCAAGGAAATTGGATTGAAGCTCACGATGAGCGGTTAAGGCGGGACTGGGAGTCCCTTGGTTTAGAATGTGTGGCAAGAGGCGAGTCTAGCGTGGCTCGGCTAAACTGGATTGAGATGCAGAATGACTTATGCGATCGTATTCGGGAAGCGACCTGTGTGGATGAGGAGTTCCAACCCTTCGTGGAGGAAGCTCTTAAGGGCGAGGGTAGCGCCTGGGAGATGGTCGATGGGGTTCTGAGGAAGGGCAGAAGGATTTGTGTACCGCAGTTCGGCAAGCTCTGCGAGGAGTTGATGTATGAGGCCCACTTCACTAAGTACTCCGTTCACCCGGGTGGTACAAAGATGTACTTGGATTTGAAGAAGTCTTATTGGTGGCCTGGGATGAAGCGGGATGTAGCTTTGTGTGTGAGTCGGTGCCAAACTTGTGCCTTAGTTAAGGCCGAGTGTCAGAAGCCGGGCGGGTTCTTGAAGCCTCTTCCAATCCCCGAATGGAAATTTGAGGACATCTCCATGGATTTTGTGCATGGGTTGCCTAAATCGCAGCAAGGCAATGATGCCATTTGGGTGATTGAAGACCGCTTGACCAAAGTGGCACATTTCATCCCAAACCGGAAGGAGGACGGTGTGGAAAAGTTGGTGGAGTTGTACGTCCACAATATTGTGCGACTTCATGGGATTCCGAAGAGTATAGTTAGCGACCGGGATGGGCGTTTCACGTCGAAGGATTGCGGTTGGTGCAGAAGAGCTTGGGCACAAAACTCAGGTTCAGTACGGCCTTTCATCCTCAGACCGATGGTCAAACTGAGAGAACGAACCGTACTTTGGAAGATATGCTAAGGATGTGTACTCTCGACTTCGGTAAGAAGTGGGAGGATCACCTCTTCATGGTGGAGTTTGCGTATAACAATAGCTACCAAGCTAGTATCAAGTTGGCGCCATATGAAGCTCTTTATGGGAGGCGGTGTCGAACACCGATGTCTTGGACAGAGGCGGGAGACACAAAGCTTTTGGGGAAAGAAGTGGTAGACGACGCTAGTGAGCTAGTGCAGACCATCCAAGAGCGCATGAAGGTAGCTCAAGATCGGCAGTCGAAGTATTTCAATGCTCGCCACAGACATGTGGAATTCGCGGTGGGCGACTGGTTGTATCTTAAGATCAAGCCGTTCAAAGGCGTTTCACGAATTCGCCGACTCAAGAAGCTGAGTCCGATATTTTTGGGACCATTCAAGGTCATCGAGCGAGTGGGAGAGGCAGCGTACCGGTTGGCGTTGTCCACGGAGCTAAGTGGATTGCATGACGTTTTTCACGTCTCAGTCCTGAGGAAAGCCTTGTTAGAGGCCAGCGTGGTGATTGAACCGGCCGGCGGTGCCGGTAGAGGAAGACTTGAGGATGCGAGTACGTCCTGTCGGGATAGAAGATTCGGAGGTTCGGCAACTGCGGAACAAGGAGGTCCGACTCGTAAAGGTCCGTTGGGACAATTGTGGCTGCGAGGAGCTCTCATGGGAGCGAGAGCAGGCCATGCTGGAGGAGTACCCCGAGCTTTTCTCCTCAGGTATCATTTAGAATTTGTGTTCTTTCCATGTTTTAAATTTCGGGACGAAATTCTTTTAAGGGGGGAGAATTGTAACGCCCCAAAATGTTGTAGGAGCGACGGGGATCGCTTTTGGCCAAGACAGTTTCTTTGGAGTAGGTGACACGGGTCCCGACACGGCCGTGTCGGAGGCCGTGTCGGTCGTGTCGAGCTGGCCGTGTGGTCGACCATGTTAAGGTTGACGATAGTCGGGTATGGAACACGGCCAGGCACACGGCCGTGTCCCAGGCCGTGTAACATCGGGTGTTCGAAACTTTTCTGAGGTTTTGCACACGGGGCATGACACGGTTTCGGACACGGCCGTGTCCCAGGTGACACGGGCGTTTCAGGGGCCGTGTCAGAGGCCGTGTAATTCTCTGACTGAAAATGGTGAAAACGGGTGCCGTGACACGGGTCACGACACGATCGTGTGGTGGGAGACACGGCCGTGTCGAAAGCCGTGTCAGGAGCCGTGTGCTGGTTTCTAATCAATCGAGACGGCGAATGGCTAACACGGCCATGCACACGGCCATGTTGCAACCCGTGTTCGGCCCAGATTTTCTAATTTGGGTTCCGATCGTGGCCGTTCGTTCTTTTCCTTGGAAGATCCAACGGTGGGGGGGCCTCCCTGGGAGGTTTAAGGCCGGGAATATGGTTCCAAACCCTCATTCCCCATTTTCTTTTATCTCTCTAAGTTCTATAGAGAAGGGAGAGCAAGGAGGCCAAGTTCCGGCCGCCGGCGAAGCTTCGGAGGTCCGTTTCACGAGCGGAGTTCAGATCCGCGAAGGTGGGAGCGTTGCGGTGGTGTTCAACCGAGCAAATCTTCTCCATGGCTAGGAAGAGGGGACGAAAGGTAACGACACTTCTCCTCTCGGTTTTTAGGATTTAGGATGCATGAATAGCATCCCCTTCCTTTCGTGTTTTGAGCACTGGATCTCTCAAATGAGAGGGATTCGTGCAGCCTTGGTTCAAAAGGAACCTCCGGGTTGATCGTGTTCATCCCGACATGCTAGCATTAGAGATCCGCTCCGTTAGCGGATTAGGCATTGTGGGTGAAGCCGTGGTCATGACCGATAGTCCGACCCGGTGATGTTGCATAGCGAGCTTCGGTAGAAAATCCGTTGCGGCAATACGCCATTGTATGTATGTGTTTTCCCCCTTATATTTGGGTGAGCACTCGTAGTCGGAACCGGACGAGGTTAGCTCCGCTTTGTGCGGTAGATGGTTTCCTTGGAGCACGGGAAAGACACGGTGCGAGTGGTAATTGGGGTGGGGAAACCTTGTTTTGTGCTGTGCAAAGGTGCGGCTAGGTCTCCGTGGTCGGCTGGCTATCCCGTGACGCGCAAGTCATGTGGGGAAAGTGTCCCGGCGAGACTAGCCCTTGTGTGAGACTGACGAGAATGCCGAGCGGAGGGCAAGCCCGGGCAATGTGGCCATGAGCGGGTGGGGTCCAGCAAGGCTTCTTAGAATCGGTCAGTGTGAGACGGAACCCTGAAGTGCGACGTCAGAATATGCGGGCAAGCCCGGGGTTTAAGACCCATGTGTGGGTGGGGCCATTGCAAGGTTTCGTGTGACGGCCTGTGTGCCATTGGGGACATGGTGTTTCCCTTTTGTTTGCGGCTTTAAGCCAATGGGGAAACGGAAGTACCCAATGTTTGATGTTGTGCTAGATGCATACGAGCTAGGGTGCCTTGGGTGAAACCCGGGTTGCATTCATGTTGCATAGTAGGCCCCTTTTACTTTGTACAAAACATAGAGAACATGTATACTGTATGAGACATCCAAGCCTGTTTACCGCTTTAATATATATGCTCTTTTGGTATACGAAGTGTTAACTTGCAGGTGGAGTGGTACCCCGGGGTCCGTTAGGGACGGCCGGGAGGAGATGTGTTTGTTACACAGTAGAGGTCAGCCTTTGCTGACCCACATTACTTCAAATCCTTATAGGGCAAGGATCGCATGCAGGAGCTAGCGCACCGGGCGAAAAGCCCTAAGCCTCATGAAGTGTTGCTGTGCTTGGCTAGTTTCTTTTCCTTGTTTTGCTGATGTTGTTTGATCATGTTCGACTTGCATGCCGAGGAAGCCTAGGAGTGCTTGGCACTTTTATATTTTTGGACTTATATTGTGTAAGGCCTTAAGGCCATTTCGATACTCTATTGTTAGTGGATAACTTCTGTCTTTTAGTTTTATGTTTTCGCTGTATTTGTTTGGAGTTTTGAGTTTGGGTAGTTTCATATCATCTTTTAATACTAAAGCTGTGGTGACCGTATGTTGTGGGGCCCCGGCCGGACCCATATTATATGGTCTTTATAGGGGTGGTGTTACAGAATTCGTCGAGTGGATTCGACGGATTCATCGAGTGGATTCGACGGATTCGTCAAAATTCACTGAGCTTATTCGTCCATTAGCATTGATGAATTCGTTAAGTAGATTCGATGGGCTCGTCGATATAGACTAAACAGATTCATCGAGTAGTGTCGACAGATTCATCGAGTAGATTCGACGAGTTCATCAAGATAGGCTAAATAGATTTGACGAGTAATCAGTGGACTTGTTGAGTGGACTCAACGACTTCGTCGAGAGGTCTTGATGATTCGTCGAGTACACCTGACGAATGGACTTCGAGTTTTTCTGTACAGACTTATTGTTTACGGCCTGGAAGGAAAGTGCTGTAAAAATTTGTGAAATGCGGAAAACGGGAAATCAGGTTGCAGGAACACTCAACCAAATCAAGCTAAATAAACTAAAGGAAAATAGAAGAGCAAGTAAATCTTGTACTATCAATCTTCTTTACAGTGCAAGGCCAACATGGCGGGACAACATTCACAAATGTACCCGATGGAAGCAAAAAAAACTACATGGCAAAAACCTAGCTGCGCGGATAGAAGCAGTAACTGCCAACTCTGCCGAACGGAACTAAGGAGTCCGCTGAAGCGGTCAAATCGCTAGGCCGCAACCTAACAACGTGGACACCCTGTTATTCCAAGTTGAAGAAATCAATCTTTAATTTGCAAGCCGGCTAACCGCGAGGTCGCCTAGCCTCCAGATAGATGTGAATAGGTGCTGCCGAACTGAACAGACATACCGCCAGAAGCAAACAGCCTTATTGAACTAGGAAACATTGCTGATGAGATGACTGCCTAGTCGTAAGTTGCGACCAACTGCTAACCGCAGATTGTACCTGCAGTGTCCACACTTATCCCTGACGCATGTCAGAACAAATTCTCTGGCTTCTCAGCATTATCCGCATAATCTGCAACAACAAAAACTGGTTAACTTCTTAAACCGTGCGGATACAAAAACCTATCTGCAGCAGCCAACTGAGCTCACTTACTGTTCATTCAGATGCATTGTTGTTGTGATATGGGGTCTTATTTATAGGAGCAAAGAGGAGTGTGGTAAACAGCTTAACTGATAAGATCACCACTCATCTCGGAGCTAGCACAAAACCTGTCCACATAGTACAGATACAAAACCTTTCTGCCAATATCACACTAACAGGGCTGGACAGAGCCTATCCGCCTTGAACACAGTCAAGGCCTGAAAAAGGACCAATTCTCCACACCCACAGACACTGCGGACGCAAAAACCTGCGGACACTGCTCTAGTTCGCACATCTATAGCCCGAGACTAAGGCACAATCTCTCTTTGTCGAGCTGCCGGATAGACAGCCAGTCTGTAAACTCCGATCCTGCTATTAAAACACAAATCAGGCTTAGATAAGTTGTCCAACTCAGAAGATAGAAAAGCAGCTAGCACAAATAGGTGAAATCTACGTATAGAGCATAACAAGACTTAGTAATAATCAAGACCAATTCCATAACATCATGTCCACGACGTGAACTCCAAACCGATAGACTCAATCACTAGTCTACACTAGCCAGCAAACTCCAACACTAGTCTGTACTATTTAGAGACTCTGCGTTCATCACCAAATCGCACCACCAGAACAAGTCCATGGCACAAAACTATACTGATCTCACGAGTCTACAACAAGCCTGACTCGCCAAATCCAGAAGAGTTCGCAACTCTCGGACTCGACGAACTCCAAATGAGTCTGCATTCCAGCGGATAGACATCCTATCTGCCTTGTTACAACCTGGTAACAAGCTAACACTAAACCTTCCCAACCTGGCTAGTCACCACTCATGTACGCCTAGTTCACGTGTATAGTCCTCCCAGGCCATGACTTTCACTTCAAAAAAATTAAACACTACCCCTTGAAGTGAGAAGTGTAAACTAGCCCTAGTAGTCCCATAACTATTCAAATGGCCCCTTTAGCAGCGGCTTTTTAAGGATATACGTGATATTTTTCTCGCTCTGCACATACTCGATGATAAGAGATCCCTCCAGCACCTTTTCTCGAATAAAGTGATGCTCGATCTCAATATGCTTGGTCTGCGCGTGATAAACTTGATTGTTAACCATTTTAAGGGAACTTTTGTTGTCACCGTGAAGATGTCTTTATTGACATCCTCTACTACCCACTTGAGTCAAATGGATTCCCGATATACCAAGGCCAAAGCATTGTACTTCTCTTTCGTAGTAGAGAAGGACACTGAATCTTGCTTTTTGTTACACCACGAGATACCTACTGATCCACATGTGAAGACATAGCCAGACGTCAACTTATGGTGGTTCTAGTCTCCCCCATAATTAGCTTTGGTGTAACCGTACAGGTTGAATCTCGTATAACTCCAAAAATGAAGCCTCATATCAAAAGTGGTCTTCACTTACTTCAAGATATTCTTGACTGCTACAAGTTGAGGCTCCGCCATATAACGAACTACTCGGCCTACAACATAAGCAATGTATGGCCTTGTAATCGTCAAGTAAATAAGCCCCTCAACTAGAGCCCAAAACACCAAGGTATCTGGAAAAACTCTCCCCTCATCACATCGAAGTTTGAAACAAACATTCAGTGGTGTAGAACAGCTCTTTCCCTCCCGTATGAGGAACCGCTGAACGATCCATTCTGCATAGCCTCTTTAGGAAACAAGTTTGTCGCACTTTCTCCTTTCCAACTTGAGTCCAAGGAAGTTGTGGACCTCACCCAAATGCTTCATCTCAAAATGAATAGCCAGTTCTGTCGTAATCTTAGCTACCTCCTCCCTAAAGTTCCCTTGACGATCATGTCGTCAACGTACAACAACACCAATATATGAAGCTCCCCCTTCTTCTTTATGTACATGCTAGAATCTAAATTAGAGGCAAAATAACTGCAAAGCTGGAATTATTCTGCGATCTTCCCGTACCATGCCAATAGTTTCTGCTTCAAACTATAAAAGGCCTTCCAGAGCTTGCATATGTATCATGGATGTTCTTCAGACATGCAACCCGGTGGCTGAACCATGAAGATGTCTTTATCAATCTCTCCATAAGGAAAAACATTCTTCACATCAAGTTACCACATCTTCCAACCTTGGCAAGCTGCCAAAGCAATCACCACCAATACTGAAGTCATTTTAGCAACAAGACTAAACGTCTCCTTGTGTTCTTGTCTGTAATGCTGAGAGAATCCTCGTGCTACAAGACGAGCCTGGTATTGCTTTATGCTTACATCTGCCTTCTTCTTCAGCTTGTATACCTACTTGCATGTTACATGAGTAACACCATTGACCTTCGGCAAAATATTCCAAGTATCATTTCTTCTAAGGTAAGCCATCTCCTCATCCATGACATCATCCCACACCTTGACTGCAGTGGCATCTTCAAATCTACAAGTCTCTCGCTCGTCCAGAGGGCCTGTGAAGAAACAAGATACGAAGCTCACCAGGTTCCCTTCGCTGTACCGAGATGATGGTTTCATGGTCCTCTTCGATCATTGAAGAACCTGACCATGACTCACCACATTGACTGCTTCTTCTAAACCAACTCTGATCCCGGGCATACTTTGAGCATCACTCCTCTATTTCCTAAAGTAGAAGCCTCTGCCCTAGATGTGGAAATACCTGGAGCTCCTAGTGACTCTGGCAGCTCCACAAGAAGATCCTTAGCTGATTCCTCTTACCCATCGTCAGTCCTTCTTTCATGTAGCTCTAAAAATGATCCACCTCCAAACAATGTCAGTTCGTCGAAGACAACATCTTTGGAGATGAAGAACTTCTTCATTGCAGGGTCTACCAACTTTCATGCCTTCTTCGTCTCGTCATAGCCCATGAAGATAAGCTTTATCGCCATTGCATCTAGCTTAGTCTTGAGAGCATCGAGAACATGTAGAAAGCAGGTCAATCCGAACACCTGAAGGTGTCCAACACTGAGCTTCTCCTTAAACATCATCTCATGAGGATACTTCATATTGATAAGACTAAGAGGCATCTGATTTATGACATATATTGTGCAAGCCATCCCTTCTACCCAGAAGGCCCTAGGAATGTCTTTGACATGAAGCCAACACTTGCAGGTCTCCGTCAGATGACAGATATTTCTCTCTTCTACTCCATTTTGTTGTGGAGTATGAGCACAAGTGACCTCTCTCCGGATTTCATACATCTTGCAGAAGTTAGAGAACTCATTTGAAACAAGCTCACCTTCATTGCCTATTCTCAACTTCTTAATCTGCAGGCCAAGTTGGCCCTGAATTAGCTCCTCGAAATCCCTGAATAATTTGAATACATCCAACTTCTCCTTCATAAAGTACACCCAAGTGTACCTCGTATATTCATAAATCAAGACAAGCATACACCTGATGCCTCCAAGACTGGCGGTGATGGTCGGTCCCATCAGATCACCATGGGTGCAATCCAATGGTTCTTTACACCTGGTCTGTGGCTTATCAAACGGAAGGCGATGAACCTTTATATATTGACATCCCATATAGAAAGGACTGTCACCAAAGGATGACAATCTAGATAAGCCTTTCACAAGGCACCTCACTGCCATAGCTTTCAACTTGTCCATCCCGACATATCCCAATCGTTCATGCCATATAGCAGCGCTATCGTTGGCCCTTGTTTGATCGACATAAGAATTTGTTGATAACAAATACAAGTCCTTTACCCTTCTCTCTACATGATCAACGTCAGCCTTCACCGCTGACACATTGCGGAGAAACTTCACTTTTATTAGGCCAAACAGAACATGATTGCCCGCATCCACCATGTTCGTCATAGAGAACATGTTCTTCTTCAAGCCTAGTATATGATAAACACTCTTCAAGGTGAGTAGATCCTTATCACAGCCCAAAGAAATGGCGCCCTCCTTCTCGACTGCATTCCTTGTAACAATAACTGTAATAATGGCTTCATTTCCTGAGTACACTTGCAAAGAAGAAAACTTTGACTCATCCCCGGTGAGGTGATGACCACATATTGAGTCCATAATCAAGTCATATGGGTAGTTGATGCAGGACAATGCACGAACACACGTGCCCGTCATGAATGCATTTCCCCATCAACCTTCATAAGCACTGGAACTAGCTTCTTCTTTACCTGCAACGTGCCCTGGAAGTAGTTTAACTTTGTATTCCTTCTTGAAGTGACAAGGCTGATTATATCTGTATCACCTTATCACTTCCTTCTTCTTCCAATCCCTCTTACGAGCAACACCCTTCTCTTGGAGATATGAAGTTGAAGGACTATCGCCAGCAGACGGCTTCTTCTTCTTGTCCCATCTCTTATTTTTCACTGAGAAGAGAGCCTCACTACCTTCTTTAGAGAGAGGGAATCAAGCCATTTGTCTTGTTAGGCTTTCCTGTGAAGCTAGCAGGTTCTCAAGCTCAAGCAATGATTGCTGAGTGGCCTATCCATGAAAAAAGTAACGAAGGCGACATACTCCTTCCGCAATCCGCGGATTATGTGCCTCTAAAGCTTCGCCTCTGAAATCAGCTCATCACAGACCAATGCCAAAATTTTAGCAGACAAGTTCTTCAACTTCAGGAATAACGTCGAGATGGAAAAATCTCCCTAATTGGCTCTTGCCAACTCATTCTCTGGAACCTATAGCCTTGTTGCATTCTTCTTATTGAACAACCCATTGAGCAATGTCCAAATCTAAACAGCTGACCTTGATCCAATGATGTGGTCGAAGAGCTTCGCTGAGATAGCCCGCTTAAGAGTAAACTTCGCCTAAGCATTTATCTTCCTCTAAGCTCTCAGCACTTCAGCATTCCAAGCGATAGTATTAAATTCTTGCCTTTCTTCTACACAGATGACCCCCCAAAGGTCTTCAACTAGAAGGTAACTTTCCATGCACGACTTCCACTTCTTGAAGTTGGTCAGTGTTAAAAGTTCAATTCTAAGTCCTCTTGTGAATCCTCCTTATATTGCAAAAACACTGGTCTACTAACTTCCAGAAGAAAAAATGTAAGCCATCGGTTGATCATTGCTCAAACCTCTATTCCCTCTACTACCATGTATAAATTTGTGAAATATGGAAAATGGAAAACCATGATGCAGGAACAATCAACCAAACCGAGCCAAATAAAGGAGATGCAAATAGAAGAGCATGTAAATTTTATACTATCAATCTTCTTTACAGTGTGAGGCATACATGGCGAGACATTATTCACTAATGTACCCGATGGAAGAAAAAAAACAACAAGACAAAAACTTAGCCACGCAAATAGAAGAAGTAACCGCCGACTCTGCCGTACTAAAATTAGTAGTCCGCTGAAGTCGTCAAGTCGCCAGACCGTAACTTAACCGCGTGAACACCCCGTTATTCCAAGCTGAAGAAATCTGCACGTAATTTGCTAGCCGCCTAACCCCGAGGTCGCCAAGCCGCCCAATAGGCGCGAACAACTGCTGCCAAATTTAACAGACATGCCGCCAAAAGATGACAGCCTTATTGAATAACGAAAGATTGCTGATGAGAAAACCTACAATTTGCAAGCTTCGACCAACTGATATTCGCTGATTGTACCTGCAGAGTCTGCACTGATCCCAGATGCATGTCAGAATTAAGTCCCTGGCTTCTCAACCATTCACACAATCTACAAAAACAAAAACCGGTTAACTTCTCAAACCGCTCGGATACAAAAACCTTTCCGAAGCAACCAACCGAGCTCACTTATTATTCATTCAGTTGTACTATTGATGTTACAATGGGGCTATTTATAGGCATGGAGAGGTGTGTGGTCGCCGCCCTAATCAAAAATATCACCACCCATCTTGCAGATAGCACTAAACCTGACCGCATAGTACAGAAACAAAACCAATCCACCAAGATCACACCAACAGGGCTAGATAGAGCCTATCCTTCTTGAACACAGTCAAGGCCAGAACCAGGACGAGTCATCCACACCCGTGGTCCCAGCAACAAGTCTGTAATAATCTGCTGACACAACTCCAGTCCGCACATCTATAGCCCGAGACTAAGGAACAATCTTGCTTAGTCAAGCTACCAGATAGATAGTCAGTCCACGCATTCTGAGCACGCAGCTAGAGAACAAACCAGGCTCAGCTAGGTTGCCCAACTTGGTAGAAAAATAGCAATTCACACAAAACGACGAACTCTATGTACTAAGCATAACCAGACATTGTACAAATCCAGACTAAGTCCAAACCACTAATTCCATGTAGCGAACTCCAAACCGGCGAACACAAACACAAGTCCGCACTAAATGGTGAACTCTAATATAGGTATGCACTATCTAGCAAAATCTGCGGACCAACCTTTGCGGATGGGTTTCATAAATTATTCTTATTATGTACTTCAATTCGAGATTTTAAATGCTAAGTTACCGGGGAAACAACCAATCAACATATTGGTAGACTTGCCTCCATGTGTTCGTGGAGTGTCTACCCTTATATGCAAAAATTGAGGACACCATATGTCCATAAAGTAATATCATTACCCTTGACATTTATTTTGGTGCCATGGAGGAGGAACTAGATAGATGAAAATGATCGCAACGTACACGCCTCCGCAGATCTAAACTCGGCTCATGACTCGGAGCTCCGACTCTCTAATAATAGCGGATCTCCTCACCCTTCCTTCTCTCTCTCTACTGCATAGAAGGACAATGTCAAGATAAAATGAAGTGGAACTCAGCATTCCTGAACTTAGACCGAGCTACCGCCATGTGGTACCTCAAATGTTAGCTTGTTCGGCAAGCCAACTGCCCAAAACCTCCAATCATAGGACGACACGTGGCTGTACCGTAACTATCGCGCTACCTCCGCATGGTACCTCACTCTTGCCTGACAGTAGGGGAAACGTCGTGTCAATTAAACTATATCGATGAATAGACACTACTGTCGGGCGGTAGATCATAGAGAGCCACACCAAATAAATTAGCCACGCTACCTCCTGTGCTAAACTTACCACCAGGCGTTAGCTCACTAAGAGCTCTTCCGATAAAATCACCACGCTACCGTGGTATGGTAGCTCACTATCGTCAAGTGATACCGGTCGATGCATCATTGCATCGACTACGTCGAGCGCTACATCAACTCAAAGAACCAATCTCCTAGCTACGGAAAAACTTGGGGCATTACAAATCTCCCCCACTTAAATAAATTTCGTCCCGAAATTACACTTTGCAGGAAAATACGGAAGTATTAATATTACAAATATATTCCTCAAAGAAATAGCTCGGGAAACTCATTTCTCATAGTATGTTGGCACTCCCATGACAGTTCCTATCGTCCACAGTTCTCCCTATGGACCTTAACCATTCTGATAGACTTATTTTTCTACTATTTTACTTCAAGGTCTTTGATTCGAAAGGGCTGGACCTTCATTGCCATCCAAATATCAATTGGCACTTGATTTGTAGTAACCACTTGCATAGGCTCTTGCATCGCCTTCCGCAATACTAATTTGTGGAATACATCGTGTAGACAACTTAGTTAAGTTGAACGATTCAATCGATAAGCAGCTTCACCAATGCACTCTAATATCTTTAATGACCCAAGGTACCTTTGACTCAGCTTTTTCAAGCATCGAATCCATGATATGCCCTTGAACTGTTTGATCTCTAGATAAACCCAAACACCTATGGCAAACTCGGCATATCTATTATTAGCATTATTATATTTGGCCTTCCTATCCTTAGCGATCAACAATCACTCTCGGATTGTACGTATAGTCGAAGTAGTATCTTCAACTTCCTTTCACTTAAATAACTTTGTTTCGCCTGTCTCCACCCACGCCATGGGAGTATGACACATTTTACCATATAGGGCCTCGAAGGGAGCCATCTGAGTTGATGTAGGCTTATCTTTTGGGCGTTATGGTGATCGACGTAACTAACGCAACACTCTCCGATAACCCTCACGCCACGCTCAAGCCTTAAGCGCAGCAACAACACAATTTGTATTTTAAATATTCAAAGATTACGGAGGGTTCGCAAAGCCCTTCAAGATAATACCAAGGCGATAGGCCAAGGTCCTCTCAAACAAAAGGAACCCACACAGTTCAGTCAAGAATTGTTGTACCAAAAGAGAATCCACCGAAAACAAAAGATTCGGACAACGGTGGTTCTCTCCCAACAAAATAAAATGAGGGCTGCCACACCTCACTAACTTAAATGGAAAAAGGAAAACACCAACAAGATCTTTGAATAAATTAACCACAAAAATTCAAGCGTTTCACAAGCCACTCAACACGCATATCCCACAAGATTTATCAATGGGAAAATCACAGAGTAGAAGATATATCGTTACCCAATCGGGATGGATGATTTCGAATACTCTCTACTTGGATTGACCTTCAACGACTCCACCGGTGTCAAGCCGGATGGAGAGCAACTTTTCCTCCTTCGTCGCTTCACGCCAGGGTTTAAGAATCAACAAAAGGAAAGCCTCTTGCCTTGGCCGAATTTCTTCAAGAAGGGGGTTGATCAGTTTTTGGTTAGGGGGAAGGTGGTGGTCGGGTTTGGGAGAGGTATTGAAGGCTTTGGTCGAATATTGGAAAGGAGGAGGAGGAGGTAGAAAGGGGGGAAAGAAAGGGGGAGGCCGAAATTTTGGAGAGGAGGAGAGGAGAGGAGGAGGAGGAAACGAATTTTCCAAGAGAGGAAGAGAGAGGAGGGGGGAAATTCAAATTTTGAATCCTTGGTTTTCAATTTTTCATTCTCTCCTCAATCCTTCATGAAAAGGCCTATATATAGGCTACACCCCTCAATCTCCACCATATAATATTAAACCACTCATGATAGCTAATAGCTCCCATCATGTCATAACAAAACAATAATTAAAGACATTAAATAAAGATAGCAATTTATGGTTATAGGCACCCATCATACATGAAATTAAATAACATTGCAAAATAAAATAATAATAAAACAAAACATAAAAAGTGACTTAATAATTAATAATAATTTATTAATAATTTATTAATAATTATTAATATATTGGTTTGCGCCGCGGACGGATATTTTGACGTCGCTCTACATGGTCGTCACGGCACCGCAAGTCTTTATTTGGAGGCGGAGAAATATCTTCTGTAAGCACGCCGTCATCGCCTTCAACATGTTGAGGGCCGTCGTCTCAATCAATCCTCACCCGCTCAAAAGAACTCATCACCGATGAGTAGATCCGATTGTATAGGTGCGGGAAAGAATCATCCATTAGAACCACGAAGCGGCACACAATACCACTAAGAGAGGAGGGCACAACAACCTTGAGTATCCTGTCATGCAAAAATGTGCTCCTAGGGAACCTTGAAAATGCATTAGGCAATAAAGGAAAACAAAATTAATCATCAAAAACCAACGTACCTCCAGTGAAGACCGATGAAGATAGCGATCCAAGCATAAACTCACTACCCAGACCCAAAGAGAACAAAGTGGAAAGTATATACGGAAAGGTAGATATTTCAAGTGGCATAGAAGCATGAAGCGTAAAATATGAAATGATGAAAATAGAAGCTGAAAGATATAAGTTGTCTACCTAAATCACCTAGAGGGGGGTGAATAGGTGAGATGTGTGTCTAATGCGGAATAAAAATTTTAGCGACAAGCACAAAAAAGTAAGCAAGCAATCACACAGACGACAAGATATTTATAGTGGTTCCCCGATCATGGGTACGTCCACTTTCCTCACTGATCTTGCAAATCACTAGACTCGGCTACTCCACTATCTCGGATTGCAAACCAATCCTACACCTCGGAACCACGTTCCTACAAAACTCGATCCCAAACGGATCTACACTCGGAAGATAGAACTTCCTTCCACTCGGAGATAAATCTCCTACAAAGGAAAATTATTTGAGGAAAAATACAAATAAAATAACACAGATCTGGATCTTTGGCTTTGTCTTCTTCGTTGAGAGATTTCGTCTTGGACAGAAATTGTTGAAGAAGTCTTGATAGAAATCCACGGATCTGAGATCTGGAATCACCATGATCAAATCAAAATATCAGAGATCGATGAAGCACAAAGTGATCGGATGATTCTTCTTGATTCTGGATCGCTTGAGAATTAGAGATCGGTAGCAGCGGCTGTGAGAAGGACGATCCATAGCTCTTTACGAAACCAGTAATGGCGGCTGAGAGAAATTAGGTTTTTGGAAAATTCTTTCTTATTATTCTCTGTATTCTTAAAAGAAAAAATGTTGTTGATTAGGTCAAATCGGAAAGGACCTATTTATAGGCGAGCTGCAACAGTCATACTAATCTTTACTAACGACACGTGGACCAATCAGAAATGAGTAATTCAAAATACCCGTTGAATCTGGACTTAGAAATATTCCAGGAAATCTGAACTAATATACCCGAGAGAAATGTTATACTCGAGTATAAAAGGTCTGCTACTCGAGTAGATAAGAGAGGAATATACTCGAATACAAGGAGAGAAACTACTCGAGTATCTTGGGAATAAATACTCGAGTGACTAGAGAAACTACTCGAGTATAGCTGGAAACAACTACTCGAGTAAGATAAGACAAACTCGAGTATGGGAAAATATACTCGAGTGTAAACACAAAAATACTTCTGAGAAAAGAAAACTTGAAGAACATACTCGAGTACAAGAATTGAAAATACTCGAGTACAGAGAAGACAACCTAATCGAATAAAAACAAAGGATCCACTCGAGTACCTGAGCAACTACTCGAGTATAAAATAAATCTACTCGAGTACTAAGTAACTTACTCAAGTGTATCAGGGAAGTACTCGAGTATGTGGACTTGGAAAAGTTAAGACATAATACAGAAAGCTCTACTCGAGTATAATACATAGCCTACTCGAGTGACTTACCATCTAATCGAGTATAAAATATCACCTACTCGAGTAAAAGAAATCTACTCGAGTAAAAGCTCATATACCCGAGTTTACAGAGTCTTCTCGAGTATGTCACAAAATCTACTCGAGTACTAAGTCCTCACTCGAGTATGTGAAGGATACTACTCGAGTATGTGGACTTAGAAAAATTCCAGACTGAAATAATCTTCAATACTCCATAGTCCATAAGTCCAAATGCATGTAGATGAAGTGTATCCCAATAGAGTGGCTATACATGAGTCAACACCTTGGATCACACAATGAGGGATTACATTGTATGGTCCTGTGTTTGGTGACCCACTATACACTGACATTGGTATACACTTGGCAATAAGGTCCTGCATACATACAACTCAAACACAATATCAAATACAACTTAATTCATCTTAGTTCAAGGTCTGACTTCCTACAAATCTGAGGTATTGTGGAGACAATTTCCAACAATCTCCCCCTATTTGTAGAAGTCAGCACACTCTACACTAAGGTGAATTAATTAGAGTAAAAAGAACAATGATAGCATATATCAATGATAAATAAAGCAGTAAACTACTTTAGCAAAGAAATAATAATAAAGGATAACCATAATCAGAGTTATATATAATAGATATTTCTATTTCCACATCATCATTCACTCAAGGATAATATTCTTTATGCAATTTTTCTCTTTTTATCTTTTGCCTCTCCAAGTAGCTGAAAGGTTTAGAAAAGTAAGTTCTGGGCCTTGGAGGAGCAGCTGGATTATTGTATCCCCATCGCTTGTCATGCAATATGATTTTTATCTGGGATATGTCATAGGCTTTCCATTTAGAGGAACTGTAGAACTGATCTCTATGTTCTCCAAAATCTATCACCAACTTCAAGGTATCAAAAATCAGAGACTTGGAGGTAGGACTCCAGACTTCAGCATGCACTACTTCAAGTCTTTCCTCTGGAACTGGGGCTGGCTCTTTCTTAAGTGCAGAACGGCTGGCAGAAGCACCGTCACCATACTTTATTTTCTTGCTTGGAGCACAATGATTAGCAGGTCTTCTAGATGAGTAAGCACCTTAATGAAAGTGTCCTTGAGAGCAACCAGGAATATCATCTTTCCAAACATTAGAATAAGATAGAGGAGGCTCAGACATCTCACCAGCAGGTCTGGGAGAGAAGACTGGCACAGCCTCTGAAATGTTAACATGAACCTTAGCATCTGAAGGAGGATTTTCATAAAGAGGATCAAGACTTTTGGGAATGATGGTAGGATCAAGCTGGAAATCTGGGAAGTTCTGATTATGAACCCAGACTGCAGTATAATATATATAGAATTTAACTGCCTGAAGTTGGGCTAGAATATCTGCTTTCATTTCTTTAACTTTTCCATCCAAAGTGGCTTGAGACTGGGCAGAGAATTGGGTAGAGATTTTTTCAACTTGTTCTTTCACTATTTTCTCCCCCTTGCTAATTTCTATAGATAGCTGAGCAATAGCTTCATCTATGAAAGTTCTAACTTCCTCACAAACCTTCATAACGTTTGCTTCAGCCCTTTTGTCCAACTAAATTTGATTGTATGCCACTGTTTCAGCTTGGTTCCTTACTTCACCTATACTAGTGATAGTATGGTCTATTGCTTTTCCACCCAACTGAAACAGTCTTCTCAACTCATCAGTATTGGCTTGAGTTTCTGCAAAGCCTCTACTCATTTCAGATTCAAGAGTAGAGACCTCGCCTTTTACTGATTTAAGAGAATCATCAAAATAATTTATCTGTTCTAGGAGAATCTGCTCAATCTTACTCATAATATCAGAAGAACTGGGGGGAGTAGAGGCTGGAACAGAGGATGAAACATGGGCTTGAGGAACATGGGCTACCCATGGAGGAAATTATTCAATCACAACTGAGCTTATAGCTCTCTTTATAGGTACTATCTCAACTGAATCTTCTTGATTTATGAAGGAAGGGAGAGAGAAATTCAGTGTTCTCAGAGGTTGATTAACATGCTCTGGGGATATGTCCTCGTCATCGGATAGGAGGAAACTCTCATGCTGATCTGGGTCTTTAGCAGGAGACTGAGCAGGGGAGGGAGAGGGAGATGGCTTCTTTGATAACAATGGGTCCTTTGTAGGAAACTGATCTTCAGGTAGTTGATGCTCAGGAGAGACAACAACTGATACTTATGGATGCAAGGGATCATCTGATCTTAGATCTTCAATGAATCTTTCGATATCTGCAGCAGTTGAGAGGATGTCCTCTTGAACTTGTACATCTGAGAGAATATCTGCTGGAGAAGGGGATGGATATCTGATCTGAGCTGGCTGAGATGGAGATACTGAATTCTGATGTTGAGCGCTATATGAAGCAGGCTCCCCCTCAACTTTGCCACCCAAGGTGTCACTAGTTTGATGTAAAGGAGGAGATGGAATCCTGTCATCTGAAATATTGGGTTCTCTGGGGATATCTTCTTTTATAACAGGATCTTTGGATGCTTGAGCAGTGTTCTAATGTTTTATCTCATATCTCTGGATAGAAGAAATGGAGACCTTTTTCATGTGGTGGAGGGGATTTCCTTTGGATAAATTGAAAACTTCGGGATTAATCTCAAGGAGGAGTAGAGAAATAATCCTAGCAAAATTAAGGTGTTTTGCACTATCCTTGATCTTGTCCTGTAGCAACATTCCAAACTAGAACTTCTTTCGGCAGACAATGGCTTGCATAATGTCAAACATATGCATGGATATCTCTCGGATCGAATAGGTTTTGCACAGAATTACTTTAGAAATTACATCCACCAGGAATTTACCTTCTGTATTGAAATCTGCTCTATTTAAGGAATTGTCTTCAGGATCTGCTCCACAGAATAAGCTTGTTCTATCGGAATCTTCAGGACCTAAGTCATCCTATACATCTACCACGGGCAGTCGTAATAGAGTAGCTATGGAGGTCTTGTCCAGACGGATTTTTACCCCTTTTACCTTGGATTTCAGTACTGTACCATTTCTCTTTATCTTCAGATTATTGTAGAACTCTTCAACATCGGGAAGAAGAACCTTACACGGAGACTACAGGAGGAAGGTGAGTCTGGTTGTATCGAACAGGATCAAGAGATTACGGAAGTCATCCGAGAGGTCTGCTATCCCTTCAGGAGCAAGCTCCGAGCCGATCACAATCTTCGAGGGGGCCACCACTGAATTTCTGTGAAACTAAAATGGGGAAGGCGAAGCTCTACGGGCTTTGGAAGACGAATTGTCGACGGCTTACTCGAGATAATGGAAATCGTGGAAAGGATTTTCCAATTTTTTTATTTATATATAACCCTAATAAGGTTTAAGTAGGTATTTAAAGTTTAAATCATACCTGCGAGGGAGCGGCAAGAGTCTCGGTGTGCGAATATAGAAAAATAAAATTTTCAAAGTTCTGAAATTCTTGTATACTCGAGTATATTTCGTCATACACGTGTATGTTTCCATGTACTGGAGTATGTAAAGTTTGTACTCAAGTATATTTTTTACTTACACGAGTATATAATTCTAGTACTCGAGTATATTTTCATTTACTCGAGTATGTAAGTTTATCTACTCGAGTAAATTACCAAGTACTCGAGTATGTTAGAGCACTTACTCGAGTATATCATTTTGAAAATTATTTTTCTTGG
This sequence comes from Platanthera zijinensis, assembly GCA_039513925.1. Classification (NCBI taxonomy): domain Eukaryota; kingdom Viridiplantae; phylum Streptophyta; class Magnoliopsida; order Asparagales; family Orchidaceae; genus Platanthera; species Platanthera zijinensis. The sequence goes on from CM077092.1 coordinate 130,841,489, forward strand.
AGAAAATTTTACCTTCACCGATTTCTTCAACTCTGAGCCTTTGAATGAATCCACCATCACTATTCTTCTTTGTTGAGCATCCTGAGTTCCGTTTTGAAGAACGAAAACTTGGTCTCATCCAGCAGTTTAGTGAATATATCTGCAACTTGCCTGTTTTTGAAACATATTGTTGATCTATGTCTCCATTCTCTACATGCTCCCGATTGAAATGATATCGAAGAGTTATGTGCTTTGTCTGGCTGTGGGAGACTGGGTTATTGGCGATCGCTATTGCGCTGGACGAGTCACAAAACAGAGGAATGTTCTGGAACTTCATGTTGTAGTCTTCAAATTGATTCTTGATCCACAAAAGCTGTGCACAATAGCTGTCTGCGGAGATGTACACTGATTCAGCTGTTGAGATGGACATACAGTTCTGCTTCTTACTGCTCTAGGAAATAAGTCTCCTTCCTAGGAATTGGCATGTCCTGGAAGTGCTTTTCCTATCGTCTTTGCCTCCTGCAAAATCTGCATCGGAAAATCCAATCAGTTCACTATCATTACTTCTTGGGTACCATAAGCCAAGATTTGGTGTACCTTTAAGGTATCTCAAAATTTGCTTTGCATCACTATAATGAGATTCCTTAGAGTTCACCTGGAATCTAGCGCAAACACATGTTGAAAACATTATATCTGGTCTACTTGCGGTAAGGTAGAGCAGGGACCCAATTATGCTTCTGTACTTGGTTTCATCAAAAGGTTTCCCTTTCTCATCCTTGTCCAGAGACATAGCTGAGGCCATTGGAGTCCTCATAGAGGTTGCATTCTCCATTCCGAATTTCTTAAATAGCGCTTTGGTGAACTTGGTCTGTGAGATGAAAATTCCATCCTCAGATTGTTTCACCTGAAGCCCTAAGAAATACTTCAGCTCTCCCATACTTCTCATTTCAAACTTCCCTTGCATAAGTTTAGAAAACTTCTTGCAGAGGTTGTTATCCGTAGAGCCAAAAATAATGTCATTGACATAGATTTGCACTAGCAAAATCTTGCCTTTTATTTCCCTAAGAAATAATGTCTTGTCTATCTTTCCTCTTGTGAACTTGTTCTCAAGAAGAAAGCTAGACAGTGTCCCATACCAAGCTCAAGGAGCTTGTTTAAGACCATATAATGCTTTCTGCAGTAAATAAATATGATTAGGAAAAGTTGAGTCAACGAAACATGGCGGTTGCTCTACATACACTTCTTCCTTTATGTCACAATTCAGGAAAGCAAATTTTACATCCATCTGATAGAAGGTAAAGCCCTTAAGTGCAGCATAAGCAAGGAATAACCTGATTGCCTCTATTCTTGCCACTGGAGCATACATTTGATCGAAGTCGATTCCTTCTTCTTGACGATAGACCTTGGAAACGAGTCTTGCTTTGTTATTTATAATAGTTCCATCTTCGTCCATCTTGTTCCGGTAGACCCATTTTGTCCCGATGACGTTCTTACTCTTGGTTCTAGGAACAAGTGTCCAAACTTTGCAACGTTTGAACTGATTTAACTCTTCTTCCATGGCTAGAATCCAGGATGCATCCGAGTTTGCTTCCTCGAACTTCTTATGTTCAACTTGTGATAAAAAACTTAAGAATAAATTCTCTTTAGTTGTATCTCTCCGAGTTCTGACACCATCCCGGGGATCTCCTATGATCTGGTCCAAGGGATGATCCTTTAGGTGTATGAGCTCTAGAGTCCTTGCATCTGGGATCTCTTCAGCCACTGGAGTTGCATCTTCAGTTGGGATGAATTCTTCATCTTGATCATCTACATCTCCAATCAGGGTTGTAGAGGTGATCTTGATGAACTTTTATTTTTTATCTTCAGTAGGTTCATCCAGGCTGAGTTCCTTTATCTTTGTACCTACATCTTCAATGAGCACACTAGAAGAGTTGCTTTGCAGCAAACTCATCTCATCAAATACAATATATATCGATTCTTCTACCACCAGAGTTTTTCTATTAAATACACTATAGGCCTTACTATGACTACTATAACCTACAAAAATACCTTCAAAGCTTTTCTCTCTAAACTTGGTAGTGTGATACTTGCCGTTGTTAAGTACGAAGCACTTACAACCAAAGATTCTAAAATATGAAATGGTTGGTTTCCTGCCTTTAAGAAGTTCGTAAAGAGTCTTATCATGGTTCTTGTTGATGAGAGCTCAATTTTGCACGTGACAAGCGGTGTTGACGGATTCAGCCCAGAAGTACTCTGGAAGTGAGGCATCACTCAACATAGTCCGGCAAGCCTCTTTGAGTGTTCTGTTCCTTCTCTCAGCTACTCCATTTTGCTGTGGAGTGCGAGGAGAGGAAAACTTATGAAAGATACCTTGACTTTCACGGTATTCTATCATGGCCCCAGACTTGAATTTCGTTCCATTGTCACTTATGATTTTGACTACGGAGCAGTTGTATTCATTCTGGACTTGACTAACAAAATTAGTGAAACTATTGAAGGTATCTGACTTGTGTTTTAGAAAGAACACACACGCAAAGTGCGAGTAATCATCCACAATAACCAACATATATTCCTTACCTCCCAAACTTCTAACTTGCAGTGGACCGAACAAGTCCATATGAAGAAGCTGTAAGCTTCTATTAGAATCCTTGCCTATAATGCTTTAAAATGAACTCCTTGTTTCTTGCCTTTTATACAGGCATGACAAGGGCTGTCCTTAACGCACTTGACATTAGGGGCATCACGTACTAAGTTCTGAGAGAATAGTTTATTAATAGTTTTGAAATTAATATGTGTTAGTCTCTTATGCCATTGGTCAGCAAGACATGCACTACTTTTTGCTAAAAGACATACTGGTGTAGTGGAGTCAATACAGATGAAATTTAAACAGAAAATATTTATGCTTCGAGTTCCTGATAAAATTGTTTCCATGTTGTCAACTGATTTTATCAAACACTTGTCAGCATGGAATTCAACCACGTATCCTTTGTATCATAGTTGGCTTATGATGATGAGATTGTGTTCCAATCCTACAACATAGGCTACATCCGAAAAGGATACGTTACCATTAGTAATCATACTGTAGCCTTTGGTAATTCCTCGGTCTGAACCTCCAAAGATGACCTTTGGTCCTTTTAACACCGGTGAAAAGTTCTGGAGTAGGTTCCTTGTCCCGGTCATATGCCGAGAACATCCACTCACCAAATACCAGATTAGCGTTTTAATGGCCTTTGGACGTACCTGCAATTATAATCACTTAGCCTTAGGAACCCAAACACGTTTGGGTCCTTGGTCTCGAGTTAGAATACTCCCCCTACGAGTATTATCCTCATGAGTTGTCATTCTCACGTTGCTAACTTGAGGAGTTGCAGCATTTTTTGGATTGAACCAACAATCTATGGCAAATGACCAACTCTACCACAACACCAACAGTCGAATCTATTGTATCTTTGCCTTATAATCTCCTGCTTGACCTTCTTGAGAGGAGGTCAAGCAGGGGTAGTATCCTTGGAGGAAGAATCTTCATGATGATGACAACTACATGAAGTCTTCTCCTTCATAGGCTTTTCCATAACAAATTTTACCTTTGGTGCCTTCTTGATGTTATGACCATGAACAAAAGGTCCATAGCTCTAAAGTTGAATCTCTTCATAAGGTTCCTTGAAGACACTCTTGCCAAAGTCACGAGTGCGAGTCCAACCTTGGTACCTTGACTTAGGCTTCTCTAGGATCGGCCTAGTGAAGTGTCCATAGGTGGACTCAAAGTCGAATTCGTTCGAAGGAAAAATAACTTTCTTGAACGAGACTGGCGCCAAAGGATCTTTCCCTTTTTCCTCGGCCAAGGCCTTCTTCGCATCCATCTTCTTTCTCTTGGCCTTCCTTCTCCTAGAGGATTTACTAGGAGAACCTTTGTGGCCTAGACCGGCACCCTTGCCCTTAGCTGATAATTCAGCAATCAGAGGAAGTACAATCTTAGGCTTAGAGAAACCTTCTACAAGTTTCTTTTCAGCCGAGGGTTGTTCTTCCAACTCCTTGCTGATTTTTTACTTAATATCAAGGTGCTCAAGAGCCTTGTTATATTCTTCAATAGATTTATTGAAGTCTTCCTTGAGAGAGTCAGTCTTTGAGACTTCTTCTCTTAAGGCGCTCTCTGTAGCTTTTAGAGACTTTATCTCTTTAGCTTGAGTTTTCACGACTCGGCGACATTTGTCGTAAGCCTCGAGTAACTCCTTATATTGTACCATGAGTTCAGATTCATCCCCAGTGGGATAACCCTCTTTCTCATCATCATCATCATTAGATTCTGAAAGAGGGGTGTGAGATTTTACCTCCCCAGTGAATTGGGGGACTTGTTCATCATCAGTTAGAGCCATTAGCCCAAAGTAGGCTTCTTCCTCTTCTGCACTCGACTAAGATGAGTCGGAGTCACTGAGGGTTTTGCCTTTCTTGGCCAACAGGATCTTTTCTGTCCTCTTTTTACTATAGGACTTCTTCTTTTCTCTTTTGCAACCCTTTTTCTTATTGTGGGGAAAATCCGCAATGACGTGACCTGGCTTATTACAGGAATAACAAACGATGTCAGTCGAATAATGTTAATTCGGTTTAGAACCATACCTATTGTGGCTGCTTGAGCCTTTTTTATGGCGATCACCATCATTGCGTGATTTTCTATAGGAGGCATCCTTGCCTTTCCATTGCTTCTTCATGTTCAAGAATTTCTTGAACTGCCTTGAGAGTAGAGAGAACTCTCCATCAGATAGCTCTGAGCTAGAGGAGCTTGGCTCAGATGATTCTTCTTCATCAGCTTCAGGAGCTAGGGCAGGAGAGCTAGCCTTTGTCTTCCTTGAACTATCTGCCTTCAGAGCAACATACATCTCCTTGGATGTAGACCTGCTCATCTCTTCTTCAGCTTTTCTTGAGTTGATTTGGAGCTCGTAAAACATAAGCTTTCCTAATAGATTCTGCGGGTCCGTCTCGGCTAACCTTCGGAACTCCCGAATGGCGCATTCCTTATTATCCCATTCCTTGGTCAGGGATCTTAAGAATTAGTCATTCAGTTCCCCATTTGTGAAGACTCGACCATAAACTCTTAGTCCATTGACTATCTTGAAAAAGTTCTCTAAGGTATAAGGTATGGCTTCCTTTTGACCTTGCCTGAAGGCTTCATACTTTTGATTTAGAAGGGATCTCCGATCATCCCTAACTTCTTTAGTGCCTTCCATTAGAGTAACCAGGTATTGCCACATCTCCTTGGCAGATTTGCAATGAATCAGATTTTGCAGCATCAAGTCATCAACTGCACTTGCTATAATATTTTTAGCTTTCTTGTCCAGGGAGACAAGTGCAATCTCATCCTTATTCAAGTCCATCAACTACTTTGGGACTTGTCTGGTTAGATCTATAGTAGATGCAATCATAGGAACATACGGACCTTCTTCAACAATCATGAAGATCCGAGGGTCCACTGCTTCCATGAAGAGTTTAACTCTTTCCTTCCACATAGGAAAATTATTCTTGGTGTATATAGGGAGCTTGGCAAAATCCTTGGTCTTACTCATGCTTGATACTCATCTAAAGACAACTTTGGAAGGATCAGATCAAGGTGTTAACCTTTTAACGATCAATCACCCTCTGATATCAATTGAAAGATATAAGTTGTCTACCTAAATCGCCTAGAGGGGGTTGAATAGGTGAGATGTGCGTCTAATGCGGAATAAAAAATTTAGCGACAAGCACAAATAAGTAAGCAAGCAATCACACAAACGACAAGAGATTTATAGTGGTTCCCCGATCTTGGCTACGTCCACTTTCCTCACTGATCTAGCAAATCACTAGACTCGACTACTCCACTATCTTGGATTGCAAACCAATACTACACCTCAGAACCACGTTCCTATAAAACTCGATCCCAAACGGATCTACACTCGGAAGATAGAACTTCCTACCACTCGGAGATAAATCTCCTACAAAGGAAAATTGTTTGAGGAAAATTACAAACAAAATAAAACAAATCTGGATCTTTGGCTTTGTCTTCTTCGTTGAGAGCTTTCGGCTTGGACAAGAAATGTTGAAGAAGTCTTGACAGAAATTCACGAATCTGAGATCTGGAATCACAACGATCAAATAAAAATATCAGAGATCGATGAAGCACGAAGTGATCGGATGATTCTTCTTGGTTCTGGATCGCTTGAGAATTAGAGATCGGCAGTAGCGGTTGTGAGAAGGACGATCAAGAGCTCTTTCCGAAACCAGTAATGGCGGTTGAGAGAAATTAGGTTTTCGGAAAATTCTTTCTTAATATTCTCTGTATTCTTAAAAAAAATGTTGTTGATTAGGTCAAATCGGAAAGGACCTACTTATAGGCGAGCTGCAACGGTCATACTAATCTTTACTAATGACACGTGGACCAATCAGAAAATAGTAATTCAAAATACCCGTTGAATCTGGACTTAGAAATATTCCAGGAAATCTGAACCAATATACCCGAGAGAAATGATATACTCAAGTATAAGAGGTTTGCTACTCGAGTAGATAAGAGAGGAATATACTCGAGTACAAGGAGAGAAACTACTCGAGTATCTTGGGAAGAACTACACGAGTGACTAGAGAAACTACTCGAGTATAGCAGGAAACAACTACTCGTGTAAGATAAGACCTACCAGAGTATGGATTAATATACTCGAGTGTAAACACAAAAATACTTCTCAGAAAAGAAAACTTGAAGAACATACTCGAGTACAAGAATTGAAAATACTCGAGTATAGAGAAGACAATCTACTCGAATAGAAACAAAGGATCCACTCGAGTACCTGAGCAACTACTCGAGTATAAAATAAATTTACTTGAGTACAAAGTCACTTACTCGAGTGTATCAGGGAAGTACTCGAGTATGTGGACTTGGAAAAGTTCAGACAGAATACAGAAAGCTCTACTCGAGCATAATACATAGCCTACTCGAGTGACTAACAATCTACTCGAGAAATAAAATATCACCTACTTGACTAAAATAAATCTACTCGAGTAAAAGCTCAAATACTCGAGTATACAGAGTCTTCTCGAGTATGTCCAAGGATCTACTCGAGTACTAAGTCACGCACTCGAGTATGTGAAGGATACAACTCAAGTATGTGGACTTAGAAAAATTCTAGACTGAAATAATCTTCAATACTCCATAGTCCATAAGTCCAAATACATATAGATGAAGTGCATCCCAATAAAGAGGCTATACCTGAGTCAACACCTTGGATCACACAATAAGGGATTACATTGTATGGTCCTGTGTTTGGTGACCCACTATTGGCTGACATTGGTATACACTTGGCAATAAGGTCCTGCATACATACAACTCAAATACAATATCAAATACAACTTAATTCATCTTAGTTCAAGGTCTGACTTCCTACAAATCTGAGGTATTGTGGAGACAATTTCCAACAGAAGCTATGCCCCAATCAGTGGAAAATTCTAAAAGAATATCTTGTTTCCAAACTCCCTTAAGATTCGCAAAGGATGGACTTGCCGATTCGTTAATATTTTTAAGGTGCTGGAGGGCATCCGTTCAGGGGTGAGACAAGTCAAAACCAAATCATCCACATAACGGTGGGAGACTCTCCGATACAAACTAGCAAGTAATTTAAAGGACGCATTTTGATAAATTAAGATGTTAAGAATGCGCCTAATTAAATTAAAACTGTGAGGGGTGAACCCATGTGCAACATGACTTGAGTTAACAGTAGAAAATAACGAGACTAAGTCTGGTGGCACGGGTGCTTTAAATTCATTAACAATTTCAGTGGAGTCCAATGTCGTAGTTTTAAATTTAGATTTAAATTTAGATTTAAATTTAGATTTAAAAATTTCACAAAGAAATGCCTGCGGAAAATGCTCATCGCCAACTATAGTGTTGGACGCTCCCGGATTTGAAAGGTAGTGTGGGAGACACAACTCAACATACCCAACTACGTTCACTAATATGTGCATGCACGGATCATCAAAAGGCGGAGGATAAATGCAAGCGACCGGGCTTGGCAAATAATTGTGTCTGGGGGACACCACATCAAAACGTACCATCTCCATGGAATCACTAGCAGTCACAAACGAAGCCTTACCCAATACAAAGAGGTCAGATGAACGGTCCATCCTAGGAACAACATAGTCAGATCTATGAAATGTAGTGGAAAGACTGAACGTGACAACTAACAAATCGCTCACACACATCTGTCTAGGTAAGTCTAATGGGGGAGCTGGATAATTAAACATCTTCAGATATCTCGGGCTAGAAATGACAAGCTCGTTCCCTAACATGTCATCTAATCGAGTCAAGTGAACCAAGGGAGGAGTCGATATGGTTTATCCCGGAGGAGGAACTAAATCATACTCACCGTCAAAACATGGATTCAACGTCCAAGAAAAACCCTTCAGGTACAAGCCATCAAAATCGAAGGAAAAAAAATCAAACATTATATTCATCCTTACCGAAATATCAGCTGACATGTCTTCCAACACACTAGATAATTCATCCAAATCAGAATCAGTATTGGTCTCAAAAGTAGGCAAAATCATACTCGACAAAATTTCTCATCCATTTTGGGCTTCTGGCGAAGGAGCTAACATCAAAGAAATGTCTATCGGGTCCTTAGTGCTACCGTCATCCACAAATAGCCATCCCACACAGGGTAAATCTTCCAAAACATCACATCCTTCGCTAACCAAATCTTCCCACGAAGTAGGTACATTGTCTAAATCAGGATGGAGGGTTGGGCAAATTGAATCCCGGGGAGAATCTAAATTAGTATGACCATCAAGCAATAATGATAATATAAATGAACTTTCTCCCGGATGTACACCACTAAGATTATCCCAAGATAAACATCCATCCCAAGGTGACTCTTCCAACACCGTTCAAACTTCTACCAATCCTGGATCAATCATAATAATATTGTGATCCTCACTCGCACTTATCTGACTGGATTGATCTAATGGGGAAACTAAATAAATGGGCACCTCAATATGTTCCGGGCTAGAAGGAACTAGCTCGTATTCTAGAGGGTCATCACCTAAATCAGTAATAGCTAAGCTCTCAACATAGGGTGACTCAGCCAGGATTGTCTTCTGTCTCAGGGTCTTTAGAAGACTCCATAACTATCACGGGAGACGCCTCAGAAACATAGTTGAAAGGAAGAGGAGACGATTACTCAGAGGAGAAATCCTCATCCAGGTCACTAGGGTAACCAATCTCCTCATCATCACTCAAATCGCCATCGTATTCAGCCTCCTCCTCAGTGACGGGCACAGTCCTAGACATAGCCTCAGACTCAACAGGAGAGTCAACAACTAATTCAGGAAACTCGGGGAGAGACTTAATAGGGCCTATGAGCGTAATCGGGGTAGGATGCTCAATAATGCCAAGAGTAGGTGCACCACTTGACACATATGTCGTAATCGTTTGCCTACCTTTACGGGTAGGATTACTCTCACACCACGAGCTCATGGCAGTCCTAGCAGTCCTAGCAGTCATTTGTCTAGAACTCGGGATATGGAACCTCACTATTTCCCTTCCTCTATAGGTGGGTGCAGGTACGCTAGGGGTAGCTCTACCAACCTGGGGAAAGGACCAATCGTGGGATAATATGTCACTTCTATGATCAGGCTTGGTTCTAGTACCATAACAATACTGGCTATCGGATGTCGGGCAAGTACGAAGGCGGTATGGGGAATCAAAATTTGCTGAGAGAATTCTTCGCATGTGCGGCCAAGCAAAAGGATAGCTACCAGGACCACACTCTTTCTCTTCGTTAAGCCAAAACTCGCGGGCTCGACCTCTTAACCCCCTCAACCCAGTGTCTAAAATACTTGGGATCCCCATAACCATCATAGGTAAAAATATTAGTGTGTAGATAAGTTAGGGGACGATTGGAAGCGTAAACGTCGAAAGCTATTTCAGTGTGAACTAGAGAGGACACTCGATCCAGATTTTGTGCGAATGCAAAGAAAAGGGTACCTCAACAACTAATTCTAGGAAAGATGGAAATGTTCCCGCCTAATAGCTAGGGTAAAAATATATATTTTTAGTTTGCTTGCAAAAAATAATATGAAGATTATTAAATTTTTTTTTTTATTTTGCTGAAAAAAACAAAAAGATAGTCCACTATTTGCAAACCAAAATTAAAAATCTATAAAGATTTAATAAAAATAATAGCTTATTAAAAATAATTTTTTTTTTATTTCTTACTAATAAAATAATAGAGGATTTCCAGAATTATATTTTCTTTGAAATTTGAAAAAAATTGAAAATTTTAGGCCGCTATTTGCAGACCATAAATTAAAAAAATAATTTATATGAATTACCATGCAACGAGTGAGTGCATGTTAACGTGCCAAATAAGAGGGGGAGGGTGCCAATTAGGAAATTGACGTGAACCTCCCTCTGGTACCAAATTGATGTAGGCTTACCTTTTGGGCGTTATGGTGATTGACGTAACTAACGCAAAGCTCTCCGATAACCCTCACGCAATGATCAAGCCTTAAGCGTAGCAATGACACAATTTGTATTTTCAATATTAAGAGATTACGGAGGGTTCGCAAAGCACTTCAAGATAATGCCAAGGCGATAGGCCAAGGTCCTATCAAGCGAAAGGAACCCACACGGTTCGGTCGAGCGTAGTTGTACCAAAAGAGAATCCACCGAAAACAAAAGATTCGGACAAGGGTGGTTCTCTCCCAACAACAAAAAAACGAGGGTCGCCATGCCTCACGAACTTAAATGGGAAAAGGAAAACACCAACAAGATCAATGAAGAAATTAACCATGAAAATTCAAGTTTTTCACAAGCCACGCAACACGCATATGCCACAAGATCTATCATGAGGGAAAATCACAGAGTAGAAGATATATTCGTTACCCAATCAGAATGGATGATTCTGATTACTCTCTACTTGGATCGACCTTCAATGGCTCCACAAGAGTCATGCCAGATGGAGAGTAACTTCTTCTCCTTCGTCGCTTCACGCTGGGGTTTAAGAATCCACAAAAGGAAAGCCTCTTGCCTTGGCCGAATTTCTTCAAGAAGGGGGTTGATCGGTTTTTGGTGAGGGGGAAGGTGGTGGTCGGGTTTGGGAGAGGTATTGAAGCCTGTGGCCGAATATTGGAAAGGAGGAGGAGGTAGAGAGGGGGGAAAGAAAGGGGGAGGCCGAAATTTTGGATAGGAGGAGAGGAGAGGAGGAGGAGGAGGAAACAAATTTTACAAGAGGGGAAGAAAGAGGAGGTGGGGAAATTCAAATTTTGAATCCTTAGTTTTAAATTTTTCATTCTCTCCTCAATCCTTCATGAAAAGGCCTATATATAGGCTACACCACTCAATCTTCACCGTACAATATTAAACCACTCATGATGGCTACTGGTGCCCATCGTGTCATAACAAAATAATAATTAAAGACATTAAATAAAGATAGCAATTGATGGTTATAGACACCCATCATACATGAAATTCAATAACATTGCAAAATAAAATAATAATAAAACAAAACATAAAAAGTGACTTAATAATAAATAATAATTTATTAATAATTATTAATAATTATTAATATATTGGTTTGCACCGCGGGGGGATATTTTGGCATCGCTCAACATGGTTGTCACGACACCGCAAGTCTTTATCTGGAGGCGGAGAAATAATTTTCGTAAGCATGTCGTCATCATCTTCAACATGTTGAGGGTCGTCATCTCCATCATGAGTACTTTCTTGGTAGCTATTATTATAGGGGAACATGATTATATAAAGATGATCCCCCACCTGTTTCTGAAATCTAGGGCGCACATGCGAAGCATATCTTCCATCGTCCTATATAACCTCTTGGTCTGACCATCCTTCTGACGATGAAATGCCATGTTGAACTTCATCTTGGTACCAAACAATTGTTGAATATGCTTCCAATTGTTTGACAAAAAGTGCCCTTCTCAGTAACTAATGACGTTATGCGACACACTGTGCAATCGTACGATCTGTCTAACATTAAGTTCGACCAACTTTTTCATTGAATCGTCCATTTGATTTGGAATGAAGTGTGCTACTTTAGTTAACCGGCCCACTATCACCCAAACAGAATCTTTTCGGCATTACGATCTTGGCAAAACTGTGCATGGAATCCATAGATATATCATAAAACTTCAATTCCGGTATTGGAAACAACATCTTGAATCCACTGAGTTTTTGACATTCCTCCTTCACTAGGGCGCAAGTCTGGCACATCGCCACGTAGAGTGTGTTGGATCTTATGACGCCCTTAGAGGGGGGGGGGGGAGGGTGAATATGGGCTCTATGGAATTTTAATTCTTAAATAAAAATATCAGAGTTAATTAATGAAGTTATGAAATATTTTATAGGAAATTATATTTTATTTATCTGTAAACCAAAATATTATTTTAATGATTACTTTTTAGGAAATTCTGGAATTCAATATTACTTTACTACTGTTAGGGATATCACTATCGCTCAGCGCTAGATACAAATATTGAATTCAAACAGTGTATTCAAAAAAGCAATTTGTAATATATTTTACTTTATTGCTATTGATAGATAAAATAATATTTAAAACATTTTATGATAATAAAATCAATATAATGAGACTATAAATGCCATGATTTTATTTCATAATAAATTGATTAAAAAATACAATGTACCTCTATAAAGCTAGAGATCGAGGCTATGAAAAATATAAACCTCTTTTTGATTTCACCGGTCCATCTACAAAGAACCGGCCGGCTATAGCATATCTCTTCCTAGATCTTGTTACTAGCCTTCCCTAGATCTCACCACGATCTAGTCACTGCTCATAAGGCGGTGAAAGCTCCCTAAGCAACACAAGGACCTAGAAGCCATGCACAAGGCGACGATTTCCTCTTATGCCACACACGAACCTAAATACACAAGGCAATGATTTCTCTACCGATTACAAAGATGATAAGATAAGTTACAAAATAGAAATTCAGAATAAAAACTCCCTCTAAATAAAGCTTTGAAAACGACGTTGAATCCTTGCAAAGATTGCCTGAGATGTTCTGCACGAACTGTCACTTCTTTGCTCTTGAACGTTCTTGGGAAAGTGGGAGTTTTCATAAGGCTAAAGCTCTCTGGATGGAATGCACGAGAAATAATTCTCCAGGTAATGAAATTCATTATCTCCATAGAAGAATTCAGCCTTTTATATTTTTGTGATATCGCCCGATGATAGTGGCTATCACCCTCCGGCAATATCATTTCTGGCTGCGACGTGTCCCATGATACTAAGGTTTTCGTTGGATATTTTGATCGTAGGGCTATCTCCGGCGATTTCAGATATCTGCTGGCGATACTGCCAAAGGGTGCACTTGGTGGATAGATCTTGTGGAACATTGCCTTCATCACACTGACGTCATTTTCGCCATCGCTCGGTGATAGTGGCTATCTCCATCGATCTCTCCTTTTCACTTTTGCCATCCGAACCTTTTCCAAACAATAGATGACTTAGTTCTTATTCGGGAAAGGGGTGGCACGTTCTATAACACTTCCTGGATTGAAAGTAATGGTCTTTTCAAGTTTAGTACGCAAAACTCGTCCTTTTGTTTTTTCCTAAAGTATGCACACCCTTGTATCATGCCCAGGACGAAGAACTTGTCTCCTCATTCAACCTGTATAACCTGCACACTATAAACACACAAAATACCAGATCAAATACATTATGGTATTTGTTATTCTCAAACCAAGAGATACGGAACGCATGATCCAACATAGTGTAATGTCCTTCAACCCGATCACCAGAACAACTTTTTCATGTCTTTATACATTTTTATGCTCGTATTATAGCCTTGCGACTCAGCGCATCCATGACCACATTTCCCTTGCCGGGAATATAATTAAACTTGAATATATTGTCCCCGAGGAACTCCATCCACCTCCATTGTCGCATATTTAAGTCCTTTTGATCTATGTAATACATCATACTCTTATGGTCCTTAAAGATATAGATCTTCATGCCATATAAGTTGTGCCACCATAGCTTAAGAGCGAATATCACAGTCATAACTCCAAGTCATGGACTGCGTAATTCCACTTATGTACTTTCAGTTAGCGAGATCCATAGGCTATAATATTTCCAAACTTCTAAAAAACACAGCCTAAGCCGATCTCTGAGGCATTGCTATAAATTTCAAAGCCTTCTGTTCCATATGGCGGGCACAACACAGGATTTGTAATTAGATTACTCTTAAACTCTTCTATAGCTCGCAGGCACTCTGGTATCAAGAAAAACTTCTCCTCTTTTCTTATCAATATAGTGAGAGGTAAAGCAATCCTCAAAATATTCTCTATGAATCGCCTGTAATTGTCGGTAAGTCTAAGGAAACTCTTGACTCCCGCTACAGAAGCAGGTATATGCCACTCGCATATCACAGCTATCTTTATCGAATTCACTATAGTACCCTCTCCACTGACTACATGACCCAGAAATGCCACAGATGATAGAAAAAACTCACACTTAGAGAACTTGATATATAGTTGATTTCTTCTCTGGGTATGCAGAACCAATCTCAAATTATTTGCATTATCCTCTTCTGACATTGAGTATAATAATATGTCGTCAATAAAGATAATCACAAACAGGTCCAAATACTCTTTAATGATCTTGTACACCAATTCCATAAACACTGATGGCGCATTAGTGAGCCTAAACGACATCACAGTGAACTCATAATGCAAATAACATGTGCAAAACACTGGCTTAGGAATTTCACTTTCCCTGATCCTCAACTGGTAGTAGTCGAACTTAAAATATAGCTATGAATAGTTGGTTGATCCAACCAACTGAACAAACAGATCAGCGATTCTCGGAATCTAATACTTGTTATTCTCTGTTAGCTTATTCAGTTCACGGTAGTCAATGCATAGACGCAAGCTTCCATCCTTATTTTCAGAATGAGGACCGGTGCACTCCAAGTTGATATACTTGGACGTGTATATCCTTGCTCTTGTAACTCTTACAACTGAACTTACAGTACCATCATTTCTTTAGGAATCTCACAGTTTGGTGAGTGTGACACAAGTTTTGCACCTTACAACAACTCATTAGTGAAGTCAATCCCTTATTTGGGTAGAATTCTAGGGAGATCCTTAGGAAAAACATATGTAAACTCCGACATAATAGGGGCATCACTCAAACAGGATTTCGGATCCACAGTCTCAAATAGTGTGAAGAATTACTCTGCTCCATTCTGAACTACCTTGACCACTTGGAGAGCAGACAACAGTATCTTGCTCACTCCACGCATAACAGAAAATTTATGCTCCCATTCGGTATTTTGTCCCAATGTGACCTCCTTAGAGTTGCAATCCATATTGGCATGTTGCTCCGAGAGTAAGTCCATGCAAGAGAATACATAGAACCCCAATATCAGCAACACAAATGCTTCCCACCCAAAGTCATAAATTCCTATTCGCACCTTAACACAAAATCTCAACCCTTGTTCACCCTTTACCCTTACAAAATATTATACCAATCATATATTCTAGTTCTAATAAAAGCATTATTATAAATAACACAGATTGAAGGACAAAAGGGATACGATGTGCCCAATCAAAAGTGTTCTTATTGGCCATGTGAACAATAGGTTTGAACCAAGTTTATGCATGTAAAACATACATTCTTTTCCACAGTATAGTAGTCTATTACAGCTACTTTCTTATTCATACTCGTAATGTTATTTTATTTTGCCATCATTGGAGGGCCACCGTGACAGTCTCGAGCACAATGTCCCATTTTCCCATATGTGTAGACAATAAGTAGACATCTACCTGCAACTTCTCCAGCTTCTTTATTCATCTTTGGATGATAATTGGGAAACTCCTTTGAATAATGACCCTCTTGATGACAAATATAACAGGTATGTGTAACATTTCCTGTATCTTCTCAAGACCTAGCCTTCTTCATCTTTAGAATACCGCTGTGACAGTCTCAGGCTATATGACTGGGCTTGCGATAATTATAACAAACAATCGGGCCTCCTCGCTCAGTCATTGCACCCGAAATAATTGAATAAACTGTCCCAGCCGATTTTGACCTCCTGTTCCACCTACGAGACCCAGACTTTGAAAAGTTCGATACTTTAAGCTCTTGCATCTTGTGTACTTTTTCCCAATCTACCTCCAACGATCTAGTCAACTCTACAATAAGAAGTCATATATCATTTCCACCAACATGTGTTCTAGCCATCATAAGGACAGGAGGCTGCATAATCCTTTCAAGTTGGGCATTGATCATTGCGAAGATCGCATTAGCTATCAACCGAACTGTTTCCACAAATGGAGGAGGTATACACATTGTGCATGACTGTCCATAGAACGTTGGGGTTCAGACTATGTGGCATAACTTGTAGTTTCTTATCATCGTGAAACACATAATTTAGCGTCTAGACAAATTGCAAATCAGCAATCACAAGAACATGCAGGTTCCACAAACATTTGTATTTTCATTCCTTAGTGGACATTCATGGGTTCTTTCAAGTTATAATTGTAACACGAATACATGTGTTCACCACCCTATAAAAGAATTCAAATACGAATTTGAATAAGAAAGACTGACACCATAATCTGATACAAAATTGTAATGCCCCTATTCATCACATAGGATATAACACAAGAACCGGCCAGGGCCCCACGCCATATTCCATAGATAGTTAGCGGAATTACATATTGAGACTAAACCAATTTACTCATCCTAACTTAGAGTGCATTTTAACGGAAATAATTAAAATTTCTTGGAATCCAAACGCAGGAATATCCACTACCAACAATATAGGAATGATATCCAAAATACACAAAATGTTATGGCCTTACGTCATTACAACTATTTTCTCAATAATATTTGTTTTACAGCCATTGACACACAGTGTAAGACCCCATTTTTTTTCTTTTTAAAATCACCGGGGTCTTAGACCCAGAACCGCTGCTTTGCGGTGGCACCTTCACACCCGGGAAGGTCGCCACTACAAAATGCCGAACTTGCCGGCCGATCGATTGCAGAAGTGTAGAATAAAGTATAAGAGTAAGAATGAACTCAAAACAAGTCCACAAGAATACATGTATATAAAACAAATATCTCCACGAAGGGAGTGTCCACAACATTAATATATAAAGTACTGAAAATAGGGCTCATGCCCGATACAACCAAATCCTCACTACAAGTCACTCATTGCAGAAGAAAAACTAGAACAACAACTAACGATCGGGACTCACTATCCTAGATGTCTGAACTCCGGTGCTAGACTATCCCGTCTCCATGCACACTGACCTCTGGGGCTGCATCTCCAAGTTCGGCTTCACGATCCCCTAAAATGATTTGGTCTGAAAACTGTTAGTCTAAAAGACTAAGTCCTATCATCCCCCACCTCTACCACATGTCTCCTAGGCACCGAGCGGGGAGAAGGAAAGGGAAGCTATGAAGGTGGAGTGTAACAAATGTAAGCAGGTGGCGACGGAACTAAACTAGCAGTTCCATGAGATAAGCAGCAGTAATAAAAGTATGAAAGACAGAACATGAAATATATAACCTTAACTTATATGGAAACACATAAGCTAAAGGATCTTCTGCAAGGCTCCCATCATATAAAAAGTCCCATACAAATTTATACGATGGGGTGTTGGTTTACAATCAAGAAATATCTATATAAAGAATATAAACCTTATCTTATAAGAACGCTCACACGAACTTATAAGCCAAGGGGTTGTTTTGCAGGGCCTATTATATAAAGCGTCCCATACCACTTATACAATAGGTGTCAGGGGTTGATGCAATGATGATGCTATGACATGCAAATATGCTATGATGTGATCATGAAAGTGCAACTCACCCACCAGACTCTGTGCACACAGACCTTTAGTTCCCCCTTTCTGGAGCCTAACCTCCCAGGATACCTTTGTAGTGGCAAACGGAAGCGGTGGGTTGGGCCTCGCCCACCTCTAAACCGGTATCAACAGTACTAGTAAGACCTATCGTACCCCTCAACGCTGGTGCACTAATAGGAGCTCCTGCGTACTATTGTCGGCTGGCGCACCGTACTTTATTTGGCTAAGTGTAAAACCACACCCGCTGAGTCAACGTACTCGTTTCAGTGTGACGACCCTCCAATACCGAAGTCCCACCACCTTATATCTTATGCACATGCAATATTAATGTATTATCCACCGAGCCAAAGCTCCCTGGACTATCCCGTCCGTCATAGCCAACAACCGAGCCAAAGCACTCCGGGCTATCCTGCCCGTCACAAATATCTATCGAGCCATCGGCTCACCAGGCTACCCTGCCCATTTCCACAAAAATTGAGCCTACCTCCCGAACATCCTAGTCACCCTATCTCCCCGAGACACCGGGGTGTGTGAAAGTGAACCACTAGTTATACTAGTTACTCTTTAAAATTTATTATTCCTATGGTTTACATTAGACTAGGACTTCCCAAGACATACCCGGTGAAGGGTTCTCGAGGGCACTAGGAACTACGATTGGCTGAGGCCCAAAGCTCCCTTTCGCAAGGCAATTAATATTATTGATTTCTACCCATGACAATTCCTCTCTTTTATTTCAGTGTGACTCCCCTAAGTGTGTTTAAGCTCTCCGAGCTAGCATATTTCAGTTCTATGTACTATATGCAGACCGTGCTAAGCTATATAGTGCTCCCACTAGGGGGTACTCCATTTACTCATCCAATAGATCCATAACAATTTCTGGGAGTCTACCATGACCTATTTAGACTAACTCTAGAGTTTCATAATTTTCCTTATTATTTGGGCATTTAATCTAATTAACCTAAGACTCTGAATGCCCTACTTGAGCATGAAATGCACTTTTAAATAAAAAACAAATCACCACAAAATTATGATAAATACTAGGTAACATTTCTACAGCAAATCCAATATCTAAGAATTTTCAGAATTGTTTAGGCTCCAAATCCACAATTTAGAACATAAAGTCAATATGACCATTTTAAGAAGCAAAAGCCGACAATATTATTCTAAAAATTATAATAAAAATCCAGTAAGTCCACCATGGCCTAAAAACACTCTAGAAGTATTCTCCCAAATTTCAAGTGAATAGTAGCACCTAATTTAATTTTAAAATCAATAATTCCATATCCATTGGTTATTGAAGCAAGTGCTATAAAAATTCATCTAACAATTATGACAAAATTTCAGGAGATAGATAATGATCTAAACCTAACTCTAACCAAGTTTTACAATTTTCTAAAACATGAGGGGCTCTGAATCTAATTAAAAGTGATCTTCCAGATTTATAACTTTGTAAAACAAGTACTATTTCTAATCGCCTAAAAATTATGAGAAAATTCCAGAGCCAACTTAATTACATAAAACACTCACTGACAATGTTTCATAATATCTTGTAGCAATAATGGGCTCTATATCTATTTTTGATCAGAAATCCACAATACATAATGTATGAAATAAGTACTTAAAATAATCATCTAAAAATTCCAAAACAAATACAGAGGGAACTATCATGATGTAAAACTTCCAAATACTAAATTTCACAACTTTTCGATTGACAGAAATATCATAACAAGAAAAATCAACTTAAGGACACAACTAGGGTTATCAAGGAAGTACTGATTTTATTATCCCAAAAATTCCACCAAAATTATTTTAGCACTATTTTTATCAGAGAAATACCTTGCCCAAGTTTCAAGTTATTGTGAGGTGTTTTGATTTCCTAAACCCAAATATTTGGCTTGTGACCTAAACTAGGATTAGGGATTTGAGGGGGTTAAAGGCTTCCAAATTCAATAAAACTTCAACCAGAGGACCATAGACACCCTATGATCCATTCCACCATGTCTCAAGTCATTCCAAGGTCATTTGATCCCATTACCTTCAATCCCTAAAAATCTCCAAAAAAGGAGCCTACCCTAAGGTTCTAGGGCTACCCTCCCCAAACCACCCCAAATCCCATTAGAGGGTGTTACATGTAATATAAAATCAGTGGCAAAAAAATGAGCCTCTGTTGAGGGGATTTGACCACTCAAACACCAAAAAGAGCACTTTGACCTAAATAACCCTATAAGGGTAAACCTAGGGTTGGATCAATCCCTAACCAAAACATTTCCAAATAAGATGAAATTTTCACCAGAGCCCTAGCATTCCCTCTAAGACCACCAACCCAAATTTTGGGGAGTTTGGAGATGTTTAGGACACCTAATTAATTAATTCATGGATTATTAAATTTTTACGAAAACTATAAAATATGTTCTCCAAAAATTCCCATTTTTGTATATGTTCTAGGAATAGGTAAGAGTGACACCCATCCAAAAGTTTAGGTCATTTGGATAGCTGGATTGGTCGAAGCACGCAAAATACTATCTGGTCTAGCCTAGGTATAGACCCCACAAAAATAGGTGTTGTGGTCAAACCACTTACCCAAATTGGTTCAAACAAATTTTAAAATAAACTAGACTTCACGAGATACAACTTTAATATTGGCCATATTTTCTGTAGGAGGGCCTAAGTAATTTTAATATTTAATTTAAAAGAGTCCAGTAAACAGGACAAAAATTCAGAATTTAATAAACATGATCCACCACGAATCTTGAAGCAGATCCAACGCCTTCTGGTCATCTTCTTCCTCCAGCCAAGGGCTGTGATTAGCCCGACCTGGAGCGTATTTCAGCCGTTTTTACCGGCCACCCAGCCACCTCCCTGGCCGGCCGTCCACCGCAACAACCTTCGTTGTGGTGGGAGCTATCGTCGGGCGGCGGCACGGCCACAGGAGGGGCAGTTTCCGGCGAACCCGAGTGATATAAAAACCATGACAAATCTGAAATTTTTCTCACACGATCCGGCTCAATTGAGCCCTATTTCTCTCCTATTTGATTCCTAAGATCTATCCATAGAAGAAGGAGCAGAGGAGGACCTTTAATTGTGCTTGCCGACGGGTTTGGTGGTTGTGTGCCATGGCCGGTGGTGGAGCTTTCCAATGTATTACAACAACCCCGTGAACTCCCTCGTTTTCTTCAGTGGGATGGTGGAAACGAATGCTCTTGGCTTAGGGGAGCTTTTAAAAGGGTGAAATGGGGGGAGAGGAAGGGTCATGGCTTCAAAGCAATTTATGGCCATGAAGGAGAAATTTCGGCCACCCCATATCCCTTGCATTCAGCCACCTAGAGGCTGGGGAAAACCCTTAGTCTCCTCTAACTAACTATGGGAAGATTAATGAAGTCTTTGGAACAATTAGAGACGAACTCTTGCTCTCCCATGGCCATTAATGGCTTTCTCTCCCCTCTTTCTCTCTCTTCCTATGGGAAAAATTAAATTCAGCCACTTTTATTGCTGGTTATGGTTATTAAACTCCTCAAAACTGATGAGGGAGAATATATTCAGCCCTTGGAATCAATTGGAGAGGCCCTTGGTCCCCCTTGGCCATGAATGGCCACTTTAAACCACTTTCTCTCTCCTCCACTAACGGGTAAAATGGAGTTTTCTCTCCCCTAGTCATCAAGGCCGAATTTGTTCATCTCCCTAGCCTATTGGCAGCCCATAACTCATATGAATAAAAATAATGAGGTTATCCCAAGTGGGGGAAATGGGTTTGAACTTGGGTTAGCCCATTTGGGCTAATTAGACCTATTTCAAGGATTGAGTTGACCTTGGTTAAATTGACCATTTGGGTTGACCCCAATGGGTCCTTGGTGACCCATTGGCCTCCCCTAAGGTCTAGGTAGGGTTGGGTAGGGTTTACTTGGCATCTTGGATTTCACTTGACCCTTAGTAAGGGCACTTTGACCACTTTGGGGCTAGAGTTGACTTGGGTCAACTTAGCCTCTTGGATTGTCCCCAATGAGTCCTTGGTGACCCATTGACTTCACTTATGGTCTAGGAAGACTTAGGTAGGGTTGTTTCGGTATATTGGAGGTCACCTACCTCTTAATTAGGGCACTTTGACCTTTTTAGTGCTAAGGTTGACTTGGGTCAACTCAACCTCTAAACTTGACCTCAATAGGTCTTGGTTTACCCATTGACTTCACCCTAGGTCTGGGAAGTCCTACTTAGGGTTGGTTGGGCACATTAGGGGCACATTGACCTTAGTTAGGGCACCTTACCCATTTTAGGCCTAGGATGATCCTAGGTAAACCTTGCCACCCTGGGTTAATTTCAATGGACCCTTAGGGCTCTAATGGACCTTCCAAAAGTTTAGGGATATTGTGGTGGGGTCATGGAGTCATGGTGAAGCCCTATGGTCATCCTAAACTAGTGTTTAGAATTCTACTATTTGCAGACCATGGTGATCTCCACCTTCATGCCTAAGCTCACTTGGTCTTCTTGGGCTTCTTATGGTTTTGTCATGACCTAGTCATGACAAAACCACTCCTATGGGTCTAGCTGGAAATGGGATGTTAAAAATCCCAATAAACAAAAATTTCATTCTCGAAATTCAAGTTAGGCATGTGTGGTTTCTACTGAGGGTAACTGCTTGTAACATCCCATAGGAAGTTGAATGTGTAACACCCCAAAACTTGGAAGAGGAATCGATGGCGTCGTTTTGTCCAAGTTGGGTTTTGGGTAGGCTGACGCGGCCTGTGACACGGGCGTGTCATAGGGCGTGTCATTTTGGGTGTCGACACTTCGTCGAGAGGTCGACGATTTTAGGTCGACGATCGTCGAGATAGAACACGGCCTAGGACACGGGCGTGTCCCTAGCCGTATCCTTCTTGGGTGGCTTGCAGGGTCTGTACACGGCTGTGACACGGGCCTTGACTCGGGCATGTCAGCTGAGACACGACCGTGTTCGAAGCCGTGTCATGGGCCGTGTTCCGTTTTTGGGAGTTTGGTACACAGGCATGACACGGGTCATGACACGGCCGTGTCGGGTCTGACACGGGCGTGTCAGAGGCCGTGTCCAAGGCCATGTACTGGTCGGGTTTTCGGATCGACGGCGAATGGGTGACACAGCCATGCACACGGCCGTGTTGCAACCCGTGTTCGGCCCAATTTTTCTATTTTTCAGGCCCCGATCGTGGCCGTTTGTTTCTTTGCTATGGGATCCAACGATTGGGGGCTGGGTCTGAGGGTTTAAACCCGGGAATAGGGTTAGAAGCCCTCACTTTTCTCTTGGTTTTATCTCTCTAAGTTCTAGAGAGAAGGGAGAGCAAGGAGGAGGAAGAAGGCCAAGATCCGGCCGCCGGCGAAGCTTCGAGCCCCGTTTCGCGAGCGGAGTCCAGATCCGCAAAGGCGGGATCGTTGCGGTGGTGTTCATCCGACCAAGTTTTCTCCATGGCTAGGAATAGGGGTCGAAAGGTAACGACAGTTCTCCTCTTGGATTTTTGGATTTAGGATGCATGAATAGCATCCCCTTCCTTTCATGTTTTGAGCACCGGATCTCTGAAGTGAGAGGGATTCGCGTAGCCTTGGTTCAAGAGGAACCTCCGGGTATATTGGGTCCGTCCCCGGCATGAGTTTCATTAGAAATCCGCTTCGCTTGTGGATTAGGCATTGTGGGTAAAGCCGTAGTCGTGACCGTTAGTCCGACTCGGTGATGTTGCATAGCGAGCATTGAGGATTCGGTAGAAATCCGTTGTGGCAAGATGTCATTGTGATGTGCGAATTCTCCCCCTTCTCGTGAGTGAGTACTCGTAGATGGAACCGGATGAGGTTAGCTACGCATTGGCGGTAGATTTTTTCCTTGGTGCACGGGGAAGTTACGGTATGAACGGTAGATTAGGGTGGGGAATTATTTGGTTGTGCTGTGCTAAGGTGCGGCTATGTCTCCGTGGTCGACTTGCAATCTCGTGACGTGCAAGTCATGTGGGAAAGTGTCCCGGCGAGACTAGCCCCTTCTGTGTGACTGACAAGAATGCCGAGCATAGGGCAAGCCCGGGTAATGAGGCCATGAGCGGGTGGGGTCCAGCAAGGGTTCTTAGAATCAGTCTGTGTGAGACGGAACCCTGACGTGTGAAGTCAGAATGTGCGGGCAAGCCCGGGGTTTAAGACCCATGTGCGGGTGGGGCCTTTGCAAGGTTTCCGTATGACGGCGTTTGGGCCGTTACGGACATGGTGGTTCCCTTTTGTTTTGAGGCTTTAAGCCAATGGGGAAACTAAAGTACCCATTTGTTTGATGGTATGTTAGATGCATACGAAATAGGGTGCCTTGGGCGAAGCCCGGGTTTGCATTCATGTTGTATTGTAGGCCCCCTTCACTCTGTTCAAAACATAGAAAACGTGTATGCTGTATGAGACATCCAAACCTATTTTTAAAGCTTTATATATTTGTACTTTTGGTGTACGAAGTGCTGACTTGCAGGTTGGAGGGGTACCCCAGTGTCCGTTGGGGGCGGCCGGGTGGAGATGTGTTTGTTATATAGTAGAGGTCGACCTTTGCTGACCCACATTACTTCAAATCCTTATAGGGCAAGGATCGCAAGCGGGAGCTAGTGCGCCGGGCGAAAAGCCCTAAGCCTCATGAAGTGTTGCTGTGCTTAGATTGTTTCTTCTTCTTGTATTGCTACTTTTGTTTTGGATATGTCCGGCTTGCACGCCGAGGTAGCCTAGGAGTGCTTTTGAACATTCATGTTTTGGACTTGGTTGTGTAAGGCCTTAAGGCCATTATTTTTGATACTCCTGTTTCCTAGTGGATAACTTCTAGTCATTTGGTATGTTTCCGCTGTGTGGTGTCTTGAGTTTTGAGACAGGGTAGTTTATATCATCTTTCAATACTGAAGCTGTGGCGTCTGTATGTTGTGGGGCCTCGGCCGGACCCATACTATTTTGTCATTACAGGGGAGGTGTTACAATTTGGTATCAGAGGGAGGTTTGCATTCAAATGAGAGGTTTTGCAGTCGAAAGTAAAAATCGAGTCGTGTATAAGAAGTTATCGACATAGGAGTATTGCGGGACCATGAGTGTACTTGTGTTCGAGTCTTGCGAATAGAGACTGATTTGTGTTTTCTTGCTTGTGTTTAGAGCGCAAGCTACGAGGCAGGGATGTCGAGGCCAGGAGAAGAGCTCTCGGCAAGTAGCGCTACTGCGCAAGTTCTGTTGGGTATGGGGGTCACACTAGCCGACTTCTGCCGCATGCTTGCAGAAGCAATGGTGGCGGCCCAAGCCTCAGCGGCAGCACAGGTAGCAGCCCTCGTTGCTCAAGCAGCAACTCCTGCTACCCCGGACACGGCAATGACCGTGCCGGTCGAGGAAGCCAGGCGGGCAGAGCCGCTGGCCGAAAGGGTGATTGTCGGACATGGGGACCGGCAAATGAAGTACTTACTGAGCTTCCACTCTCCCACCTTCAAGGGAGTCGGCACGCCCACAGATGCATAGGACTGGTGGGCTAGGATTCAGGAGCTTTTGAGGGCAGAAGAGACGCCAGACGAGAAGAAGGCAGAGTTTACGGCCTTCATGTTAGAAGGAGACGCAAAGTTATGGTGGTCGAGCCACAGTGGCCGACAGTTTCCTGGTCATAAACCGTCCATTGATGAGTTTGGGAATGCGTTCCTGAAGAAGTACATTCCCGCATCAACAAGGTTAGCTCTCCAGAGACAGTTTCTGCACTTGGTGCAGCGAGATAAGACCGTGGACGAGTATGTTAAAGAATTTACTCGTTTGGGTCGTTATGCGGGAACGACCATGGCAGATGATGAGGAGAGAGACAATCTCTTCTATCATGGATTGAGGGAGAACCTGAGGCAGCCACTCATATCCATAAAGCGCGCGGGTTTCAATGAGTTGGTTGAGGCGGCCAGGATTTTGGAAAATGACATGGAGAGAACACAGCACCGCAGGGGTTTCACACACAAGCAGGGAGAAGGGAAGCCTTCTCAGTCCCATGGGAAGTCGGAGGGGATCAGATGGAAGAAGAAGTCTCACCCATACAAGCCTGGTGAGAAAAGCAATTCGACGTCCGGAGGGTCTCGCTCTAAGGGACCTCTGACGTGCTATACTTGTTGGAAGGCGGGGCATATAGAAAGATTTTGTACTCAAGGAGGCACAAAACAAGAGCCAAGGCAGGAGCAGACTGTGCGCTCCGGCCCCAGTGCCGCAGAGAAAGGGAAGATGGCGGAGTCGAGTGCTTCTCGATTTCAACCAGTGCAGCCAAGGGCCTACAACCTTGGGCAATAGGAAGCCATCAATCAACCCGATGTGGTGACAGGTATGAGAGTTTAACCTGCACCTTAGATTTCTCTCTTTCAAGCCATTTATGTTTGTTCCATGTATTTAGGCTTTGTGATAGTTTCTGGGTACCCCGCTAGGGTACTTTTTAAAATGGGAGCGTCGCACTCCTTCCTTGCGGAAGGCTTTATCCGGAGGATCGGAGTGGAGTCTTTCTCAACGGACTCAGAGTTGAAAGTGCGCATGCCTAATGGGTCATCTATGACTACCAGGGCTAGAGGGCGTATTTGCTGGAGTCTTGATGGAGTCGACTACATGTTGATAACGATGATCTTACCGTTATCCGAGTTTGATGTAATTTTTGGGATGGACTGGCTAGCGGAGCAGCGTGCCAGTATCGATTGCTTGTCCAAGGTGGTAACCCTGAGGTGCGTGGGGCAAGCAGAAGTCAAGTTTGAGGGTCTTCATGGAGTGGCCTGCTCCCTAGTTTTGGCCATACAATTAGTGTGGGTTGTTAACCAGGGAGGTGTAGCCCTAGTAGCATTATTGGAGGTTAGCCTTTCCAGGCTAACCCTTGGAGAAGTATCGGTAGTGGCGAAGTTTGAAGATGTGTTTCCTGAGGAGCTACCGGGAGCACCTCCTCGGCGGGAGATTGATTTCTCTATCGAGCTAGTGCCAGAGGCTAGACCGGTGTCACGTCCTCCCTTTAGGATGGCACCAAAGGAGTTGGCCGAGCTTAAGGTTCAGTTGCAGGAGCTTTTGGAGCAGGGGTATATCAGACCCATCTCTTCACCGTGGAGTGCGCCAGTGTTGTTCGTAAAGAAGAAGGATGGTGGTATGTGGTTGTGCATAGACTACCGAGAGTTAAACAAACTGACTATCAAGAATAAGTACCCGATTCCTCGGATAGACGATCTTTTCGACCAGTTGGTGGGGTCGGTGGTGTATTCCAAGTAAGACTTGAAGTCAGGATATTATCAGTTGCGGATTTGAGATGAAGACATACACAAGACAGCGTTTTGTACGAGGTATGGTCATTTTGAGTTTTCAGTGATGCTGTTCGGGTTGACGAACGCGCCGTCTGTGTTCATGGACTTGATGAACCGAGTGTTTCGCAAATACTTGGACTTGTTCGTAGTCGTCTTTATTGATGACATCTTGGTGTATTCCAAATCGGAAGCGGAGCACGAGTCCAACATATGGTTAGTGTTGCAAGTGTTCAGAGAGAACCAACTTTATGAGAAGTTCTTGAAATACGAATTCTGGTTGGAGAACGTGGCGTTTTTGGGCCATGTAATCAGTGGGGATGGGGTGGCGGTAGATTTAATGAAAGTGGAAGCCATCAGATATTGGCCGGTATTGAGGACCGTGGCGGAAGTCCGAAGTTTCCTTGGACTAGCAAGGTACTATCGAAGGTTTGTGGAAAACTTTTCGCGGATAGCTCTACCCCTTACCTCACTTACTCGGAAGGATCAGAAATTCGTGTGGACTGAAGAGTGCAATCAGGCGTTTGAAACCCTGAAGGAAAGGCTGATGATTGCGCCAATCCTAAGTCTACCGAAGGGGACCGAAGGATTTCAGATTTTCTGCGACGCATCCGGGTGCGTTTTAGGGTGCGTGTTGGTGCAACATGTCAATGTGATAGCTTTCGGATCGAGGCAGTTGAAGCCTCATGAGTGAAATTACCCCGTCCATGATTTGGAGTTGGCGGCGGTAATTTTTGCTTTGAAGTTGTGGATGCACTACGTTTATGGTGCGAAGGTGGAGATCTACACGGACCACAAGAGTCTGAAGTATCTCCTAGATCAGAAGTACTTAAATATGCGGCAGCGCAGGTGGGTCGAGTCCCTTGGGGAGTACGAAGTGGCGATTCAGTACATGCCAGGCAAAGCCAATTTGGTGGCGGATGCTTTGAGTAGAAAATACTCTGGGAAAGGAAAATGGATCGAAGCTCATGATGAGCGATTAAGGCGGGACTGGGATTCCCTTGGTTTGGAATGTGTGGCAAAAGGCGAGTCTAGCGTGGCTCGGTAAAACTGGATTGAAATGCAGAGCGATTTATGCGATCGTATTTGGGAAGCGGCCCGTTTGGATGCGGAGTTCCAACCATTCATGGAGGAAGCTCAAAAGGGCGAGGGCAGCGCCTGGGAGATGATAGATGGGATTCTGAGGAGGGGAGGGAGGATTTGTGTACCACAGTTCGGCAAGCTCTGCGAGGAGTTGATGTTTGAGGCCCACTTTACAAAGTACTCCATTCACCCGGGTAGTACAAAGATGTACTTGGATATGAAGAAGTCCTATTGGTGGCCTGGGCTGAAGCGGGATGCAGCTTTGTTTGTGAGTCGGTGCCAAACTTGTGCCTTGGTGAAGGCCGAGTGTCATAAGCCGAGCGGGTTCTTGAAGCCTCTTCCTATCCCATAGTGGAAATTCGATGACATCTCCATGGATTTTGTGCAAGGGTTGCCTAGATCGCAGCAGGGCAACGACGCCATTTGGGTGATCGTGGACCGCTTAACCAAAGTGGCACCCTTCATCCCAAACCGAAAGGAGGACAGCGTGGAAAAGTTTGTGGAATTGTACGTTCGCAACATCGTGCAACTACATGGGATTCCGAAGAGTATAGTCAGCGACCGTGATGTGCGTTTCACGTCTAAGGATTGGCGGTTGGTGCAGAAGAGTCTGGGCACAAAGCTCAAGTTAAATACGGCCTTCCATCCTCAAACCGATGGGAAAATTGAGAGAACGAACCGTACTATCGAAGATATGCTAAGGATGTGTACTCTTGACTTCGGCAAGAAATGGGAGGATCATCTCTTCATGGTGGAGTTTGCATATAACAATAGTTACCAAACAAGTATCAAGATGGAGCCATACGAAGCTCTGTATGGGAGGCGGTGTCGAACACCGATGTCTTGGACAGAGGCGGGAGACACCAAGCTTTTGGCGAAAGAAGTGGTAGACGACGCTAGTGAGCAAGTGCGAACCATTCAAGAGCGCATGAAGGTAGCTCAAGATTGGCAAGCAAAGTATTTTAATGCTCGCCACAGGCATGTGGAGTTCGCGGTGGGCGACTGGGTTTATCTTAAGATCAAACCTTTCAAGGGCGTCTTGCGGATTCGCTAACTCAAGAAGTTGAGTCCGAGATTTTTGGGACCGTTCGAGGTCATATAACGGGTGGGAGAAGCAGCGTACCGGTTGGCGTTGTCCACGGAGCTGAGTGGATTACACAATGTCTTCCATGTCTCCGTCTTGAGGAAAGCCTTTATAGAGGCCAGCATGGTGATTGAACAGGCAGCGGTGCCGATAGATGAGGACTTGAGGACGCGAGTTCGTCCAATCGGGATAGAAGATTCAGAGGTTCGGCAATTGTGGAACAAGGAGGTTAAACTCATAAAGGTTCGTTGGGACAACTGTGGCCGTGAGGAGCTTTCATGGGAGCGAGAGCAGGCCATGCTTGAGGAGTACCCCGAGCTTTTCTCCTCAGGTACCATTTAAGTTTTGTGTACTTTCCATATTTTAAATTTCGGGACGAAATTCTTTTAAGGGGGGGGGGGGGGAGAATTGTAACACCCCAAAACTTGGAAGAGGAATCGACGACGTCGTTTTGGCCAAGTTGGGTTTTGGGTAGGCTGACATGGCCTGTGACACGGGCGTGTCAAAGGTCGTGCCGTTCTGGGTGTCGACACTTCGTCAAGAGGTCGATGATTTTAGGTCGACGATCGTCGAGATAGAACACGGCCTGGGACACGGGCGTGTCCCTGGCCATGTCCTTCTCGGGTGGCTTGCAAGGTCTGTGCACGGCCGTGACACGGGCCTTGACTCGGGCGTGTCAGCTGAGACACGGCCGTGTTCGAAGCCGTGTCATGGGCCGTGTCCCGTTTTTGGGAGTTTGGTACACGGGTATGACACGGGTCATGACACGACCGTGTTGTGGTCTGACACGGGCGTGTCAGAGGCCGTGTCCAAGGCCGTGTACTGGTCGGGTTTTCAGATCGACGGCGAATGGGTGACACGGCCATGCACACGGCCGTGTTGCAACCCGTGTTCGGCCCAATTTTTCTATTTTTCAGGCCCCGATCGTGCTTGTTCGTTTCTTTGCTATGGGATCCAATGGCTAGGGTCTGGGTTTGAGGGTTTAAACCCGGGAATAGGGTTAGAAGCCCTCACTTTTCTCTTGGTTTTATCCTTCTAAGTTCTAGAGAGAAGGGAGAGCAAGGAGGTAGAAGAAGGCCAAGATCCGGCCTCCGGCGAAGCTTTGGAGCCCCGTTTCGCGAGCAGAGTCCAGATCCGTAAAGGCGGGATCGTTGCGGTGGTGTTCATCCGGCCAAGTTTTCTCCATGGCTAGGAAGAGGGGTCGAAAGGTAATGACACTTCTCCACTTGATTTTTAGGATTTAGGATGCATGAATAGCATCCCCTTCCTTTCATGTTTTGAGCACCGTATCTATCAAATTAGAGGGATTCGCGTACCCTTGGTTCAAGAGGAACCTCCGGGTTGATTGGGTCTGTCCCCGACATGAGTTGCATTAGAAATCTGCTTCGCTAGTGGATTAGGCATTGTTGGTGAAGCCGTAGTCGCGACCGTTAGTCCGACTCGGTGATGTTGCATAGCGAGCATTGAGGATTCGGTAGAAATCCGTTGCGGCAAGATGCTGTTGTGTTGTGCGCATTCTCCCCCTTCTCGTGAGTGAGTACTCGTAGACGGAACCGGACGAGGTTAGCTCCGCATTGGTGGTAGAAGTTTTCCTTGGTGCCCGGGGAAGTTACGGTATGAACGGTAGATTAGGGTGGGGAATTATTTGGTTGTGCTGTGCTCAGGTGAGGCTATGTCTCTGTGGTCGGCTGGCTATCCCGTGACGTGCAAGTCATGTGGGGATAGTGTCCCGGTGAGACTAGCCCCTTCTGTGTGACCGACAAGAATGCCGAGCATAGGGCAAGCCCGGGCAATGAGGCCTTGAGCGGGTGGGGTCCAGCAAGGGTTATTAGAATCGGTCTGTGTGAGACGGAACCCTGACGTGTGAAGTCAGAATGTGCGGGCAAGCCCGGGGTTAAAGACCCATGTGCAGGTGGGGCCTTTGCAAGGTTTCCGTATGACGGCGTTTGGGCCGTTAGGGACATGGTGGTTCCCTTTTGTTTTGAGGCTTTAAGCCAATGGGGAAACTAAAGTACCCAGTTGTTTGATGGTATGTTAGATGCATACGAAATAGGGTGCCTTGGGTGAAGACCGGGTTTTCATTCATGTTGCATTGTAGGCCCCCTTCACTCTGTTCAAAACATAGAAAACGTGTATGCTGTATGAGACATCCAAACCTTTTTTTAAAGCTTTATATATTTGTACTTTTGGTGTACGAAGTGCTGACTTGCAGGTTGGAGGGGTACCCCGGGGTCCGTTAGGGGCGGCCGAGAGGAGATGTGTTTGTTACACAGTAGAGGTCAGCCTTTGCTTACCCACGTTACTTCAAATCCTTACAGGGCAAGGATTGCAAGCGGGAGCTAGTTCGCCGGGCGAAAAGCCCTAAGCCTCATGAATTATTACTGTGCTTAGATTGTTTCTTCTTCCTTTATTGCTACTTTTGTTTTGGACATGTCCGGCTTGCACTCCGAGGTAGCCTAGGAGTGCTTTTGCACGTTCATGTTTTGGACTTGGTTGTGTAAGGCCTTAAGGCCATTATTTTTGATACTCTTGTTTCCTAGTGGATACTTTCTAATCGTTTCGTATGTTTTTGCTGTGTGGTGTCTTGAGTTTTGAGACCAGGTAGTTTTTATCATCTTTCAATACTAAAGCTGTGGCGTCCGTATGTTGTGGGGCCCCGACCGGACACATATTATATGGTCATTACAGGGGAGGTGTTACAGAATGTATACTTTACCCGGAGAGATCCGTGTACCTCCGCTGTATTAGATTTGATAGCTCCTAGGTATGCTCCTCCTGCCCATGGTTCGTCTACAAGACCTTTACTAGTGGGACCTTCTTTCGTCGCAAGACCCGCACCGCTGTGTCATCTATCCTGACTGGCTCATCTTATTACCGATTGATCAAAATATGTCGAGCCATCTATGCTAAGAACATGGTGTTCCGGCCGTATTAGAGCCTTCTTGAGAAAGGAGATGTGGAATACATCATGCAAACCCACTAACTCTGGTGGTAGCTCCAGCCTGTAAGCCAATGGGCCGAAATGCTCCCGGATCCATTAACACCCCATACTCCATGGACTGAGCTTCTTCCACCCCCATACCCGTGAGACTCCTTGCACCAGACGTATCTTCAGGAATCATGGTCTCCATCTTGAGACTCTACTTGGCAATGTCGCGCATCGTAATATTTGGCTGGTCTGCTCTGAGCCTCCAACATCGTATCTTGAATTAGTCACACCTAGGTGTCTGGGTTCTTCATATATTCTGAGTCGAGTGCCTTTGGATCCTACTGCTAGATACATGACAGTGAAATCCTGTACCTCTGTACGAGGGTGGAGAGCTGTGTTGAATGTCAGCCGTGAGTCCAAAAAAGCCTGGACTAACCTTTTCTCCTTGGACGTACATTATCCATCCTGATTTGACATGATCACCTTAAGAATACCATGATAAAGGACTTCTACTCCCAAACTTCATGAAACAACAATGGGAGTTTTCTTCCGGGTCGGGGTGACCCTAGCTTCCACGGCCATTTTATCCTCGATGTTCCCTTTATAAATTATGCCCGGAGTGGGGATGAGGAATCCTGTGTATGAAAATCCTTAATTATACCCTTGAACTTCAACTCTTACTCAGGCAGTGTATGATAATTATGCCTCTTTCTTTACTCTGGGGAGATACATGTTTTGAGATACACCATACTTCCGCTGATACATCATAGCGATTAAATTTTTACCTTCTCAGGTATCCTAAATCTTGTTACCCATCATCTAATTTTTTGTGATCATAGTTAATCCTCATAATTATTACGTCTTATCACTAAGTCATTGTCTTGGTAATGCTACAGGTCATCATTCCAAACATGTTTTTACAAAATTTAATCTTCGCCCGAATAACGTCAAATTGTATCGACTTCAACCTCACTATGTTTGTTACGCCGCATTCTCAAAATTAGGTCTAAGGAAACCCAAGTCAATACTAATTTGCCCAATAAACAAAGGACAAGTCACCAATAAACAAAAGGTAAGCCCCCAATAAACAAAAGATAAGCCCCTACCTACCTTAGGCTAAGCATCTTTGATATTACCCTATTATGTCTGTCCTAGCTGGGTGCACAATCCCTATGGAATCATTCTTTGACTTTGGGTTCCAACCTGAAACCTGGTAATATACTCAATACTTTAAACTCTATGAGTCACATTTATGATAACATTATCGGGGTCAAAGTATTCCGGTCCCAAATGGGTATCTTCTAAACTTTAATTCCTATCTGACCCTCGGTGTTTGTCTCAGTGGTTGTCTCCTGGTAATCTTATTACTAGTACGAGGGTTGTGACTATGTGTCTTCTACCATTCTACTAATGGATTATTGGTCTAAATTCACCTTAATGCAGTCCTACCAGTTTGAGTAATGGACCGTAGGGTCACCTGAGTTTATGTCTTAGGTTGTCATTCTCGTGTCAAACTCCTCCTTTATTCTCTTTTGGTATCTCCTTACCTTAACCAAGTTCATACTGAAGGTCTACTTCTGACTAGGGCATACTATAAGTTGTCATGGTTAGTCATGAGTCCTAGTGGGTTGAGTCTAACTAGTTGGCTAGAGAACTATAAAATGAGATCTTCGAGCCGGAGGTGCTCCCTGCTGGGGCAGGGTTTGCAGTAGGCTACAAAGAAGAATTCCAATTAATGATGAAGTGGACTTTTACATGAGATTTCCCTTATGGGCACACCACTGCTTCCGCTGCTAGTTTGTCCTCAAACTAAGCTCGCGCGGGAGTGACCCAGGGTTAGCGGACTTCTACTTTTCCGATCGAGGTTTCCTCTGAAACCACTTGTAAGACCCTTTTTTTTATTTTTAAAATCACCGGGGTCTTAGGCCCAGAACCGCCGCTTTGTGGTGGCACCTTCACACCCAGGAAGGTCGCCACTACAAAATGCTGATCTTGCTGGTCGATCGATCGCAAAAGTGTAGAATAAAGTATAAGAGTAAGAATGAACACAAAAGTAGTCCACAAGAATCACATGTATATAAAATAAATATCTCCATGAAGGGAGTGTCCACAACATTAATATATAAAGTACTGAAAATAGGGCTCATGCCCGATACATCCAAATCCTCACTACAAGTCACTCATCGCGGAAGAAAAACTAGAACCACTACTAATGATCGGGACTCACTATCCTAGCTGTCTGAACTCCGGTGCGAGACTGCCCTGTCTCCACGTGCACTGACCTCTGGGTTGCATCTCCAAGTTCGGCTTCATGATCCCCAAAAATGATTTGGTCCAAAAACCATTAGTCTAAAATACTAAGTCATATCATCCCCCACCCCTCCCCCATGGCTTCTAAGCACCGAGCGGGGAGAAGGAAATGGAAGCTATAATGGTGGAGAGTAACAAATTTAAGCAGGTGGCGACAGAACTAATCTAGCTGTTCTATGAGAATAAACAGCAGTAATAAAAGTATGAAAGACAGAACATAAAATATGTAACCTTCACTTATATAGAAACACATAAGCTAAAGAATCTTTTGCATGGCTCCCATCATATAAAAAGTCTCATACAAATTTATACGATGGGGTGTCGGTTTACAAGCAAGCAATATCTATATACAGAATATAAACCTTAACTTATAAGCACGCTCACACGAACTTATAAGCCAAGGGGTTGTTTTGTAGGGCCTATTGTATAAAGCGTCCCATACCACTTTATACAATATGTGTCAGGGGTTGACACAATGATGATGCTATGACATGCAAATATGCTATGATGTGATCATGCAAGTGCAACTCACCCACCCGACTCTGTGCACACAGACCTTTAATTCCCCTTTCTGGAGTCTAACCTCCCAGGATACCTCCGTAGTGGCAAATGGAAGCGGTGGGTTGGGCCTCGCCCACCTCTAAATCGGTATCAGCACTACCAGTCAGACCTAACATATGCCACAATGTTGGTGCACTAAGCGGAGATCCTGCGTTGTATTTTCGGCTGGCGCACCGGACTTTATTTTTCTAAGTGTAAAACCACACCCGCCGAGTCAATATATTGGTGTCAATACGACGACCCTCCAATACTGAAGACCCATCAACTTATATCTTATGCACATGCAATATTAATGTATTATCCACCGAGCCAAAGCTCCCCGGACTATCCCCTCCGTCACGGCCAACAACCGAGATAAAGCTCCTCGGGCTATCTTGCACGTCACAAATATCTACTGAGCCATCGGCTCACCGGGCTACCCTGCCCATTTCCACAACCACCGAGCCTACCGCCCGAACATCCTAGTAACCCTATCTTCCCGAGACACCGGGGTGTGTGAAAGTGAACCCCTAGTTATACTAGTTACTCTTTAATATTTATTATTCCTATGGTTTACATTAGCCCAGGACTGCCCAAGACATACCCCGTGAAGGGTTCTCGAGGGCACTAAGAACTACGATGGGCTGAATCCCAAATCTCCCTTTCGCAAGGCACTTAATATTATTAATTTCTACCTATGACCAATCCTCTCTTTTATTTCAGTGTGACTCCCCTAAGTGTGTTTAAGCTCTCCGAGCTAGCCTATTTCAGTTCTATGTACTATATGAAGACTGGGCTAAGATACATGGTGCACCCACTAGGGGGTACTCCATTTACTCATCTAACATATCCATAACAATTTTGGGAGTCTACCATGACCTATTAAGACTAACTCCAGAGTTTCATAGTTTTCCTAATTATTTGGGCATTTAATCTAATTAACCTAAGACTATGAATGCCCTACTTGAGCATGAAATGAACTTTTAAATCAAAAACAAATCACCACAAAATTATGATAAATACTAGGAAACATTTCTACAGTAAATCCAAGGTCTAAGAATTTTCAAAATTGTTTTGGCCCAAAATCCACAATTTTGAACATAAAGTAAATATTACCATTTTAAGAAGCAAAGGCTAGAAATATTGTTCTAAAAATTATAATAAAAATCCAGTAAGTCCATCATGGCCTAAAAACACTATAGAAGTATTCTCCCAATTTTCCCGTGAATAGTAGCCCCTAATTTAATTTTAAATTCAATAATTCCATAGCCATTGGTTATTGAAGCAAGTACTGTAAAAATTCATCTAACAATTATGACAAAATTCCAGAAAATAGATAATGATTTAAACCTAACCCTAACATAGTTTGACAATTTTCTAAAATATGAGGGGCTCTGAATCTAATTAAAAGTAATCTTCTAGATTTATAACTTTGTGAAACAAGAACTTTTTTTAATCGCCTAAAATTATGAGAAAATTCTAGAGCAAACATAATGACATAAAACACTCACTGACAAAGTTTCATAATTTTTGTAGCAATATTGGGCTCTATATCAATTTTTGATCAGAAATCCACAATTCATAATGTATGAAATAAGTACTTAATATAATAATCTAAAAATTCCAATAAAAATATAGAGGGAACTATCATGATGTCAAACTTTTAAATACTAAATTTCACAACTTTTCAGTTGACAGAAATATCATAACAAGCAAAATAAACTTAAGGACACAACTAGGGTTATTAAAGAAGTAATGATTTTATTAGCCCAAAAATTCCACCAAAATTATTTTAGGACTCTTTTTATCAGAGAAATACCCTGTCCAAGTTTCAAGTTATTATGAGGTGTTTTGATTGCCTAAACCTAACTATTGGGCTTGTGCCCTAAACTAGGATTAGGGATTTGAGGGGGTTAAAGGCTTCCAAATTCAACAAAACTTCAACCAGAGGACCATAGCCACCCTATGATCCATTCTACATAGTCTCAAGTCATTCCAAGGTCATTTGACCCCATTACCTTCAATCCCTAAAAATCTCCAAAAAAGGAGCCTACCCTAGGGTTCTAGGGCTATCCTCCTCCAAACAACCCCAAATCCCATTGGAGAGTGTTACATGCCATATAAAATCAGTGGCCAAAATATCAGCCTCTGTTGAGGGGATTTGACCACTCAAACACCAAAAAGAGCACTTTGACCTAAATACCCCTATAAGGGTAAACCTAGGGTTGGATAAATACCTAACCAAAACATCTCCAAATAAGATGACATTTTTACCAGAGCCCTAACAATCCCTCTAAGACCACCCACCCAAATTTTGGGTAGTTTTGAGATGTTTAGGACACCTAATTAATTTATTCATGGATTATTAAATTTTTACAAAATCTATAGAAAAATGTTCTCCACAAATTGCCATTTTTGTATATGTTCTAGGTATAGGTAAGAGTGACCCCCTTCAAAAATTTAAGGTCATTTGGATTGCTGGATTGGTGGGGGAACGAAAAATACTATCTGGTCTAGCCTAGGTATAGACCCCACCAAAATGGGTTCTGTGGTCAAACCACTTACCCAAAAGGGTTCGAACAAAGTTTAAAATAAACTAGACTTCACGGGCTACAACTTTTATATTGGCCACATTTTCTGTAGGAGGGTCTAAGTAATTGTAATATTTAATTTAAAAGAGTCCAGTAAACAGGACAAAAAATTTAGAATTTAATAAACATGATCCATCACGAATCTTGAAGAAGATCCAACGCCTCCTGGTCATCTTCTTCCTCCAGCAAATGGTTGTGATTAGCCCGAACTTGAGCATATTCAAGCCCTTTTTCCCGGCCACCCAGCAACCTCCATGGCCCGCCACCACCGCCACCACCTTCGTTGAGGTGGGGGCTATCGTCGGGCGGCGGCACGACCGCCGGAGTGACGGTTTTTGGCGAACTCGAGTAGTATAAAAACCATGAAAAATATGAAATTTTGCTCACATGATCCGTCTCAATTGAGCCCGATTTATCTCCTATTTGATTCCTAAGATCTATCCATAGAAGAAGGAGCAAAGGAGGACCTTTAACCGTGTTTGCCGACGGGTTTGGTGGTGGTGCGCCATGGCCGGTAGTGGAGCTTTCTGATTCTTTACAACAACCCCGTGAACTCCCTCGTTTTCTCCAGCGGGATGGTGGAAACAAATGCTCTTGGCATAGGGGAGCTTTTAAAAGGGTAAAATGGGGGAGAGGAAGGGTCATGGCTTCAAAGCCATTTATGGCCAAGAAGGAGAAATTTCAGCCACCCCATATCCCCTTCATTCAGCCACCTAGAGGCTGGGGAAAACCCTTAGTCTCCTCTAAGTAATTTGGGGAGGATGAATCAAGGCTTTGGAATCAATTGGAGAGGAACTCTTGCTCTCCCATGCCCATTAATGGCTTTCTCTCCCCTCTTTCTCTCTCTTCCTTATGGGAGAAATTAAATTCAGCCACTTTTATGGCTGGTTATGGTTATTAAACTCCTCAAAACTGATGAGGGATAATATATTTAGCACTTGGAATCAATTGGAGCGTCCCTTGGTCTCCCTTGGCCATGAATGGCCCTTTAAACCACTTTCTCTCTCCTCCATTAAAGGGTAAAATGGAGTTTTCTCTCCCCTAGTCATCAAGGCCGAATTTGTTCATCTCCCTAGCCTATTGGCAGCCCATAACCCATATGAATAATAATAATGAGGTTAGCCCAAGTGGGGGAAATGGGTTTGAGCTTGGGTTAGCCCATTTGGTCTAATTTTACCTATTTCAAGGATTGAGTTGACCTTGGTCAAATTGACCATTTGGGTTGACCCCAATGAGTCCTTGGTGAGCTATTGGCCTCTACTAAGGTCTAGGCAGGGTTGGTTAGGGTTGACTTTGCACCTTGGAGGTCACTTGACCCTTAGTAAGGGCACTTTGACCACTTTGGGGCTAGAGTTTACTTGGGTCAACTTAGCCTCTTGGGTTGTCCTCAATGGGTCCTTGGTGACCCATTGACCTCAATTAAGGTCTAGGAAGACATAGGTTGGGTTGGTTGGGAATATTGGAGGTCACCTACCTCTTAATTAGGGCACTTTGACCTTTTTAATGCTAAGGATGACTTTGGTAAACTCAGCCTCTAAAGTTGACCCCAATGGGTCTTTGGTGACCCATTGACTTCACCCTAGGTCTGCGAAGACCTAGGTAGGGTTGGTTGGGCACATTAGGGGCACATTGACCTTAGTTAGGGTACCTTGCCCATTTTAGGCCTAGGATGATCCTAGGTCAACTTGGCAACCCTGGGTTGATTTCAATGGACCCTTTGGGATCTAATGGACCTTCCAATAGTTTAGTGATATTTTGGTGGGGTCATGGAGTCATGGTGGAGCCCTATGGTCATCCTAAACTAGTGTTTAGAATTCTACTATTTGCAGACCATGGTTATCTCCACCTTCATGCTTAAGCTCACTTGGTCTTCTTGGGCTTCTTAGGGTTTTGTCAAGACCTAGTCATGACAAAACAACTCCTAGGGGTCTAGCTTGAAATGGGATGTTACACATAGGCCGATCAAACATGAATTAGCAAAATACACTTCGCTTAGCCTTTGACGACTAGTACAACAAATAGGGCTTCAGCCCGTTACTTCCCACTTGACCCAACTACACCTGCATAAAAGCATTCCACTGAACGATGGCAAAAAAAGCAATAGATAACATTAGCTGACCAAATTACCCCGCCCCACACTCGAGGGGGGGGGGGGGGGGCAGTGCTCTTTCTATGCTGGTAAATAACAGGTGCATAATGTACGTAGAGGTGAACCTTAAGCACCAACTAACAGAGATGATGGCTCGACCATTCAAACATCTAGTGCACTCAGGGCATATTATTGGTGTACCGGGATCACCCATTGTCCAACCACCATCCTTAGGCGTAGACTAATGGTCAAATTCGATGTTCTGGAATTTCCCAAGCCTATCTTCAGTATACCGGACAATAACCAGGATCCTACCACCATCCTTAGTCTAAGATAGATGGGAATAATAAGCATTCGTTTGATGTTCTAGACTTTCACATACTCATCTTTGGTATATTGGACAAAAACCAGGGTCCCACCGTCGGTGTACCGGACATTAACTAGGGTCCCACCATCTTTCTACGGGTATCGTTCAGCCACATCCTGTATCTCACACTATTGTTTGATACAATGCCTGACGCAGGTAGCTTTACCATTTCCGGTAACATATACATAAGTGATGTTATGTTCCAAGGCTGGTACTCACGACCACAAAAGTTGACCCCTTCACACTTTCAGCTCAATATAATGGCCCCTAAGCCTCCAAGAGACAGGGCGCACAAACATTGCTTACTGGGAGCTACCGCCGGCGGTAGCTGATGAGTTATAACTTTATGTATTTTATAGTACTTAATTTAGGTTGTTTTAGGTTATTTTTGTTGTTTTTAGCTTTTATTCTTCAATAAATGTTTCTTTTTGTTATTTCCTTCTAACTTGGCTCTATTCTCTTCTCCTAAAAATTTTACAGAAAAATGTTGAAATTCCATGGTACACACACGTGAACTTCAGTATGCCCATGACCGGGGCGTGTCACTTTGATGCTAGTGAAAAAACTACTGCCTACTATGAATCCGTGAAGTAGGGGTGAAACACGCCCATTTCATTCCAACACGCCCATGTCGGTCCACGAGGTTTCAATCCATTTTAGAGTTTTTTACTGTCGACATCAAGCTGCCAGGTGTCCAGTCATGCCCCCCTACACGCCCTTGACCTTCGGTCACGCCCGTGATTTCCATGTGGAATTTCTAGAAGATTCTAGAATTTTGCAAGTCACCAAGTATTTTGCTTCTCCAGCATGCAAACATTAAATGCCCCCTGGTCACGTCCGTGACCAGGGCGTTTAATCTAGATTTTTTGTCAATAAATAAAATTTTTTATAAGACCCAAGGGTTCACTTTATTGGACAAATTACTATTTGTGGGTTGCTTGGGTGCACTTTCTTACTATGTAAAGATATTTTGATGGAGACGTTGCTGATACGGCTGCCATTGATCCACGTATGAGAGAGTTCGTCGATTGGGACGATTGCTGCATCAAGCTCGAGGATGGGATCAACGTCCGCCGCCATTATCTAAAAATATATAATTATAAATTAAATAATTATAATTATATATTTTTAATAATTTTATTATTTTAGCAATTTTATTTTATGTATTTATTTTATGTTTTAATATTCATTTCATGTGTAATGATGGGTTCTTAAAACCATCATGTATTGTTTTAATAATTTCATTTCATGTGCTATGATGGGTGCATATAACCATCTTATTTTCAATTTGAATTTTTAATTTTTAATGGAGGGAGATTGAGTGGTGTAGGCTATATATAACCATGTTATGAAGGATTGATTAGAGAAGAAGAATAAGAAAATAATCCCCCTAAAAATCTTTTTGAGATCCTCCTTCCCCCTTGGAGAAAATCTGCCACCTCCCTCCCCCTCCTCCTCCTCTTGGCCGCCGGCCTTCTTTCTCTTCCCCTCTTAGTGGCTTGGCCACCTTCCCCCTCCCCTCCTCCTCCTACTCCCT
Source organism: Platanthera zijinensis (assembly GCA_039513925.1). NCBI lineage: Eukaryota > Viridiplantae > Streptophyta > Magnoliopsida > Asparagales > Orchidaceae > Platanthera > Platanthera zijinensis. The sequence goes on from CM077092.1 coordinate 130,883,115, forward strand.
CTCTTGAATTCGACCAAGGCAAGAAGATCATCTTTTGGTATTCCAACTCCAGCGTGAAGCGACGATGGCGTACAAGTTTCATCTCCTTCCGACATGACCCCGACGGAGCCGTTAAAGGGACATCCAAGTAGAGAAATCGGAATCATCTATTCCGGTTGGGAAATGAAAAATTCCTACCTTTGTGTGCTTCTCTTTCCTAGATATTCTTGTGGTGGAAATTCTTGGCGTTGCATTTTGACGTGTTAAATAATCGTGGTTTTCCTTCAATTGGTTTGTGTTTATCTTGATTGATTTTAATTTCGAAAGGTTTGGAGAACCGTCGTTATCTTTTCTTAGGAGAGATCTACCCTTTTTTGAATCGTTTCTTTTGGTAGATCTCTTTGGGTACATCACCGCTCGTTTCGGACCGGGTGTGTCCTTTTAGCTGGAAAGAACATTGGATTTATAGCCCTTGTTTGACACTAATCGGTTTGGAAACCCGTATGCTAGCATATAATTGATAGAATTAATTAACGTGGTGCTGCATAGAACGATCGTGCGAGTATAGGGTTGGATAGTAGAGAGTTATACGTGCTAGTCCGTAGATCTATTCGTTGTCGAACGTGTGAGCCTACATCCATTTGGTATCAGAGGGTGGTTCACGTCAATTTCGTAATTGGCACCCACCCGCTCTTATTAGCACGTCAACACGCACTTGTATGCATGTCTATTTGTCAAAATTAACAAAAAAAAAATTTGTCTGGTCTGCCAATACCTGCCTAAATTTATTATTTTTCAGCAAAAATCAAATTTTTTTTTAATAATCCTTTTATTATTTCCTGTAAGAAAACAAAAACATTATTTTTTTTACCCTAGTTACTAGGCGGGAACAATTCCATCTTTCCTAGAGTTTAGTGTTTCAGGTTCCTTTTTCATTGCTTGTGCACACGTTTCAAGTAGATTTTTTCTGTCCCGTCACCACTGAGTATGGCATATGACATATATGCTGCCCGGTTAGACTATTCTCATACTAAGGAGATGACTAAGCACACCCCAGCCTTGCTTTCCAACCATCCCCACACGTATTTTCACAATGAGAATGAGATACCAATGTATGATGGTTATGGGAGTTCGCAAAAATTTAGGGCCTGGCTTAAGTGGGTAGATATTTACTTTGATTGTCATGAATGGGATGACCCTCAATAGGTTAACATAGTTCGAGTACGATTAATAGGTCAAGCTCACGTGTTCTGGTACAACGAAGAGCTTCGTGTTGGTAGTCATACACATTCTTGGCCGCACATGCGTAGCCTGCTCTCTGATCGATTTGACCCCGCCAATCTTCGCCCTGTTGACACCAAGCCTATGAGTGATTATCATTATGGCGCTAGTTCCATACCTGCCTTTAAGAATGATTATAAAACAAACACCAAGACCAAGTGATAGATAACTGATGATTTGACTAACCTTAAACAAGGGAACAAGTCGGTCTCGGATTATATGCGTCTTTTTAAGGATATGATGGTTAGAAGTGGTGTAAAGGAGTTGCTAGAGATAACCCTCTCTAGGTTTTATAAGGGGTTAAACCCCTACATCCAGGGTAAATTACTACGTTATTATCACACCGATCTAGACACCACTTTAATACGGCATTAGAAATTGAGAAGAACCACTTTCCTAGGAATAAAGCTCACTCGTGTCAAACCGAAAAGGCCGTATTAGGACCACCACGCCAAATTAGGAAAACCTCTCCTAATAGGTCATTTGTTGTGGAATCGATAGATGTTACCACTAGGGTTATGCCTTCGTTAGACTCGAGATCTAAGCCCCTAGAGATAGTGACTGATACCCCAGAGGATGCTGATGTTTATATACTATCTATGGATTTTGAGGATGACCCCGTAGGTGAGAGTAATCTGACATGTTCGTTAGTGCCTTGCGATTCTGATGCGTCTGAGTCTGAGGGAATCCCTAGTGATCTAGAAGACGATGTTTGGGATGTTTATGATAGTCCAAGCTGTGTGAGGATCTCTTTGCCAATTAAGTGCCCTACTAGCGTTGTGTCTGTGCACCCTAGTATTGAGTGCCCTCTCCAAGATACGATCCCCATTGCGTTAGAGCCTACAATTATACCCAATGAGACTTTATCTGACATTCTTGAGGAGACTGTGAGTGAGGATTTTTCCATTGTCATTGACGACCCTGACTTAGTGGATGTTCCAACTGATTGGGAAGACTCACCTTATGTGAGAAGGTTATGTTTGGATGATTTTAGAGCTGTAAACTCGAACGATAGTTATTTGATGATATCACCATTGTTTGAAGTTCCATCTGAATAAAATTTTCCGTCGGGTTTGATTTTGTCCATTTCTGAGACCTTTACATATTCTGAATTAAACGACTTGTCTAGTGTATTGGAAGAAATTGCAAGCGAGGAAGTGGTATTTTTGAATGATTCTTTGGTTTTACCCCCGGATGAGAGTTCATTGAAGTTATCACCGATCAGTGAAAGTTATTCTGATTTGGTTTTTATCCCGAGTTTGATTTTACAGACCCTTTTTTTCTATCTATGAGCCCACATTAGTTGACGATTTAGGACATGGATTTGGTAGTCCTAGACTGAGTTGTTGTGAAACGCCCACTCTTTAGTTCCTACCTTGGCATTGTCTCAGCACTTAGATATTAGTACGTAGAGCGTGCTAGTTTTTGGTCTGATCACCGCACTGCGTAGATCTGACTACGCGACACATTTAGCTATTCATTTCTCTATGTGTCTAGCTACGGTTCTATCCTCGTCCATTTCTGATTCTTTGGCTATTATACCTCTGGATGTGGTGTATCCTTCACATACCTATATCCCTCACCCGGTCGTACGTATTTATGATGAGTCAAGGGAAACCTTCTGACTACGCGCCACATGAGTTGTATCGTTCGCACCTCCTGTCACATCTGGTAGTGTCCAACTCTTTTAGTATTTATGATGAGCGGTTTCCCTTGGCAAATCTTCATGCAAGCGTGAAAATATTAATTATCAAATTAGAATTGCAACTTGGAGCCATTGAAAGTCATCTTTGATGTTAAGTCTCGCGTGCCCCCCTACTTAACCCTTATAGCCTTTGTATTCGGGTTGAGACACATAGCACATGTGTTCACACCTCACGGTAGTAAGATATTTAGGCGCACTTTTAACAATTACTCAATCAAGTCGCGTCTTATTATTATTTATATGATTTTTGCTCGCTGAATGAGATCGTGCATGGATATAAAGCACAAGTGCCATTTGACTTGATTTCGTTACCGAAGTCTTATAATACAAGTCAACTCGCACTAGTTTATGCCTCTCATGCTCAGAAATTATATAAGCACATTAGTGAAGCGCTAACCATACCAATTGCATTTTATTAACTTAATGCTAGCTTACATAAAAGGGCATCTCACTATATTGTTGGCGATTTAGTTTTGGTGCATCTCGTCCCTGAACGGTTGCCTTCGGGAACTATAGAAAGTTGGCGATTTGGCGAGCTCGACTTTTTTCGTTTTTTAAAAATTAGGAGAATACGCATATCATTTGAAGTTTTCCACTGATTGGGGTATTACTCCTATTTTTAATGTTTCTAATTTAACGCCATATGTTTCTCCACCACTTGAATTATCTGCCTTTCTTTTGGGTCCACTTTGTTTTCTTATGGTTTGGGTAGTGAGCTTGTGTCGGGATCGCTCTCTTCATCAGTTTTCACTGGAGGTACGTTGGTAGTTGATGTAGAAACTAATTTTCCTTTATTACCTAATGCTTTTCCAAGGTTCCCTAGGACTATCTTTATGCATGATAGGATACTCCAGGTTGAAGTGCTCTCCTCTACTTGTGGTGATGATTGTGGTTACTTGATTCGATGGCGTGATCGTACAGCCTCCGATGAATCTTGGGCTCTAGAATCGGAGGTGGATCGATTGGGCATTGCTCTCCTGTGCTTGTGCATTACGACCAACTCATCGGTGATGAGTACTTTTGAGCGGGGCAGGATTGATGGAGACGTTGCTGACACGACCGCCATTGATCCCTGTCTGAGAGAGTTCGTCGATTGTGACGATCGTTGTCGTAAGCTCGAGGATGGGATCGATGTCTGCTGCCATTATATAAAAATATATAATTATAAATTAAATAATTCTAGTTAAATATTTTTAATAAATTTATTATTTTAGCAATTTTATTTGAAGTATTTATTTCATGTTTTAATTTTCATTTCATGTGTAATGATTGGTGCTTATAACCATCATGTGTTGTTTTAATTATTTCATTTCATGTGCTATGATGGGTGCATATAACCATCATATTTTAAATTTGAATTTTTAATTTTGAATGGAGGGAGATTGAGTGGTGTAAGATATATATAGCCATGTTATGAAGGATTTATTAGAGAAGAAGAATAAGAAAATAATCCCCCTAAAAATCTTTTTGAGATCCTCCTTCCCCCTTGGAAAAATTCGGCCACCTCCCTCACCCTCCTCCTCCTCTTGGCCGTCGGCCTTCTTTCACTCCCCCTCTTAGTGGCTCGGCCACCTTACCCCTCCCCTCCTCGTCCTACTCCTCTTGAATTCGGCCAAGGAAAGAAGTTCATCTTTTGGTGTTCCAACTCCAGCGTGAAGCGACGAAGACGGACAAGTTTCCTCTCCTTCTGACGTGACCCCGACGGAGCCGTTGAAGGGCGATCTAAGTAGAGAAAATGGAATCATCCATTTCGGTTGGGTAACAAAAAATTCCTACCTTTGTGTGCTTCTCTTTCCTAGATATTCTTGTGGTGAAAATTCTTGGCGTTGCATTTTGAAGCGTTAAATAATCATGGTTTTCCTTCGATTGGTTTTTGTTAATCTTTATTGATTTTAATTTTGAAAGGTAAGGCAAACCGTCGTTATCTTTTGTTGGGAGAGATCTACCATTTTCCAAATCGTTACTTTTGGTAGATCTCTTTTTGTATAACACAACTCGTTTCGGACCGGGTGGGTCCTTTTTGCCAGAAAGAACATTGGCTTTATAGCCCTTATTTGATCCTAATAGGTTTGGCTACCCATACACTAGCATATAATTCATAGAATTAATTAACGTGGTGCTGCATAGAACGATTGTGCGAGTATAGGGTTGGATCGTAGAGAGGTATACGTGCTAGTACGTAGATGTATTCGTTGTCAAACATGTGAGCCTGCATCATATTTCTCCCCCTCTCTTTAATGTTTTTTAGCTTTTGTAACTGTATGTTTTCCTTAGTAAAATAGGTCATGTTTTTCATCCTTATGTTGTGATGGATTGCATGTGAGTGCCCCACATTTCTTCTCTTTTTATCTCTTATTTTCCTTATTTTTCAAGAGTGTGTGGGTGTATGATGTAGTTTTGTTCTTTATGTTTTCAATGTTCTTTTTACTTTGTTTTGCTCTTTTGCTATTTATTCATTCTTATGAGTTTATAAAGGTGGATTTAAAGTATTTTTATTTTTTCTTTAACATAGTGTTCCTTTTTATTTTGTAAACTTTTTATTCCTTTAATTTTTATTTTCACTTTTTAATGACTTTTATGAAGTTATAAGAATAAATATGTTGTTGTTTTAATTTTTGGATAACTTTCATTTTGCCTTAACTTGTAAAATTTTGTTCTTTTAATTTTATTTTCACATTTTCTTGATTTCTATGAAGTTATAAGAGTAGAAGAGTTTTAATTTTAATTTTTGGATCACTTTGTTTTTGTTTAATTTGTGTGTGTGAGTGTATGAGGTTAAGCTTTATTTTTTGTTTTTGTCTTTATTTTGTTCATTCAATTTTATGTAGAGTGTGTGTGGGTGGGTGAGATAGCTTTTTTTTCTTTCTTTAATTTATGTAGAATGTGTGTGTGTATGAGATTACCCCTTTCTATTTCTTGTAATTTAGTCTTTTTGTTAACTTAGTTTACTTTATGCAATTGCATTTATTTCCCCCCTACTCGTTCGAGTTGAACTTGTATTTATTTCCCACCTACTCGTTCGAGTAGGACTTGCATTTTCAATTATGTAATTTTCTTTTTTGTAACTTCTTTTACTTTTTGTAATTTTTCATTCTTGTAATTTAGTTTCTTTTTTGTAACTTAGCTTTTATTTCTTATTTATGATTTTGTTGAGTGTGTGAGTTCTTTTTTTAGTGAGTTTTACATTTTTTTCTAATGTTTTATTATTTTTTGTTTTTGTTTACAATCTTTTTGCGCTTTGTTTCGAACACATGCGTCATCAAAATCATAAGTCGTCCTCAATCTAATGAGTTGCTAATCGCTCTTTTCCCTCAGTATCGAAGAGTATTGGGACATAAAAAATCACTAATAATAATGAAAGGTCTTTTTCTCACTATAATTAAAGAACTTAAGATTTACCCCGGGTATACGATGCGTAGAACCACATATCGATGTGTGGGCTCTATTTCTATTGTCCAAACGCTAGCTTTCTGAGAGGCTATGCGTATGGACCGATAGCCCTGGGTAAAGAGAATTGCACACTAAACCTCGAGAGAAGAGGAGCGGAATTCTACCAGATTGGGTTCCCACCCTAATTACGGGGTTCTTAGCATAAAGCGTGCATTAAGAGAAATCCTTCGTCGAACGAGATCTTGGTTGAATAGTCTTAATGTTTAGGTGAGCGATATTCCTTGAGAAAGGTGAGCTCATATTTATGGAACCTCCACGACCAAGGTTCCCTTAATTAAAATGAAATTTAGGTTCTATAGTCAATAAAAGTTATTTTAGTCCTAATTCAATTCGGTACCGAGCGTTATTTCTTCATCGAATTTTTTAAGTCTCTTTACAGCTTTTATATAACTGCTCTAGTTAATTAAAATCCGACACTATATTTTCCATAAAATAATAGTAGCTCCTTGAGAATTAGAAATAACCTACACACCCTGAGAAATATACGACCTCGATATTCCCCTTGAATATCCAGTACTACTCGCGGTAGGTGTACTTGCCTCCTTTCGTTAAAACTTGTTTTTAACTTAAATCATCCGCAAATTTTGACCCAAGCGTACTAATAAAATAAAAGTCGAAGTTCGCGCCCATCAAGTTTTTGGATCAGATTTCGGCGAATCTTTTGTTTCTATTTTGAATTTAGCAAACTATTACTTTTACCTCTTTTTATATTTAAAAAAAAACCAAAAAAATACTTAAAACAAAAACAACCAAAAAACAACAAAAAATAGTTTTTCCCTCTATCTTAGACTTTTTTATTTTAATTCTGAATATCCAAAAAAATATTAATTATATAGTAAATTTATATTTTAAAAGGGTGTATGACCCGTGGATAGCCTTCGGAGTCCGAAAATTTTGATTTTGATCCTAAAATCGAACAAACCATTGGGCATATTCGATCTTAACACCAGAATCTTTCTTTAGACCCTAAAGAATCCTTCGAAGAACCCGCCTGCAACTCTGGCCGACCCTAACCACAACGAAGTCGGACAGAATATTATGTCTTACTACGCCCGTCCTAACTTGGATGATACTGGGTCTAGTATTGTTCGCCCGACGGTGATGAACAATACTTTTGAGAAAAAATATAATGTCATTCTGATAGTTCAAAATGCCGTACAGTTCGATGGACTACCGGATGAGGACCCAAATGTACACTTATCTAACTTTTTGGAAATTTGTTACACTTTCTAGAATGGCGTCAGAGATGACGCCATCCGCTTGGGCCTGTTTCCTTTATCCTTAAAATCAAAATTAAAGGGTTGGTTGAACTCCATCCCGTGGGGTTGTATCACCACTTAGGCCGAACTGGCGGAGCACTTCTTGGCAAAGTACTTTCCGCCAGCAAAAATAGCAAAGTTACGGGCGGATATTTCTACGTTCGTTCAGGACGATCCCGAGTCTCACTATGAAACTTGGGAATGATTTAAAGAATTCCTCCGCAGGTGCCCTCACCACGTGCTGCTAGCTTGGCCATAGGTCTATATTTTTAATAAAGGCTTAAATTACTAAACTTGTCAAATGATTGATGTGGCTGTCGGGGGCACTCAGAATAACAAAACCCCCGTAGCCGCCCAAGCTTTAATTAAAGAGTTGGACATGAATGCCTACCAGTGGATTGTCCCACAGGGACATCCAAAGTAGGGGCCGGCCTTTTTAAAGTGGACACCACAGCTCACTTAGCCCTTCAAGTTGAAAGGCTAACGAAGCATGTTGCAGAGATGTCTGCTTCCTCCTCCACTTCATCTTAGGTGAATAATAATAATAATATTAATAATGTTAGTGTAGTCGAAGTGTTCATCAACTACGTGGGAAATTCGGGTCGACCTTCCTTCAACCCCAATAACAACTCGTATAGTAACCATTATAATCCAGGTTTGAGGAACAACCCTAATTTCTCATGGAGTAATCCGAACAATATGCAGCGCCCGCCTAACTCTATTGCACTCGGATTCCCGCTCACTCCTCTGAAACCTTCTCCGATGGAGGAAAAGTTTTCATGATATATCGCTTCCAATGAGTCTAATATCTAGAACATCACCGGATCGCTAAAAGACCTCGAAATATAGGTTAGATAGCTGGCGTAGAATGTAAATGATGTCCGAACGTGCGCACGGGGCGCTACTGGGGAATACGGAGCCCAACCCTCAGGAAAATATCAACGCTATAACCCTCCATAAAGGTAAGGAGGTGGTCGATCATAAATAGATCGATCCGCAGGTATACGTTTCTCCTCCAACCCCTTTTCCTCATCTTCGATTATGTCTCCTTTATCGATTTCAAACAATAAAACCATTTTATATACGCCCCTGACGTATCCGCGTAAATTAAATAATAAGCATAAGGATGAACAATATAAAAAAATAATTTTATTATTAAAACAAATTCTTTTTAATGTGCCCTTCTTTGAGGCAATATCGCAGAAGCTTAAGTTTGCGAAGTATTTAAAAGAACTTCTTTCTAACAAACAAAAATTAGATGTTATTTCGCATATATCCATCAACGCGGAGTGCTCGACGGCTCTTACAAATAAATTTCCCCTAAAACAAATTGACATGGGAAGGTTTTCCATCCCGTGACTTTTTGGCAATATATTAGTAAAATACGCTTTAGCCGATTTAGGTGCGAGCATTAATTTGATGTCGTTCTCGCTTTTCAAAAATTAGATTTGGGCACTCTAAGTCCAACTAAAATGCATGTCCAATTAGCGGATCACACAATTAAATTCCCCATCGGGGTAGTGGAGGACGTTCTTGTCCGAGTTGATAATTTTATCTTTCCGGTAGACTTCGCCATCTTGGAAATCGAGGAGGATGTCGAGGTACCAATAATACTCAGTCACCCTTTTCTCGCAACTTCCCGTCCATTAATAGACATGAGTAACGGTCGTCTCCTCTTTCAAGTAGGAGATGATGATGTTACTTTCTTTATTAATCCCTCGATGGGAGAATCGTCATCGAGCGATGACTTTTGCTACAATTTGGATACTTTTTTTGGAGATCGTTCTTCTCTTGTTTTTGAGTCTATCTTTTTAAACGATAATATTTTCGCTCTCTAACATTTTAATTGCGTAGAGGATGAATCTACAAATTTTTCTTTCAAACCATTTGGTTCGAAAGACATAAAAATTAAAACCTCATTAGAAGAACCGCACTTCATAGAACTAAAACAACCAAACACTTCCCATTATCATTTCCTAGCATTTGAGAGATTCAAAGAATTCCAATTTATTGGAAGTTTTGCTTAAACATCGCCACGCAATTGCGTTGAAAATTTCTGATTTAAAGGGGATAAACCCCTCTTTCTATACCCATAAAATTTTCTTAAATGATAATTTCCGCAAAACAATTCAGCCGCTGCGACGTCTTAATCCAAACATGAAAGACGTCGTTAAAGCCGAAAATATAAAATTATTTGATTAGGGGATTATTTACCCTAATTCCGACAGTGCGTGAGTTAGCCCCATACATGTCGTGCCCAAAAAGGGCGGTCACACTTTAATGGCAAATGAGCATTGATGACTAGTTTTAGTCATCCTTTTTGGGGGTAATTTAGTATTCAAAATGCCTAATTTTATTTATATTTTATGATTATTATTTCATGTTTTAATTTCTCTTTACAATATTTTACTTCCTAGTGTTATTATAGTTTTGATATAAAAATCTATATAGTCTTATTATATGTATTATGTTATTTTATAATATGTTATGTTATGTTTAATAATTATAGTTAATGATATGTCCTAATGTTTTAATTTTAATGTTGTAATGTTTTTATCATTATTGTGTTTTAAAATCTTTTTTTTAACTTTGTTATTTTATGTAGACTAATCCATGTTTGTGTTGTCTCTTTTCTTTGTAGGTTCATGCCCAAGCTTCAAAGCCTCTACCCGAGCCTACAAGGAGCAGCCCATGCAAGTCCAAGCCCACATGGAGCAGCCCGGCCCCTTCTCTTGGTGCAGCCGGCCCTCAACTTGGAGTAGCCACAAGCTTGCAACCCTTTAATTCAAGAGCAGCCCGACCCTCTTCAAGTGCTACAAATGCAGCCCCTTTAATTCAAGAGCAGCCGGCCACCTTCTACAAGCAGCCCACTTCCTCTCTATGCAGCCCACAACATTTGGAGCAGCCCATGCAGCCCCCAAACACCTCACCCGACCACATATACCCTCCTCATTAAATGCATGCATGCATTTTCACCCCCTTGCACTTGACCGGCCACCTTCCTCTCCCTCTCTCTCCATTATTTAAATGTATTACCTAAATATATTACAAGCATGTGGCCGGCCATCCCACTCTTCCTATATTATTTTTTTCCTTTTTATTTTGCATTCACCCCTCCTTTCCCTCTCTCTCATGCCCATTTAATATTCATCCATTCCCCCTCTTCATTTTATTTTATTATATAGTGCATGCATCTATCCTCTCTCTCTCCCCTTAATTTAATCCATGCATGAACATTCCTCCCCCTATGGCCGGCCACCCCTTAGTCTTCCCATTCTAGATGCTTCCCTCCACTCCATAAAAGGAACCCCTATCCCATGCTTTGAAGAAGTTGGATTGGAGCAAGAGAGCAAGTGAGCAAGAGAGTTCTACTTCAAGATTTTCTTCATTGTTGTTTTCTTTTTATGGTTGTAATTTTCTTCTTAGCATAATATTATCATCATTTTAATATTATTGTGTACTTCTTTTTTATTAATCAATGGAATTCTTCTCTCTTTATTTTGTTGTTTCCTTTTCCAATATGCGTAGCTAATCTCTTATAGCATTCGATCGTGAGGATCAATGAAGTGAGATGAGAGTTTATTTTATTTCTTAGTTTTATTTTTTTGTTATTTCATGCTCGATCCTTCTTTGATTTATTTGGCGTCGACTCCGTATTTCCGTTATACGGTAGTAGGCCTTGTTCTCATTTTATAGTAGTCGAGAGACTCATGATTTGAAAGATCACTCAAAGAAGGAAGGAGTTGAACGCAATCCTAGAGATAGGACGACGTAAATCCTCCGGATTGGAGTCAAATCCAATAGTGCGGATCACCCCGATAATGCAACTTTAGGCTTCTTTGGTTTGTAAAGAGATTTCGATCAAAGAGTTTATAAGTTCGGAGACCTAATGCTCTAGCGAGATTTTGTCTTATTTTCGGATCCGTCACGGTCGAGTATGTTTTACAAAAATTAAAACTATCTTTATTTTTATCTCTCTCATCTAATTTCATGGTGAATCATTGATCGAATGCTAGCTTTTTATTATAAGTTTTTCGTCTCGCAAATTGTCTTTCATTTTACTTTACTTTAAAATTTCTAAAAATCCAACAATTTTCCGGTAGGATAATATTTCAAGCGTGAGTAGCAGTACTTGACAGCCCAGTGTTTAAATACGACCTTGGTACTACAATTCGACAGGTACGCTTGCCTGTTCGGGTTTATCTCTCTCATCTAATTCTGCCAATAATTTTTCTACTTTTTCGAATTTTTCTTCTCCTCCTGGTTTTAATGCTGCTACAAACTCTTATCATACTGGATGGCGTAACCATCCTAATTTTTCTTGGAGTAATAATGCTAACGTAGTACGCCCACCGCACGATTTTACACCACCACCACCACCACAACAAAATTTTCAAAAACCTTCCCCTTTGGAAGAGATCCTCGTTAAGTATATAAGCTCGAACGATGCTACTATTAGAAACATAACGGGATCAATTAAAAATTTAGAAAATCAAGTCGGCCAACTCGCCAAGGCCTTTTCCGAGAGACCACCTGGAACTCTTCCCTCGAACACTGAGACTAACCCAAGGGAGCATGCAAATGCGATTTCCCTTCGGAGCGGTAAAGTTGTTAACGAGCCCACCACAATGGAAGAGCCAAGGGTGAGTGTCCCTCCTGTTATTATCTCCACAGAAAATGAAAAATCAAATCTTGAAAATGAAAAATCTACTTTTGACAAAGAAAAAGATATTTCTGTTCTTTCTGATTTTCAAAATGATGCTCCAGTTATTATAAATGAATTTCCGCCACCTCCTTATCTGGCTCGACTTAGGCAAGAAAAACTAGATAATCAATATCAACGCTTTCTTGAAATATTTAAACAAATTCATATTAATTTGCCGTTTCATGAAGCGATTAGCCAAATGCCTAAGTACGCCAAATATCTTAAAGATTTATTAATGAACAAAAAGAAATTGGAAAATCTTTCTCATGTCACATTGAATGAAGAATGCTCGGCAGTCATTAAAAATTCTAATCTGCCTAAAAAGATATACGATCCGGGTAGTTTTTCCATTCCTTGTGTTTTTGGCGACCTTTTTGTAAAACATGCGTTAGCAGATCTTGGAGCGAGCATCAATTTGATGCCTTTTTCACTATTTAAGAAGTTAGGATTGGGCACCCTCAGCCCTACGCGCATGAGTATTCAGTTAGCCGATCGTTCGATTAAGTATCCGTTAGGTGTTGTTGAGGATGTGCTAGTGAAGGTCGACAAATTCATCTTCCCGGTGGATTTTGTCATTCTCGATATTGAAGAGGACATCGAGGTCCCTCTTATCCTTTGTCATCCCTTCCTAGCCACCGCTCGCGCAATCATAAATGTGAGTGACAGAAAACTTTTTCTGCATGTAGGAGATGAGGAAGTAGCATTTGATATTAATAAATCGATGAAAAACTCTTTACAAAATGATGACTCTTGTTTTTTCATTGATGATTTAAAAGAAGACTCCTATTTTTCTCCAAACGATTTTTCTTCTCCTTTTTTTGGACCCTCATCAACTATTTTTGAAAATACGGTTATGTCCGTACAAACTATCTTTGAAAATGAAACTGATTTTAAACAAAGGAATCTTGAAAATTTTACTTTTGAAAAAGACAAAAATTTGAACAACTATTTTGATAAACCACCCGATCTCGAAACGAAAATATATCACGATAAGAACTGTCGCCATCATAAAAATTTTAAACCAGGCGATCATGTTCTTCTTTTAAATTCACGATTACGCATTTTCTTTGGAAAATCTAAATCTCGTTGGTCTGGACCGTTTGCGGTCAAGGATGTTTTCTCTGATGGAACTGTGTTACTTTCGCACCCGGAGAGGGGTGAATTTAAAGTGCATGAACGCAAGCTTAAGCTTTATTTCTCTAATGATTCTGTGACTCCTGCAAAGGAGAATCTTCTTTTTGATTCTTAGTTTATTATTTCTGATGGACATTTTTATTTTGTGATGGACATTTTTATTTTTCACTTGTTGGACTTATTATTATGAAACTCTCTTATTTGAAATGTTGTAATAAAAAAAAACATTATCGGGCAATCTGCCCATGTACTCTATTTCTTTTTGCTTTTATTTTGCTCTTTCTACCGGAGGCCAATCAAGTCCATGATCGTGGTCGTCGCTCTGTCGTTGCTGATATCAGATGGATCAAGTCATACCTGCTGACGATCAAGTACTCTAAAAGGCAAGCTTGGGGGAGCGACATCCGCCTTCATCTCATGAACCCGGGAAGTCCTGTTCTTTTTTTAGTTATTTATTTTTCCTGCATTTTTCTTTTTCTCTTCTTCTCAGTCCCCTTCTCTTTTTCTTTATGTTTTCTTCATTGAGGGTAATGAAGAATTTAAGCATGGGGGGTCTAGTTTCTTTTTGCCTTTCTTTCTGTTTTTCTTCTTTCAAAAAGAAAAAAATGTATGTTTTAAATTAGTATAATATTTTATGTCTTCAAAATCTAAAATCCAAAAAAATTATAAAATATAAAACACAAAAAAAAATTAGAAAAAAAAATCAAAAAAATTTTGTGCTTAAATCGATTTGAAAAACAAAATCTAAAATTATTTCTATCTTTATTTTCATGTTGCTTCTAGTGAAGTGTAGGCCCATGCGGTTTCTTAGTTCTATATAGATTACTTTGAAAATGTTTTTCTAAACCTATCATTTTAACATAGTCTAGTTCTACTAGTTTCTTTTTCTTAAATATAGGCATCCAGTTTTTACGTTATAAGCTAGCAATGCATAGTTATGTCTTTTTATTCGGTTAGTTACTTACGAATGGTTGCTAGGTATCATTAGTCCTTTTTCATTTGCGGGGTAGTCTTTCTTGGTGTCTAGAACTTGAACCAAGCTACTCTCGAAGCATTTGCGCCATTTTTACGTTCTTTAGAAATGATTTAGGCCACCATTTGAATAGTTTGAGCTTTTCTTGCCCACCAAAAACAAAACCCTTGCAAAACAATTTTGGGCCTTTTCCTTATTTTCCTTGTTTTTAGCTCCACCTTTCATTTCATCTTGTTCACCAAAGCCAAATGCCCTTCCTATTTTCACACTATAACCTTGAGCTTAAAATTATTTTTTGTGGGAGGGGTATTATATTATTTTGGAAATGAAAAGGACATTATAAAGCTTATTTTCGGAGCTTCCTTATCAATTGTTATTCAAAAAGGAAAAAAATTGAGAACGTAAAATGAAAAATCAAAATAAAAAAAAAAGAGAATGCAAAAAGTTTATGTTTGGCCAAGTTTATAAAAGAAAAATATATGGCCTTATGTTTGTTTTAGTTTGGATTAAAGTACTTATCATGTCTTATCTTTGTATTTTAAGCTCACCCTTGGTTTAGTGTTTAAGCCATCATGTTTATCTTTGTTTTCATTTCCTAATCATTCACCTAAATGAAGTTTTAATGCCTAGTAGAAGTCCTAATGATCTTAGAACTTAAATTCGCGTAGTGGAGAAAGTGTGAACGTACAAGCCTATGACCACCATCATTGATGGATTTCTTTGGAGGTTATCTTGCAGTGTTTTAGGGTTAATGTTTATCTAGCAACCTAGTAGTTTGTTAATGCGCTGTTTACTTAGAACCTCTACTTTTGTTTTCCTTATTTTCATTTATTTTGGATGCCTTGTTTTAAGATTTAGAAATTAGTAGACTTTTCTTATGTTTTAATGAGATTTTTAGGATTCCACTTTCAAATTTTCTATTGTGCACTTCTCACCCCACTAGTTGATAACATGGGAATTAGGATAGTTTAATTTTCCATGTTTTGTTTTTCTTAATTATGAAACCTAAATTAGCTTTGTTTATTTTCTATTTCCTTCCCTAGTTTTCATTTTTATTTGCTTGAGGGCAAGCAAATGTCTAAGCATGGGGGAATTTGATGACTAGTTTTAGTCATCCTTTTTGGGGGTAATTTAGTATTCAAAATGCCTAATTTTATTTATATTTTATGATTATTATTTCATGTTTTAATGTCTCTTTACAATATTTTACTTCCTAGTGTTATTATAGTTTTGATATAAAAATCTATATAGTCTTATTATATGTATTATGTTATTTTATAATATGTTATGTTATGTTTAATAATTATAGTTAATGATATGTCTTAATGTTTTAATTTTAATGTTATAATGTTTTTATCATTATTGTGTTTTAAAATCTTTTTTTTAACTTTGTAATTTTATGTAGACTAATCCATGTTTGTGTTGTCTCTTTTCTTTGTAGGTTCATGCCCAAGCTTCAAAGCCTCTACCCGAGCCTACAAGGAGCAGCCCATGCAAGTCCAAGCCCACATAGAGCAGCCCGGCCCCTTCTCTTGGTGCAGCCGGCCCTCAACTTGGAGCAGCCACAAGCTTGCAACCCTTTAATTCAAGAGCAGCCCGACCCTCTTCAAGTGCTACAAATGCAGCACCTTTAATTCAAGAGCAGCCGGCCACCTTCTACAAGAAGTCCACTTCCTCTCTATGCAGCCCACAACATTTGGAGCAGCCCATGCAGCCCCCAAACACCTCACCCGACCACATATACCCTCCTCATTAAATGCATGCATGCATTTTCACCCCCTTGCACTTGACCGGCCACCTTCCTCTCCCTCTCTCTCCATTATTTAAATGTATTACCTAAATATATTACAAGCATGTGGCCGGCCATCCCACTCTTCCTTTATTATTTTTTTCCTTTTTATTTTGCATTCACCCCTCCTTTCCCTCTCTCTCATGCCCATTTAATATTCATCCATTCCCCCTCTTCATTTTATATTATTATATAGTGCATGCATCTATCCTCTCTCTCTCCCCTTAATTTAATCCATGCATGAACATTCCTCCCCCCTATGGCCGGCCACCCCTTAGTCTTCCCATTCTAGATTCTTCCCTCCACTCCTATAAAAGGAACCCCTATCCCATGCTTTGAAGAAGTTGGATTGGAGCAAGAGAGCAAGTGAGCAAGAGAGTTTTACTACAAGATTTTCTTCATTGTTGTTTTCTTTTTATGGTTGTAATTTTCTTCTTAGCATAATATTATCATCATTTTAATATTATTGTGTACTTCTTTTTTATTAATCAATGGAATTCTTCTCTCTTTATTTTGTTGTTTCCTTTTCCAATATGCGTATCTAATCTCTTATAGCATTCGATCGTGAGGATCCATGAAATGAGATGAGAGTTTATTTTATTTCTTAGTTTTATTTTTTTGTTATTTCATGCTCGATCCTTCTTTGATTTATTTGGCGTCGACTCCATATTTCCGGTATACGGTAGTAGTCCTTGTTCTCATTTCATAGTAGTTGAGAGACTCATGATTTGAAAGATCACTCAAAGAAGGAAGGAGTTGAACGTAATCCTAGAGATAGGACGACGTAAATCCTCCAGATTGGAGTCAAATCCAATAGTGCGGATCACCCCGAAAATACAACTTTAGGCTTATTTTGTTTGTAAAGAGATTTCGATCAAAGAGTTTATAAGTTAGGAGACCTAATGCTCTAGCGAGATTTTGTCTTATTTTTGGATCCGTCACGGTCGAGTATGGTTTGCAAAAATTAAAACTATCTTTATTTTTATCTCTCTCATCTAATTTCATGGTGAATCATTGATCGAATGCTAGCTTTTTATTATAAGTTTTTCGTCTCGCAAATTGTCTTTCATTTTACTTTACTTTAAAATTTCTAAAAATCCAACTATTTTCCGGTAGGATAATATTTCAAGCGTGAGTAGCAGTACTTGACAGCCCCGTATTTAAATACGACCTTGGTACTACAATTCGATAGGTATGCTTGCCTGTTCGGGTTTTGGCCCACCAAGCATAACGAAACTTGTTCCAACTCGTATTGTTACGGGTTGGCGGGTGTCCATCAATGATAGAAAACTAAATGATGCCACCCGCAAGGACCACTTCCCACTACCATTTTTAGACAAAATTCTCGAGCGTCTATCCAGTCATCCATACTATTGTTTTCTCGATGTTTATCGGTGTTTTTCCAAATAACCATTCCCCCGATGACCAGGAGAAAATAACATTTACTTGCCCATTTGACACCTTCGCAAACTGAATGATGCCATTTGCCCTCTGCAATATGCCAGCAACATTCCAAAGATGTATGATGGCGATCTTTTGCGAGCTAGTAGAAGACATTATGGAAGTCTTTATGGATGACTTCTATTGGTGCTACCATAGTGATCTGAAAGTGATCAAGCATATAGCCTCCCTGCCAACTAAGTATGAGCCTATCAGGGTTGCATAAAAGATTATTGAGAAATTGTGAGATTAGATTGGTATGGTATAGCTCATATGATGAGCAAAAGGGACTGAAATATTAAAAGGCAAACACATTGAGTGCATTGAGACAATTCAACACTTTTGTCGAGTTAAGTGTTAACTCGTCGAATGATGGCATTGAGTGTATTGAGTTGACTCACTGATTCGTCGAGTATCAAATGTTTATTCGTCGACTATCGCACTTAAGCATTGAGTGCGTTGAGTAATTCAGGGATTCATCAAGTAAAGGAGTTTACTTGATGAGCCTGGGTCTTAGGTTTTGAGTGCGTTGAGTGCACTCAATGCCATCGTCGATTAAAGGGTTTTCTCTTGGCGAATCTGGCACTTAGGCATTGAGTGTATTGTATTCATTCAACGCCATTCGACGAATCTGGCATTAGGCATTGAGTGCACTCATTTCCATTCGACAATAAAGTGTTGATTCGTCGAGTATGGCGTAGAAAGCGTTGAGAGCTTTGAGTCCACTCAATGCCTTCATAGAGTAAAGCATTGACTCAGCTGAGGATGGTGTTGAGTTTGTCGTATGTTCTCTAAGATACTAAATGATTCGACGAGTATAAATTGATACTCGATGATTCGTCGTATATCCTATAGATATTCAACGATTAATCCAAACAAACTGTTGTCTGGCCGAAGGTCTATTTTGACTAAGTCCTGGGTCTGGGATTAGAGACGGGCTGCTTTGTTTATTCCCTTTGGGTATAAATAAGAAACATTAGCACTTGAATAGGATGCGATCACTCTTTTATCTAAGCATACGAGCTTTCACTATGCGTAAGAATAATAACCCAAGAAATTTGACGGAAGTCGTTCTGCCTTCGCCATCGCCGATTCCAATCTCGATCCCGACGAGTGTCATTGTCACCTCTCCTACAATAGATCTAGCAGTCTGTGGAGATGCTGAGTGTCCTCTCCCGACCTAGTGCTTGTTCGACAAGTGGATAAGGGTTCTCCCGATCGTGTGGATTTCCTGTAGATGCGCGAATATACTTTTTGCGCTCAAAACTCCGGCTGTTGCTGTTCGTTGGAATTAACTGGAGCATCTAGGTTGAGTATTGACTTAATCCCTCAAAGATAATTTTATTACAGTATGTTTTGCTTCTTGAAGCATGAATATTTTTAGATCCGAACTCATTTGGGTTTTTCTTATTCTTATTTTCGCTGCATGCGCAAGTGTTGTACCATCCCCTAAAAACCTAATAGTGGTATGAGAGGGAGGGTTTTGGCAATATCAGTGTTTCAAAAGTTATTAAATCCATTGCGTGTAAATTTGGAGATTTAGAAGTGTTCTAAATGCCCAAATCTAGTCTTGGATCTTCCCAAGAATGCATGCGATTTCTTTGAAGTTTACTCCTTAATAGTAACCCTCACATTGTTGGTTTGTGAAACTAAGCATGTGTTAGATTTTGAATCTCATATGAAGTGACGAGCTTGTCTACTGTGTAAGTGAAGTTTGTGTTGCGCATGTCCAGTGTATGTAGTTCTGAAGATTTAGATATGTTCTAGATGTTCTGACTTAGCCTAGTTCATCAAGTGTTGATGATTCTTGTGCACATTTGGGATGCATTTGGATTATTGATGAGTCCAACTTATATAGGGTTTTTCGGGCTCAGTTGGGCTTATTTTCTCATATGTGCACTGCATTTTAACTAGGTATTAGTTATACTTTCATCGTTCAATCTTTGACCTCAATGTGCACTATTTTGGGCCCGTCGGTGTGCAATTGCACATTCTGTTGATGGGGGTAAGCACTGGGTGCACCCCATGCTTCTTTATGTTGCTTTGATAGCTTTTCTTTGTTGTTGGAGGGTCTTTCATTGCTGTGTTGTTTGTTGCTTGTAGGTGGTCAACTTTCCTCTTTTTATAGTTCTGATTTGAGGAAAACACACGGTCATGCGTTTTCTTAGCGCACGGTTAATTATGGTCGTGCATTTTCTGCAAGTTATTTTGGAAGGGTTGACCGGCCGGTGTGATTAATTCACTCACGGTTTCTTCGGGACCGTATGCGAAGGAAACACACGGTTTTCCTGTAGCTTTTGTTTTTTGGCCGTTCTGTGGTTAATCGTGTGTTTTCCTTCACGCACGGGCGAAAGAGCCAGTGCGCGAGTTAAACGCACGATTCCACCCTGTTGCCTGCTTTTTGTGCTTTCTGTCGTTACCCGTGCGATTTCCATAGCACACAGGCGGAATCTCCAGTGCATGAGTAAAATGCATGGGTCAACGCTTCTTCTTCTTCTGGAATTTTCTGGATATTAATATCGAACGGTTCATGCACGGTCGTTCGCCAGACCGTGCGTGACCATTTTTTCTGACTTTTACTATTTAAGCCGCAGATTTCTTCTGGAAAGGGACAACTCCGTTTTCCCCCGCCATTTCCGCTCCTTTGAGCGGGAAATCATCCCTCTAGCTGTCCCTTTATCTCTCCTCCATTGGAAGATTTTTCGTCCATCATTTTTTCTCTGAAAGCTTGCAAAAGTTTTGTCTCCGGCCATTTTCATCTTCTCCGACCTCCAAGCTACCATTGGAGCTACTTGTTGCTACACTTGAGAAGTTATCCATTCAGATCTGACTTAGCGACTTGACACGAAGTGGACGGGTTAGAAGAAGGAAGTGATAGCCCTTTTGTATCCCAGACGCCTTTCGAAGACCGAGCTAGGACGAGGATTGACAACCTTTGCTTCCGGCCGAGAATCTTGGAGAGCTTACGTGCGCTCGGTTGTATTTCTTCACTTTTATTAAACTTGTCATGTTCTGAACCTGTGCTAGTAAACTTGTAACTTGATAACATTATTTTTTCTTGTGTTTCATCTGAGTTTGTTAATGATGCATTAATATTTGGTTGTGTTTCAGCCGTTCTAGCGATTGCTAGAAGCGCGCGCTGCAAAGAGGTGTTTGCGACCCTCAATAGTCTGTTCATCTCCGTTATTACTCGTTTGAGTAATCCACCCGTACGACATGGTGAAGGCGTCCCGCACTAGTTTTATCATGCTTAGCGTAGGAACCAAAAACAAAACCCCCCTTTTTCATATTTGCACTTGCATTCGTTTTTCCAAAAGCGAAATCCATGCTCCCTACTTGCAGTCCGCGTGAGATCGATATCTGGGGAAGCAACTCCTCATCTTTATTACTTGTCTGTGATCGGTAAACATACCGAGAGTGCATCAAGTTTTTGGCGCCATTGCCGGGGAGTGAAATCGTTGCATGCGATTTTTGTTTCTTTTGGAAAAGAATAAGTGTTAGATGTTCTAAATTTTTTTGTGTGAGGTGTATGACAGATCTGAACCCTGGTGGTGGGATTGAAGATTAGGGTGCTGATCCTGAGACCACACGAGCAAGGAGAGCTCGGGTGCGTGTTGTTGCTGTAGAGGAAATGATTGAAGACTTGGGCAATGGAGGAAATGGCCAAGGAGAATGAGTAGTTGAAGGAAAGGAGGTGGTCCAACCTCGTGTCAGGACGATGCGGGACTTCACTACCCCTATAGTTGGGAGTGTCTATCCCGGGTTTGGAATAACCATTGCCAACCCGCACTTCGATATAAATCCTGCAATCATGAACACCCCTACAGTTGGGAGTGTCTATCCCTGGTTTGCCGAGCGAAGACCCTAAACTCCATTTGGTGGAGTTTTCTTGAGATATGTGGTACATTCCGCTATGTTGGCATCTCAGATGATGTGGTAAAGCTTAAGTTATTCCCTTTCTCGCTGCGAGATAGGGCGAAGACATGGCTTCATACGATTGCCCCTGGCACCACAACTACTTGGGAAAATTTATCTTCTATGTTTTTAGCTAAGTTTCGCCCGTTAGATAAAATTGTTAATGCTTGCAGGGAAATCGCTACATTAAGATAGCTGGACCAAGATACCTTATCAGAGGCGTGGGAGCATTTCGCTGATCTGCAGTGTCATTGTCCACAAGACGGTTGCGAGTCGTGGAAACTCGTCCAAATATTTTATTTTGGCGTCGAGCCGAATTACCGGGCTATGATTTATACGGAGGCCGGCGGCACTATTATGAACCTTTCCCCCGAAGAGACTATGCGGCTCCTTAGAGACATGGCTTCCCACACCACGTACTGGATGTCGGGCAGGAATTCCCCAAGAGGGGAAAGAAACTTATTCGATTTGAATGTGGTGGGGCAACAAGCAGAATCGAGCCAGCCTGCTCTAGATGGGAGGATGATATTGACTAGATCGACCCCACCGCTTGCTTAAGTTATGAACATATCATGTTAGGGAAGCGAAAATCCCGACCACTACGCTTTTGAATGCCCTACTGCAGATTCATCTGCGGACCCGACAGGTATAACCTTTGATGAAAATCTTAATTTCATAAGCAATCAAAACCGCGCTGCGCCCTATAATAATGTTTATAACCCAAACGCGAGAAATCATCTGAATTTCTCGTGGAACCAAAACACCCCCGGTCAAAGATGGCAGGGAGACCAGCATCAATTTGATGCTTAGGCTTCTAGCAGCCAGCTGCGACTGCCTCATTCAAGTTATAATCCGAATATGCAAGGGGCATATAAGAGTGCTTTAGAGGAGATGATGAAAAGGTTTGTTGAGATGGCCCAATCTAACTTGGCCACTCAAAATGCTTCTATAAGAAACTTAGAGACACAGCTGGGGCAGCTTTCCCAAGTGTTCTCCGAGCATACTCGCAGCGCGCTCCTAAGAGATACGGAAAAGAATCCATGTGAGCAAGGGAAGAGCATTGGAGATGTAGAGGAGTGCAAGAGGAGTGCAATGTTAATGATGTGGATGTTAACTGCGTGATTAATAAGATTGAAACGGTGGCACTTTGCGATTCAGGTTCGTCATGCAACATTCTTGCTCTACAATATGTTGAGAAGCTTAATCTAAATGTCAAAACTAATACCCAGAAATCGCTAGTGCTAGCTGATGGGTCGGTGGTTAAAATCGATGGGGTGATTAGTGAGGTGGAAGTGAAACTTAACGGGCCTATGGTTATCACCGACTTCCAGGTGTTAGGACCCATAGGTAATAATTCAAAGCCTTTTCTTGGGGTTCCATTCCTGAGAGCTAGTGAAGCGATGCTGAGCTTTAACGCATGCGACATCACCTTGGTTTCCAATGTTGATTTGCCGCTATCGCCATCACTTCCCACTCTAATTCCGAGTGAATCTAAAAATCCGTTGGAATTAAATGTTACACTATCTGATGATTTATCTAGCACCGATGAGACATATGTTGTGCTGAATAAGCAAGACCGGGCTATGGAAGAAAAAGACATGCTACTGATTGCTAAAGTAGAAGTGAAGGAGAAATTGTTTGACGTGGAACAAGTTACGGGTGAAAAGAAACGAGGGATGTGCACGGCTATTGGGAGCGTGCAGGAAATAGATTTGAAAACTTCTATTAAGCTGAATGAATGCTGTAAAACTATTAAACAGGTGACATGGGCTGATCTTTCACCTGTCGCGGGTGAGGAAAGGATGCCCCTTGATAAGAAATATAGGCTTGTTGCTGATTAGGTTGGGGTGTCTATACCACCCTGGCGATCCCCGTCTGTTACTCTTAAAAGAAAAGAGCTTCTTATGCTCAAAGCATCTGATTTTGCCCATCCGATGCGGGAAGGAGGAGACTAGGGGCAAGGGAGTTTTGTCTTCCTTAGGCCCTAAAGCCTTCACCTCTTCCTCATCGCGCACATTAGGGGGGATCTATCACAAATCAGCGTTTAGCTGAGGAGTGTGGGATCTCCGGGGTCGTCTCCCTTTTTCTTGTTGCTGCTTGTTTTAAGATTTGCTTAGTTCTGTATGTGACTATAAACTTTTTCATACTTTCTACTTTTGTTTTTGAACATTATATAAAACTGTTAATACAAGTATTTGGTCCACCTTAAGGACGGTAAAGAAAAGGGCTTTTGTGAGACAACCCAACGCTGCTGCTTGCTTTAAATTTGTGCAATCTAGTTTGTATGCTTATTTGTGTATAGCTTTTTGTGGTTGGAGATATGCTTTTTGCACGTGGATTTCGCTTGGGCTGTGTGCTTATTGCTGAAGTTTAACGCCAATCTTCTGGTATGCTAATCTACTGAGCAAGGGTAACATGTTCCCTTAGCTATTTCTGTTTTTAGTTTGTATGTCTTATGTAGTGATGCTTAGTTCTAGTTTGGGGGAGAGCTCGTCACTGTTACCTTTTGCTCGTGCACTTCATTTACATAGCAATAGTTGTTATTTTTTTGTTTGCTTAGTTCATTATATTGTGCATCACTGAACCCACATGAGCGCGTGCTTAGCTTTTTGCGTGCTGCGAGTTAAACTCGTTTCTTTGTTAGATTTGGGAAAAATTATGGTGTTGGCTTATGAAAGTATCTAGTGTCGACTAAATCCACCTATGTGGGGGGGGGGATAGGTTTCGTGCAGTCGTTTGCAGAATTAAATGTACCTGCACAAGTTAACAAACACAGCACAGAACACACAAGAAATTATAATGGTTCCCCGATTTGGGTATGTCCACTTTCCCCCTTCGACCTATCTCCCACCAAGGGACGACACGGGCACTTCACCAAACGGATTGAAATCCAATCCTCACACTACGGAAGGAACCCTTTCGAACAAAGGAGTCACAACTCCACCACCACGGGTTGTACCCAACCCTTACAACTAGGAATAAAAATTCCTTTACAATAAACCAAAATAGATTGTAAAAGAAAATACAAACAACGCTTTTGGAGATCCCGATGTCCTTCTTCATTCTTTGAAACTTGCTTGAAGAATATGAAGAATCCACAACCGGATTTATCTCTTGGAGAGGATCTTGTCATGATCGGCGGCGGCAAGTGATTGCGGCGGCGATACTTTGTTGATCCAAACTTCTTGACGAAGCAAGCAAGGTGTAAGAACTATCTCAATCAGATCAGTCGTCTTCACCGATTCGGAATGGAGAACTAGTCTCGTTCAACGAATCGAGAGACAAGAGATCTCAAGAGAGATGCGTGAGACGCATTGCTTGCCTCAGTGCTGTTGCCGGAAGATCAAGGATGACCGGAGATTATCGGCGACGACAAACTGCGAGCGGCGACAAGTGCTCGGTGGTTTTTGCGATCGGCTAGGGCACGACGTCAGTTGCTTTTGATTTCTCGTGAATAATTACTGTAGAAGTTCAAAATACGCCAGTATTTATACCTGAGGCCAACCCTAAAGAACATTGTGGGACCCACAAGGAGAAATCCTAGCCCCGGCTGAAACAACACAAGACACCTTGGTTCGGTCCAGCGAGCGAGAAAAATTGCCTAAGGCAAAATCGGCGGGAATCGTTGGTGATTCCCGTCGAAGTCGACGGGAATTATTCACGATTCTCGTCGATTCTGCCTTAGCAGAATCCCTATCTGGAAAACAGTCAGCCGAAAGAAATCGGCAGGAGAGGCTAGCTGATACTCAACGAATCGGCGGGAATGCAGACAGATTCTCGTCGAAGTCGATGGGAATCAGTTGTGATTCCCGTCGATTCTTCCTTGGCAGAATTCCGGTTGGATAACTGTCAGCTAGAAGGAAGTTGGCGGGAATGCAGACTGATCCTCGTCGAATCGACGGGAATCACTAGCGATTCTCGTCGAAGTCGGCGAGAATCACTTAGTGATTCCCGTCGATTTTGACTTAGAAGAATTTCTCTTCCTTCCGTTTGAAAAATTGGTCGTTGACCCATCTTTGCTCCTCTTCTGCTTTTGATCTACCTCGACCCTGTACTTTAAAATAAATACACTCCAATAGAGATAGCACACATGAGTCAACACACTGATCTACTCAACGAGGGATTACGTTCCGCAGACCCTTGTATATTGACCCACTGCACCCTGGCATTGGTGTGTACTTAGAATGGAATAAGTGCAAGCTCAACTTGATGGAAGAACGTCAAATACATTGTCAATTCAACTTAGCTTGTTCAGGGGCTTCTTCAAATCAGGTCCATTGTGGATACAATACCCAATAATCTCCCCTATTTGAAGAAGCCTAAACCCTACAAGCTAAGGTGAATAGACCAGATGGGAATGAAAATCATAAAATGAAAATACAGTTAAGAGTGAAATTCATTACAATTCTCCTGAGAGCACACTTAGCATTGGCAGACACCTTAGCCTAAGCTGAGAGGGTAATCTCCCCCTTTTCGGCTTCTGCAAATCTAGGACTTCACTTGGAGCACAAAGCTCCCCCTCAGTTCTTGCATCCATGCCCGATCTTGAGTTCCTCGCTGATGCTTCCCCTTGATCCAAGAGCCTGGTGCCCTTCAGTCGTCAACCTTCATAGTTCAGCATGCCGAGTTCTGTTTTGAAGAGACTGAACTTGGCATCGTCTAGGGGCTTTGTGAAGATATCTGCAATCTGCTTATCCGTGGGGACATAGTAGAGAGAGATATCTTTGTTTTCCACATGCTCCTGAATGAAGTGGTAGCGCACTTCAATATGCTTTGTTCTGTTGTGCGACACTGGATTGTTCGCAATTGCTATTGCGCTTGAGGAGTCGCAATACATAGGAGCTTCTCTTAACTGCCAGTCATAATCTTCAAGTTGATTTCTGATCCATAGAATTTGTGCGCAACAGATGCCTGCTGAGATGCACTCAGATTCAGCCGTAGAGGTTTCGACATAGTTCTGCTTTTTACTGTTCCACGAAATAAGCCTTCTTCCGAGGAATTGGCCCGTCCCGGAAGTGCTTTTCCTATCATCCCTGCTTCCTGCAAAGTCAGCATCTGAAAAGCCTATCAGCTCGACATAATTGTTTCTTGGGTACCACAAGCAAAGATTTGGTGTACCCTTAAGGTATCTAAGAATCCGCTTTGCAGCGACATAATGAGATTCCTTAGTGTTCACCTGATATCTAGCACAAACGCATGTGGAAAACATAATATCCGGTCTACTAGCAGTAAGGTAGAGCAGGGATCCAATTATGCTTCTGTATTTGGTTTCATCAAAAGGTTTCCCTTTCTCATCCTTGTCCAGAGACATAGTGGATCCAATTGGAGTCATCATAGAGGTTGCATTCTCCATTCCGAATTTCTTGAGGAGTTCATTTGTGGACTTCGTTTGAGAAATGAAAATTCTATCCTCAGACTATTTCACTTGAAGCCCCAAGAAATACTTTAGCTCTCCCATGTTGCTCATTTCAAACTTTCATTGCATATGTTTAGAAAACTTCTTGCAAAGATTGTTGTCCGTTGAGCCGAATATTATGTCATTGACATAGATTTGCATCAACAGAATCTTGCCTTTGACTTCCCTAAGAAACAATGACTTATCTATTTT
The DNA here is from genome assembly GCA_039513925.1 of Platanthera zijinensis. NCBI lineage: Eukaryota > Viridiplantae > Streptophyta > Magnoliopsida > Asparagales > Orchidaceae > Platanthera > Platanthera zijinensis. Next base: position 130,910,353 of record CM077092.1, read on the forward strand.
TCCTCTCGAGAACTTGTTCTAAGGAAGAAAACTAGACAGAGTCTCATACCAAGCTCGAGGATCTTGTTTTAAGCCATATAATGCTTTATTAAGAAAGTAAACATGATTAGGGAATGATGAATTAACAAAACCTGGGGGTTGCGCGACATACACTTCCTCTTTCAAATTTCCATTTAGGAATGCAGATTTCACGTCCATCTGATAGACAGTGAATCCTTTGTGAGAGGCATATGCCAGGAACAATCTGATCGCCTCGAGCCTTGCAACTGGTGCAAAGGTTTGGTCGAAGTCAATCCCATCCTCCTGTCTGTAACCTTAAGCCACCAGTCTAGCCTTGTTCTTGATGATGACACCGTGTTCAACAAGTTTATTTCTGAAGATTTACTTAGTGTCGATCACATTCTGTTACATTGGTCTGGGAACAAGCGTCCAGACGTTGCATCGTTCGAATTGACACAGTTCATCTTGAATGGCCAATATCCATGATGCATCTTTGTTCGCTTCGTCGAACATCTTTGGCTCAACCAGTGAAAGAAAACTAAGGTGCAGAATCTCGTTAATTGTACCTCTGTGAGTTCTAACACCGTCACGAGGATCTCCTTTGATCTGATCTCTGGGATGATCCCTCACGTGTCGGAGCTCTAAGAGTCTGGCATATGGAGCTCCAACAGCTTCTCAGGCTCCTCCCTCTTCTGTTAGATTTTCTCCATCCTGATTGTAATCTTCTCAAGTTGGCATTGATGTGGAGACCTTGACGTACTTGGGAGTTACATCTTTAGCTGTCTCATCGAGACTTAGCTGTTCAAGCCTTGCACCTGCATCTTCAAGAATGCCACTGGAAGAATTGATATGAAGCAAGCTTCCTTCATCAAAAAAAAACATCAATGGACTCCTCTACCATTAGGGTTTTTTTATTAAAGACCCTATATGCCCGAATATTGCTACTATAGCCCATGAAGATGCCTTCAAAGCATTTTTCTCAAAATTTAGTACATGGGTACTTCCCATTATTGAGTACATAGCATATGCAACCAAAAATCCTTAAATAGGACATGGTCGGTTTCCTGCCTTTCAATAGCTCATAAGGCGTCTTACGATGATTCTTGTTGATCAATGCTCGGTTCTACACATGACAAGCTGTATTGACAGCCTTTGCCCAGAAGTACTCTAGAAGAGAAGCGTCATTCAACATTGTCGTACATGCTTCAATGAGCGTTCTATTTCTCCTCTCCGCAACTCCGTTTTGCTGAGGAGTACGCGGGGAGGAAAACTCATCAAAGATACCATGTTCTTCACAGAATTTTGTCATAGCACCAGAATCAAATTCTGTTCCATGGTCACTTCTGATTTTGACCACGGAGCAGTTATGTTCGTTCTTAATCTGCTTGATAAAATTAGTGAAGATGTCAAACGTATCTGACTTTCGTTTAAAGAAAAAACACCCACGTAAACCGAGAGTGATCATAAACAATCACTAGCGTATACGATTTGCCTCCTAAGCTATGAACTTGCACTGGACCGAACAAGTCCATATGCAGAAGATAAAGACATATGGAGGAGTCTTTGTCTACAATGCCCTTAAAGGTAGCCCGAGTCTGTTTTCCCTTCTGGCATACAGGACATGGGCTATCTTTTATGCACTTCATAGTAGGTGCATCCCTTACAAAATTCTTGGAAAACAACATATTAATAGTCTTGAAATTTATATGTGCTAATCTCTTGTGCCATTGTTCACAAAGAGATGCACTGCCTTTTGTTACTAGGCACACGGGGGTAGAAGAGTCTAAGCTAAGAAAATCTAAGCAAAAGATATTTCTGCTCCTAATGCCAGTTAATACCTTCTCTGAAGAGGCACACGATATTATCAAGCACTTATCCTTGCAGAACTTAACGTCGTATCCTTTATCACACAACTGGCTTACACTGATCAGGTTATGTTTTAACCCTTCAACATAGGCCACATTAGTGATAGAGAATACACCGTTGGAAATCATACCATAACCCCTGGTGACTCCTTGATCAGATTCTCCAAAGATGACTTTGGGTCCATTTTCGACTGGGGAGTAATCACGCAACATGCTTCTTATCCCGGTCATATGCCAGGAACATCTACTGTCACAGTACCAGATAGGCGTTTTGGTGGCATTTGGATATACCTGCAAAATCAAATTAGTTTCCCTTAGGAACCCAATCGAACTTGGGTCCTAGATTCCTTATTAGCACACTCCCCCTCGGGTGGTTAACCCTACGAGTGGTCGGCCTCGCATTGCTAACATGAGGAGTCTCGTTGAATCTTGGATTAAACCAGCAATCAACGGCAAAGTGACCAACTTTGCCACAGAACAAATAATCAAACATGTTGTATCGCTTCCTAGGCTCCATCTTCACCCTTGGTACGGTGGGTCCAGCCGGGGCCTTGGATCTGGAGGTGGAGGCATCATGATGACAGCAGTCACATGATTTTGTCACTTCCTGTTCCTTCAGTATAACAGGCTTTGCCTTTGGTTCTTGCTTCCTATTATGGCATCTAGAGAAGTGGCAATAATTCTCCACTTGGATTTCCTCATAAGGTGCCTTGAAGACACTCTCACCATAGTTTCGGGGGAAGGTCCAACCATCATACCGGCTCTTGGGCTTTTCAACCGAGAGCCGAAATAAGTGGCCATAGGTTGACTCAAAGTCCTGCTCATTGCAAGGAAAGCCAGGCTTTCTGAATGAAACAGGATCAAGTGGGGCCTTTCCCTTTTCTGCAGTAGAGGCCTTCTTTGCAGCCTTATTTTTCCTCTATTTTTTGTTTCTCCTGGATGATTTACCAGGCACACCCACATGCCCTAAGCCAGCCCCCTTAGCCTTAGCAGAGAATTCATCAACCAGAGGAAGAACGGTCCTGGGCATAGAGAAGCTTTTGACAATCTTCCTTTCTGCCGCAAGCTGTTCTTCCAAATTGTTGATTTCTTCCTGTTTTTGGTCAAGGAGCCTTAGAGACTCTGAGTGCTCAGAAGTCAGGTCCAAGTGTTCCTGTCGGAGATAAATCAAGCTAGTGATCTCTTCTCTTAGGGACACACCCTTAACCTTAAGGAATTTGACTTCCTTTTTCTGAGCCCTCAACCTCTTGCGACATTCCTCAAAAGTATTAAGCAAAAGCACATACTTTTCGAGGAGCTCAGCTTCACAAACAGATGGGTTATCCTCAAGATCATCATCAGGAGACTCAGAGTAAGAGTCAGAGAGGGGGTACGATCTTTTACCTTCCTAGTAAATTGGGGGCAGTCTCCTTCTGAGTCAGAGCGACCCATTAGCCCGAAGTAGGCTTCCTCATCATCACTGGAGTCTGAAGAATCAGATTCAATCAGTGTCTTTGGATTTTTAGCAATGTAGCTCCTCTCCTTCTTCTTATCTCTAGAGGACCTATGCTCCTCTCCCTTCCCCTTGTCTCTCTTGCTTTGGTGGCAATCAGCAACGACGTGGCCTGGCTTATTGCATCCAAAGCAAATGATGTCAGCAGAGCATTGTTTGTTCTGTTTGGATTCATACATGTCAGAAGAGTAGTTCTTCTTCTGATGTCTGGAGGAGGAGTCGTCTCTCTTTCTTTGATTCCTCAACTTGAGGAACTTCTTGAACTCTCGAGTGATGAAGGAGAATTCTTCTTCATATATCTCTGAGCCGGAAGAGCATGGCTCAAAGTCTTCTTCCTCATCCTTTTTCCATGCGCGGCATGAAGCTGCACCCTTGCCTTTCCTTTAGTGATTGGATTACAGGGCTATAGTCTTTTCTTTGGCAGCGGCTTTATCGGCTTCTTCTTCAGCTTTTCTGGTGTTCAGCTAAAGCTCATAGGATATAAGCTTTCCAAAAAGAATCTGGGGATCAGTTTCTGCCAGCTTGTCAAACTCTCTGATGGCGCAGATCATGGTTTCCCATTACTTAGTAAGGGATCTAAGGAATTTGACATTTAGTTCACCATCGGTGAACACTCTGCCATAACCCTTCAGGGCATTGACGATCTTCAGGAATTTCTCGAATGTCACTCCGATTTCTTCCTTGGGACCTTGCTTGAAGGCCTCATACTTTTGGTTCAGAAGGGATCTTCGATCATCCCTTACTTCATCTGTGCCTTCCATCAGGATGATCAGGCAGTGCCAGATGTCCTTGGCAATCCTACAGTTGCTGAAATTCTGCATCAAGGAATCATCGACGACCTTACAAGAATGTTCTGAGCTTTCTTGTCTAGTCTGACAAGCACCATCTCATCCTTATCCATTTCAGAGAGCTTCTTGGGCACCATCTTGGTAGGATACAAGGAGGAGGCCTTAGTGGGGATATAAGGACCCTCCTCCACTACTATGAAGAGTCGAGGGTCGACTGCTTCCATATAGAAACTGATCCTTTCCTTCCAGATGGGAAAGTTTTGCTTGGTGCACACTGGGATCTTTCCTGAATACTTGAGTCCGTCCATTTCTGAGATATTCTTTCTTCTTGACAGCAGACACGGGATCTTACTCAAGGTGTTAGCCTTATTGATGAGTAACCTCCCTCTAATACCACTTGAAAGTATCTAGTGTCGACTAAATACACCTATGGGGGGGGGGGGAATAGATGTCGTGCAGTCTTTTGTGGAATTAAATGTACCTGCACAAGTTAACAAACACAGCACAGAACACATAAGAAATTATAGTGGTTCCCCGATTTGGGTACGTCCACTTTCCCCCTTCGATATATCTCCCACCAAGGGACGACTCGGTCACTTCACCAAATGGATTTAAATCCAATCCTCACACTACGGAAGGAACCCTTCCAACAAAGGAGTCATAACACCACCACCATAGGTTGCACCCAACCCTTACAACTAGGAATAAAAATTCCTTTACAATAAACCAAAATAGAATGTAAAAGAAAATACAAAAAATGCTTTTGGAGATCCCGATGTCCTTTTTCGTTCTTTGAAGCTTGCTTGAAGAATACGAAGAATCAACAATCGGATTTCTCTCTTGGATAGGATCTTGTCAAGATCAGCGGCGGCAAGTGATTGTGGCGGCGATACTTTGTAGATCCAAACTTCTTGACTAAGCAAGCAAGGTCTACAAATGATCTCAGACGGATCAGTCGTCTTCACCGATTTGGAATGGAGAACTAGTCTCGTTCAATGAATCGAGAGACAAGAGATCTCAAGAGAGATGCGTGAGATGCACTGCTAGCCTCGGTGCTGACGCCGGAAGATCAAGAATGACAGGAGATTATCGACGACGACGAACTGCGAGCGGCAACAAGAGATCGGCGGTTTCCGTGATTGGCTAGGGCACGGTGTTACGCCCCCGATTTTTCTACGATTATTTAATTATCGTTTGGCATTACGTCGATGCGTTTTCTTGGCTTGTGCCATCTGTGGAGTATTGTCTTAATTCCTTAGAACTGGGTGGCCTATTTTTTAGCCTATTGGCAAGATCTCCCTAGCAAGCCGAGTCGTTTTGGGTGACCCGGTGTGGCCTCTCGGGGGATGCTTGTGTTTTGGCTTTGGGTGGGTATAACTCGAGTTCTATTCATTGAAAGTTAATTTGGACTTCGCCATTGCGTTCGTAGCATGAGTATTTTGCTACGGTGCGAGTTTCGTCGAATTCTGAGGTAGTTTGGTTTTCGCATCGTTATGGGTGTGCTAATAATAAAAGCAAATGTGTATATTTAAAGCTATTTAGATGATTTCTGCGGTCAAAAGCTTTGGTAATGAACCGGCGGCTTAGGAGGCGGTTAAGGCTGATTAGGCAAGTTTAGATTTATTTAAAAGTCTTAAGCCAAATTAGCGGGTCCATTCTTCTTCTTCCCGAAAACTGTCGTCTGCTCCTGTTCGCGGAAAACAGAGAAAAATCGCCGGACTTGCTACCCCTTTGGACGGAGATTCCGGGAGAGTTTATGGACGGATTACGATTTCGAAAGCAGATTTGGATTGCTCTCTCTTTGATCTACGTTTCTACGATATGAGATTTGATTTTCGTAGGGTTTTTAGGAGATTTGGTTTTTCGATTTTTGCCCCTTCCGCAATTAAAGCTCGGGATGTGCTGGCAAGATGTTGCTGCTGTTGGTGCCGAGGGAGAGGAAGGGCTCGAGTGAAGCTTCGCTGAAAAACTGACGCAAGTGGTTCTTACACTTGCTGTTTTGATCTTCCCCCCTCTTAACTACCCGGTTAGCCCTAGGATTAAAGCCAAGCTTTTCTCTTTTTGCTTGCTAAAACTCTGTGCTTCAGTTTCCCTTTATGAGCCCCCCCTCCTCGTGCTGTTTTTGCTCAACCCCCTGATTGTTTTCACCATTTAGACTCCAGATTTTTATTTCTGGTTTGGTGCTTTTGCGGGTGGAGCCGAGAGAGAGAGAGAGGGAGGTTTCTATGGTAGTTCTCTGGTTAGAACCAGTCTTGGTATGCTCTCAGGATTTGGTGTTGAGTGTGGTGCACACACTCAAAGCCAAACGCCGTCATGGCTTGGCGTTGAGTGTGGTGCACACACTCAAAGCCATTGTTTGGTCTGTTCTTTTACGGCTAAGTAGTGAGGCGATTGAGTGAGAAAATTCATCTAAGTCGAAATCAACGGGAATCACTAAGTGATTCTCGCCGACTTCGACGAGTATCGTTAGCGATTCCTGCCGATTCGGCGAGAATCAATCTTCATTCCTGCCGATTCTACGAGAATCGATCTGTTTCCTGCCAATTTGACGAGAATCAATCTGCTTTCCCGCCGATTCGACGAGAATCGATCAGCATTCCTGTCGACCTCTTCTGGATGGCGTTGGTTTACGGTTTTCCTGCGGGTAAGTACTTTGGCGTAGAGTGAGTTTACCTCACTCAAAGCCAAAGCTGTTTTGGCATTGAGAGAGGTGGACTCACTCAACACCACCGTTGGGTTTTGCTGTTTAGTGCTAAGGCGTTGAGTGAGTGGACCTCACTCAACATCGTAGCTGTTTTGGCATTGAGTGAGGTTAGCTCACTCAACGCCACTGCCTGTTTTGCTGAAGGCGTTGAGGGAGTGGACCTCACTCAACGCCATAGCTGTTTTGGCATTGAGTGAGGTTAGCTCACTCAACGCCAGAGCTGTTCTTGCGGAGGGCGTTGAGTGAGTGAACCTCACTCAACGCCATGGTTGATTCTGGCGCTGAGTGAGGCTAACTCACTCAATGCCAAGGTCTTGTTAGGCGTTGAGTGAGTGGGGCTCACTCAACGCCAGGCCGTGTTGAGTCATCTCAACGCTTTTCCCTTACCTTGATTTTCTCCCCCGAGTGAATTTCTTGGTTTTGAGGTTCCTTGTCGGCTATTTTCTTGTTTTTCCAAAAAGGCCGAATCGTGGGTCGTGGTTAGTAATGGTGGTTTGAAGCTCTTAATTGGGGAGGTGTTATGTAATTTAGACATGACCACCCTTTTTCTTCTATCTTGCTCCAGGTACGGGCTTGGCAAGGGGGTTGGAGGTCCCTAGTGCTTTCACATGTAGACCCCTGAGCTTGGTTTCTTGGAAATGGTGGTTGGGGGCCTGAGTTTGCCTCCAACCCGGATCCGCGATGTTTTTGCTACTACCATCTCTCATAGCTTAGGGTGTTAGACATTTCTTCCTTGGAAGATTGCAGCATTTGGGTTCATGGTATCCTTATTGACTCTGCAGCATTGGGCAGAGTTACTATTGTGTCCTCGCACTTAGTGCACTTCCTTTTTTCCTCGCCTTGGGCAGTTGTGACTGTTACTGCTTTGTTTTCCTCTTTTACTTATCTTCTGATTGACACTTTCGAGCAGTTTTCTAGTTTGCTTGCTGAGGTATTCTTTCTTATTTGAATTCCTCAGGTTATGGATAGTAGCCGCTCTGACGGCTAGTGGTGGTGTGCAGTTGCTGGTGGTCTCTGGTGTTATAGAGATCAGTTCCTTGTTTTTGCGAGGTAGTTTTGGTGTTGTTTTTCTTACAGACATGCATACTTGCAAGTGGGTTCGTGTCAGTTTGTTGGCGCCCACTGGTAGTTTTTACCTTGATACTAGATATGTTAATTTTTGCTACTACCATTCTGGAGTTAGTCTACTTGCTTTGGGGATCATTTATGATAGGTTGTTAGTTATTTTTTAACCTAAAAACACTATTATAAGTATTACTCATGATCAACATGTTTTATAAAACTCGTCACTATTTTTCAAACAACGTAAAAAGATCGTTTTCTTATATATAGAATAAATTAAATGTAGGGTCTTGCATAGTATAAGTTGTCCTCTGGGGACACTTATGCACTCTTTTAGGATGTCTAACCTTAATAAAGTATTTTCTGCAGCGTATAAGTATAGTTTTTAAACTGTGGACTAGTTGATCACCCGCGGTGAGGGATACGGCCTTTAAAAATATAACTGATTTTTTAATCATTTAACTTATGAATCTTCATAAAGTATGGTTGTAAGTGATTTTCCTTAGCGTCGGCAGTTATCCCCTGCTCGACGTGGCATCATGACACGCATTTTCTCTTACTCTGATAATTTGTTTTCTTCGGAGAAAATGCGGGTTGTGATAGTTGGTATCATAGGGAGGTTGCTTGACAGGCTAGTCGGGCAACCTTCCCTTTTGATTGCATTAGTAGTTCAGCAACATGTCATTCACACACCGACATGTCATCAGCACGTCTTGGCAAAAGCACGAGCACTACACTCATAGCATAACATGAAGTATACGAGGCATATTATTTAGTATGGGATGCATAATATGTATTCGTATATGGATCCACTATAGGGGAAACATGTGAGAGTTATGTATTATAGGATGCATAACCTCACCACATGGCTGCGACTAGCTCATTTTCTTTTTCGTTGCGTGAGGATGTTATGTAGTATGGGATGCATAACATTTTCATGTGTACGCCGCTCAAAACAAGCATTAGGGCCTTTTTAGAATGCATAACACAAATATGCATAGCATAACATTGCATAAGCACAACGTGCCAAGCTAAAGACTGGCAGGATGACATATGTACACACATAAGTTTTCGAGTCAAAAATAATATAAAGTCATGCATTCCCGATCTAGGCACAAGAGTTAGTATGATGGTGGTTAACCATCCTAGGTTAAGGCATAACATCAATTCTTGTAAAAATAAACTCCCAGAGCAAGTTTAGCAGCTTTAAGTTCACATTTATGTATGTATTGTCTGTACTTGTAGTATGTTGTAGCTGTCGTACTAGGATCTGACTAATGTTGCTATGATTTTAGGATGGCGAGATGCCTTCGACTAGATCGACCCACCTTTCTGAGGGTGAGTCATCGTGAGCGCAGAATGATGCGGTAATCGAGAGCTTGCGACAGAGTAGCGATTCCTTAAGCAGGAAGATGGGTGAGGTGGGAGCCCGGATCCAGTCTTTGGTGGCAATTGTGGCAGGAAAGACTTAGGGTGTGCAAGGCCCTGCAGGAGGGTTAGCTGTTCCTCCTCCTCCTACACCCCTGAGACCTGCAGTGGTGGTGCCAGCAGAAATGGCATTCATCTCGCAGTTTCAGAGACTTAGCCCCCTACGTATGATGGGAAGGCAGATTTCATGGTCATAGACGATTGGCTTATCTCCATGGAAGAGATGTTCTCGTACTCCAGTTTTGCAGACGATCAGAGAGTTATGATAGCCGCCTATCAGCTCAAGGGTTTGGCGAAGCATTGGAGGCTTAGGGAAAAGGAGAGCTTGGTAGCTGGTTTCTCTTGGGAAGTATTTAAGGAAATGCTGCTGAGGAAGTTCTTGCCCTCGGTCGAGCGTGACCGTCTTATGAATGACTTCCTCCACCTGAAGCAAAGGCAACTCATGGTTGGTGAGTATGAGATACAGTTCAGCAAGTTGAGCCGGTTTGCTCCTGGGTTGGTGAGTGTTGAGGCTGATCGAGTCAAGCGATTTCTTGGTGTCTTGAGGAGCGAGGTGCAGCAGTTGACCAGTGCTTATGGATTAGAGACTTATGCAGGTGTAGTGGAGGCTTCTCTGAAGATGGAGGCTATCGAGACCGCAAAGTGCAGAGGCCAGCAAATGAGGAAGGATAAGAGGTAGTCCGTCGAGGAGAAGAAACCCCAAGTACCCGATGCTGCTTTGGGAAAGAAGAGCAAGGTGGTGTGTAGCTTCTATGGCCGGTCAGGCCACCCTGTCAAGAGGTGGTTCAAGAAGGCAGCAACTCAGAAGAAGGAGCAATTTCATGCTATTCAGGGTGCTCCTAGGAGGGATGTTTCCTGTTCTGTTTGCAAGCGACCCGGGTTTGATGCTGCCCAGTGCTGGTCCAAGGATAAAGTATGCTATCAGTGTGGGCAGAAGGGTCACGTTAAGTCTAGGTGTCCTCAGGTCCAGCCTGCTCTTCATGTAGTTCCACTTAAGGCACTACCTCCGCCTCAGCATGTGGACAAGGGTAAGGGAAAGATGAACGTGATCTCTTCTAAGGAGGCCCAAGCTTCGACTCAGGTCATCTCAGGTTAGTTGTTTCTTTTTTCCATCTTGAAAGTTTTATTTGCTAGAATGGTTACAGTTGGGTTTTGGTAGATCCTTAGTTGTATATACTCCTATAGGGAAATTTAAGGTGAAGAACCGCTGGGTGCGCATTCTGTTCGACTCCGGCGCTACCCACTCATTTATGGCTAGAGCCTTTGTGGAGCGACATCGGTTAACTCTAGATCGAGTTTGTGATACCTTCCGCGTCATGTTCCCTTCTGGTGAATATGTGTTATCAGATTTGGGCATTCTAGATTACCCTGTTTTGTTAGGGGATTTTCTTGCGAGGGCATACTTGAAGATGATTGACATGGAGGACTTCGATGTCATTCTGGGCATGGGTTAGCTGTCTAAGTATGATGCGGTCATTCAGTGCAAATGGAAGCGCTTCGACTTCATCAAGGAGAATGGTCAGCCGGGAAGCGTGTATGCTGATCCGTGCCAAGAATCTCCTGTCATTTCTGTGGTATGTGCTCAAAAGTTGTTTCCTTCTGGTTGTTTTGCTTGTTTAGTCTCGGTGGTTGGGACTGCTGTTAGTATACCGCGCTTAGAGGAGATTCCCGTTGTTCGTGGTTTCGCTGATGTGTTTCCTGATGACCTTCCTGGTCTTCCTCCCGATCGGGATGTCAAATTTGTGATTGATTTGGAACCGGGTACGCGTCCTATTGCTAAGGCGCCGTACCGGAAGGCCCCTCGTGAGCTAGAGGAGTTGCGAGTCCAGTTAGATGAGTTGTTGGCAAAAGGGTTTATCAGGCAGAGTTCGTCTCCTTAGGGTGCTCCTGTTCTATTTGTGAAGAAGAAGGATGGGTCGATGCGGCTTTGCATCGACTATAGGGAGTTGAACAAAGTCACTATTAAGAACACGTACCCTCTATCGAGGATCGATGACTTGTTTGATCTGCTGCGTGGTAGCACAGTGTTCTCCAAGATCGATCTTCGTTCTAGCTATCATCAGCTCAGGATCCGTGAGGCAGATATTACACGGACTACATTTAGATCGAGGCATGGACATTTTGAGTTCTTGGTGATGTTGTTTTGTCTGACAAACACACCATCAACTTTTATGGATATGATAAACTAGGTGTTCAAGGATTTCCTAGACAAGTTCGTTGTGGTTTTCATCGATGACGTGTTGGTCTATTCTCGCAATGCTGAGGAGCATGAGCATCATCTGCGCTTGGTTCTATCGGAGTTGAGGAATCACAAGTTATTCACCAAGTTGAGCAAGTGTGAATTTCTGTTGCCTCAGGTCTAGTTTCTTGGCCACGTGGTGAACAAGGATAGGATCTCGGTGGACCCGAAAAAGATCGCAGCAGTGATGGATTGGAGTAGGTCGGGCACGCCCAAGGAGATCAGGAGCTTTCTAGGGTTGGCCGGCTACTACAGGAGGTTCGTGGAGGGTTTCTCTACCCTGGATGCACCTTTGACCAGGTTGACCCAGAAGAATACGGCCTTTGTTTGGAGCGAGAAGTGCGAAGAAGCCATCCTGGAGCTAAAGAACAGATTGTGCACTGCTCCCGTCCTGACCCTACCTACTGAGGGTGTGGAGTATGACGTTTACGTGGATGCTTCGCATGTTGGTCTGGGTTGCGTGTTGATGCAAGTTGGAAAAGTGATTTCGTATGGGTTAAGGCAATTAAAGACTCGCGAGAGAAATTACCCTACGCATGACCTTGAGTTTGCAGCGGTGATTTATGCGTCTAAGCTGTGGAGGCATCTACTTTATTGGGCTCAGTGCAAGATCTTCACTGATCACAAGAGCCTGAAGTACGTGTTCACGTAGAAGGAGATGAATCTGCGCCAGCGGCGGTGGCTTGAGTATGTGGCCGATTACGATGTAGAGATCCAGTACCATCCAAGTAAGGCCAATGTGGTGGCCGACGCCCTGAGTCGGAAGACGGGGAAGATCTTTAATCTCTCTGTCGATCATTTAGTGGAAGAGTTCCTTCTTATGGATATTTTAGTGGGATGCTGCGATATGCAGAGTAGTTTGGCAGTGGCAGAGCCGTTTTGGATTTCCCTTAGTAGGTTGCACCAGAAGGATGATCCGGACCTTCTGCACTTATACCTCAGGACTGAGAGAGGGGAGTTGCCGTATTTTTCCATCGATGATGCGGGAACTTTGAAGTACCGCGGCAGATTTTGCATCCCTGCTGTTGGAGACATCAGGGGTATGGTATGCAGAGAGGCTCATGGATCCAGTGTTGCCAACCATCCAGGATCTACAAAGATGTATCGTGATTTGAAGCAAATTGCCTGGTGGTATGGCATGAAAAGTGATATAGCCCGATTTGTTGTTGAGTGCCACACTTGCAAGCGTGTGAAGGCTGATCACGGAAGGCCTGTTGGCAAGTTGACTCCGTTAGAGATCCCAACTTGGAAGTGGGAAAGTATTTCTATGTACTTAATAACGGGCTTACCGAAATCTCCAAGGGGATTTTATTTAGTTTGAGTTATAGTGGATAGACTGACGAAGTGTGCTCACTTCGTGCCGTAAAAGATTGACTACCCGATGAAGAAGATAGCAGAGTTGTACCTGAATGAGGTAATCATATTGTATGGTGTGCCTGTTAGCATCATTTCCGATCGAGATTCCCGGTTTACTTATCGCTTTTGGCAGAGTCTGCAGGAGGGTTTGGGTACCGATCTGAGGTATTCTACTGCTTACCACCCACAGACCAATGGGCAGACGTAGCGGGTGAACCAGATTGTTGAGGATATTATCAGATGCTACATTCTAGACCACGGGGGAGCGTAGGATGAGCGGTTATGACTTATGGAGTTTGCATACAATTACAGTTATCAAGAAAGTTTGCAAATTGCTCTGTTTGAAGCTTTGTATGGGAGGCGGTGCAGAACTCCCATATTTTGGGTTGAGGCAGGTGAGAGACCCTTGTTGGGTCCGGATGCGCTCGAGGAGATGGAAGTCGTAGTGAAGCTTATTCGAGAAAAACTTCATTTAGCTCAGGAGTGATACAAGAAGAACGTCAATCGGCATAGGTCTGACTTGGAGTTTTTTGTAGGGGACCTTGTGTTTCTTAAGGTTTCCCCGATGGTTGGAGTTTAGAGGTTCGGTAAGAATCGGAAATTGGACCCGAGGTATGTGGGATCGTTAAAGATTGTTGAACGGATTGGCGTGTCAGCTTATAGGTTGGATTTTCCAGCAAACTTCCAAGGTGTTCATAATGTATTTCACGTAAGCCAATTGCGGAAGTGTGTGCGCAGTAGTGGGCAAGTCTTGGATGTTGTGCCCCAGTTGGAGCCTAATCTCTCTTTTATTGAAGTGCCGGTCCGCATTTTGGATACTCAAGATCGGGTGTTGCGAAGGAAGTCCATGTCGATGGTCAAAGTTCTATGGAAGAATCAGGGTTTGGAAAGCGCGACTTGGGAGTTAGAGTCGGCTATGAGGGAGGCTCACCCTCAACTGTTTCCCTGATTAGTTTGGTTTGTTTTCTTCTTGTAATGTTTGGCTTGTTACTTTTCCTTCTGTAGTGAGGCATTGTGCGTAAAGTTTCGGGACGAAACTTTCTTTTAGGGGGGCTGACTGTAACGCCCCCGATTTTTCTGTGATTATTTAATTCTCGTTTGGCATTACGTCGATGCGTTCTCTTTGCTTGTGCCATCTATGGAGTGTGGTCTTAACTCCTTAGAATTGGGTGGCCTATTTTGTAGCCTATTGGTAAGATCTCCCTAGCAATCCGAGTCGTTTTGGGTGACCCGGTGTGGCCTATCGGGGATGCTTGTGTTTTGGCTTCGGGTGGGTATCACTCGAGTTCTGTTCATCAAAATTTAATTTCGACTTCGCCATTGCGTTCGTAGCATAGGTATTTAGCTACGGTGCGAGTTTCGTCGAATTCCGAGGTAGTTTGGTTTTCGCGTCGTTTTGGGTGTGCTAATAATAAAAGCAAATGTGTATATTTAAAGCTATTTAGATGATTTTTGGGGTCAAAAGCTTTGGTAATGAACCGGCGGCTTAGGAGGCGGTTAAGGTTGATTAGGCATGTTTAGATTTATTTAAAAGCCTTAAGCCAAATTAGCGGGTCCATTCTTCTTCTTCCCGAAAACTGTCGCCTGCTCCTGTTCGCGGAAAATAGAGGAAAACCGCCAGACTTGCTACCCCTTCGGACGGCGATTCCGGGAGTGTTTGTGGACAGATTTCGATTTTGAAAGCGGATTTGGATTGCTCTCTCTTAGATCTATGTTTCTACGGTAGGAGATTTGATTTTCGTAGGGTTTTCAGGAGATTTGGATTTTCGGTTTTTGCCCTTTCCACAATTGAAGCTCGGGATGTGCTGGCTAGGTGTTGCTGCTGCTGGTGCCGACGTAGAGGAAGGTCTCGAGTGAAGCTTCGCTGAAAAACCGAGGCAAGTTGTTCTTGCACTTGTTGTTTTGATCTTCCCCCTCTTAACGAGCTGGTTAGCCCTAGGATAGAAGCCAAGCTTTTCTCTTTTTGCTTGCTAAAACTCTGTGCTTCAGTTTCCCTTTATGAGCCCCCCTCCTCGTGTTGTTTTTTCTCAACCCGCTGGTTGTTTTCACCATTTAGACTCCAGATTTTAATTTTTGGTTTGGTGCTTTTGCGGGTGGAGCCGAGAGAGAGAGAGGGAGGTTTTTGTGGTAGTGCTCTGGTTAGAACCAGTCTTAGTAGGCTCTCAGGATTTGGTGTTGAGTGTGGTGCACACACTCAAAGCCAAACACCGCCCGGGCTTGGTGTTGAGTGTGGTGCACACACTCAAAGCCATAATTTGGTCTGTTCTTTTGCGGCTAAGTAGTGAGGCGATTGAGTGAGAAAATTCGTCTAAGTCGAAATTGACGGGAATCACTAAGTGATTCTCGCCGACTTCGAAGAGTATCGTTAGTAATTCCCGCCGATTCAGCGAGAATCAATCTGCACTCCCGCTGAATCAGCGAGAATCGATCTGTTTCCCGCTGATTTGGCGAGAATCAATCTGGTTTCCCGCCGATTCGGCGAGAATCGATCGGCATTCCCACCGACCTCTTCCGGATGGCGTTGGTTTTGGGTTTTCCTGCAGGTAAGAACTTTGGCGTAGAGTGAGTTGACCCCACTCAACGCCAAAGCTGTTTTGGAGTTGAGAGAGGTGGACTCACTCAACGCCACCATTGGGTTTCGAGGTTAAGTGCTAGGGCATTGAGTGAGTGGACCTCACTCAACGCCGTAGCTGTTTTGGCGTTGAGTGAGGTTAGCTCACTCAACGCCACTACCTGTTTTGCTGAAGGCGTTGAGGGAGTGGACCTCACTCAACGCCATAGCTTTTTTGGCGTTGAGTGAGGTTAGCTCACTCAATGCCAGAGCTGTTCTTGCGGAGGGCATTGAGTGAGTGAACCTCACTCAACGCCATGGTTGATTCTGGCGCTGAGTGAGGCTAACTCACTCAACGCCAAGGTCTGGTTAGGCGTTGAGTGAGTGGGGCTCACTCAACGCCAGGCCGTGTTGAGTCATCTCAACACTTTTCCCTTACCTTGATTTTCTCCCCCGAGTGAATTTCTGGATTTTGAGGTTCCTTGTCGGCTATTTTCTTGTTTTTACAAAAAGGCTGAATCGTGGGTCGTGGTTAGTAGTGGTGGTTTGAAGCTCTTAATTTGGTAGGTGTTGTGTAATTTAGCCAAGGCCACCCTTTTTCTTTTATCTTTCTCCAGGTACGGGCTGGGCAAGGGGGTTGGCGGTCCCTAGTGCTTTCACATATAGACCCTTTAGCTTGCTTTCATGGAAATGCTGGTTGGGGGACTGAGTTTGCCTCCAACTCGGATCCGCGATGTTTTTGCTACTACCATATCTCACAGCTTGGGGTGGTAGACGTTTCTTCCTTGGTAGATTTTAGTATTTGGGCTCATGGTAGCCTTGTTGACTCTGCAGCATTGGGCAGAGTTACTATTGTGTCCTCGCACTTAGTGCTCTTCCTTTTTGCCTTGCCTTGGGCAGTTGAAACTGTTACTGCTTTGTTTTCCTCTTTTCCTTATCTTCTTATTGACACTTTAGAGCAGTTATCTAGTTTGCTTGCTGAGGTATTCTTTCTTCTCTGAATGCCTCAAGTTCTGGATAGTAGCCGCTCTGACGGCTAGTGGTGTTGTGCAGTTGCTGGTGGTCTCGGGTGTTATAGGGATCAGTTCCTTGTTTTTGCGAGGTATTTTTGGTGTTGTTTTTCTTATAGACATACATACTTGTTAGTGGGTTCGTGTCAGTTTGTTGGCACCCACTGGTAGTTTTTAACTTGATACTAGATATGTTACTTTTTGCTGCTACGTTTCTTGAGTTAGTCTACTTACTCTGGGGATTTTTTTTGCTAGGTTGCTAGTTACTTTTAAACCTAAAAACACTATTATAAGTATTACTAATGATAAGCATGTTTTATAAAACTCGTCACTATTTTTCAAACAACGTAAAAAGATTATTTTCTTATATATAGAATAAATTAAATGTAGGGTCTTGCATAGTATAAGTTGTCCTCTGGGGACACTTATGAACTCTTTAAGTATGTCTAACCTGAATAAAGTATTTTCCGCAGCGTATAAGTATAGTTTTTAAATTGTGGACTAGTTGATCCATCGCGCCGAGGGATACGGCCTTTTAAAATATAACTTATTTTCTAATCATTTAACTTATGAATCTTTATAAAGTATGGTTGTTAGTGGTTTGCATGAGCGCCGGCAGTTATACCCTGCTCGACGTGGCATCATGACGCGCGTTTTCTCCTACTCTGATAATTCATTTTCTTCGGAGAAAATGCGGGTTGTGACACACGGCGTCGGCTGCTTTTGATTTCTCGTGAATAATTACTATAGAAGTTCAAAATACGCGAGTATTTATACCTGAGGCCAACCCTAAAGTCTGTTGTGGGACCCACAAGGAGAAACCCAAGCCCCGGCCGAAACAACGCAAGGCACCTTGGTTCGGTCTAGTGAGCAAGAAAAATTCCATAAGGCAAAATCGGCGGGAATCGTTTGTGATTCCCGTCAAAGTCGGCTGGAATCATTCACGATTCCCGTCGGTCCTGCCTTAGTAGAATCCCTGTCTGGAAAACAGTTAGCCGAAAGAAATCGGCGGGAGAGGCTAGCTGATACTCGACGAATCGGTGGGAATGCAGACAGATTCTCGTCGAAGTCGGCGGGAATCACTTGCGATTCCCGTCGATTCTGCCATGGCAGAATTCCGGTTGGATAACTATAAGCCGGAAGGAAGTTGGCGGGAATGCAAACTGATGCTCGTCGAATCAGAGGGAATCATTAGCGATTCCCGTCGAAGTCAGCGAGAATCACTTAGTGATTCCCGTCGATTTTGACTAAGAAGAATTTCTCTACCTTCCTTTGAAGACTTGGTCTTTGACCCATCTTTGCTCCTCTTCTGCTCTTGATCTACCTCGACCCTGTACTTGAAATTAAATACACTCCAATAGAGAGAGCACACGTGAGTCAACACACTGATCTACTTAATGAGGGATTACGTTGCGCAGACCCGTGTATATTGACCCACTGCACCCAGACATTGGTGTGTACTTAGCATGGAATAGCTGCACGCGCAACTTGATGGAAGAACGTCAAATACTTTGTCAATTCAGCTTAGCTTGTTCAGGGGCTTCTTTAAATTAGGTCAATTGTGGATACAATACCCAACAGCTTAGGATTGTGAGACGGAGTAAAATGTTGACCTTGCTGTGCTCCTTGTCTATTGCTCTCGTCTCGTGTAGAAATTTGAATAGATTTAATCTTTATGTACGCTTATAGTTTTATATTTTTCTATTTGCGTAAAGATTTTTTTTATGCTACTCAAAAAATGGTTAATCCGGTGTGAATCAAACGGTAGTGTAGGAATTTGTGTAGCTATCACTAGACTCATTTTGCTCGAGTCGGGAGGATGGATCATCTTTCTCGGTGGCTAATAACCTTCCCCAAGCTACTCTCGAAGCACAGGTACATGATTAGTCAAGCGCGAGTGTGATGTAGGCCAACATTTTGGCCCGATTGAGCTTTGTAACGTTCCTAACATCATATCCTTGCTAGCCCCATTCTGCATACCCCTTCCTCTGTTTAAGCTCCACCTTTATTTGACCAAAGCCTTATAGCTGAACCTAGTCGCACGCCCAAGTCGAGCTTTGGTGTTTTCTATTTTCATGTTGGGGTGTGATGTGATGGTACTCTTTGTGAAGAATGTGGATGTGCTCCAAGGTATATTTGCTGAGATAAAAATAAAGAAAAAAAAGAAAAATATTTATAAAAAGAAAAAGTGAAAAGAAAAGAAATGATTGAAATGCTTTTGGTTATGTGTTTGCATTTGGAGTAGGCAGTGCACACACCCATTTGTTAAAAGTTAAGTCTGGGGGTGTGATGTACTAGTTTGTATTTTGGATTAGCGGTTGGATTTTTTTTGTTATGATAACTCATTTTGGTTAGGTGTGCAAACTCCGTTTTTATCATTATTTACCTCACCGTAACCCAAGCCCCATAATTTTCCTAAGTCCTACGGATTTACGCATATGAGCCTCTGACTTCGCATGGTACTCCATATCGCAATTTTAAGGTTAGCCAAGTCTTTTTTTGCCTTCATAGATTCAGTCTGCTCTGGACGCGCAAATAGTTAAGTCAGGGGGTTGTGATGAGTCCGACTTATATAGGGTTTTTCGGCCTCATCTGGGCTTGTTTTCTCACGTGTGCACTGCATTTTAACTAGGTATTGGTTATATTTGCATCGTTTAGTCTTTGACCTCAATGTTCACTATTTTGGGCCCGTGGGTGTGCAATTGCGCATTCTATTGATGGGGGTAAGCACTTGGTGTTCCCCGTGCTTCTTTCTAATGCTTTGATAGCTTTTCTGTATTGTTGGAGGGTCTTCCTTTGCTCTGTTGATTTTTGCTTGCAGGTGGTCAGCTTTCCTCTTTTCATAATTCTTATTTGAGGAAAATGCACGGTCGTGAGTTTTCTTAGCGCACGGTTACTTATGGTCGTGCGTTTTCTGCAAGTTATTCTGGAAGAGTTTACCGGCCCATGCGATTCCTTCATGCATGGTTTCTTTGGGACCATGCGCGAAGGAAACGCACGGTTTTCTTGTAGATTTTGTTTTTAGGCAGTTCTGTGTTTAATCATGCATTTTCCTTCACGCACGGGGGGAAGCACCCGTGCGCGAGTTAAACGCAAAATTCCACCCTATTGCCGTGCGATTTCCTTATCGCATGGGAAGAATTGCCCGTGCGTGAGTAAAACACACGGGTAAACACTTCTTCTTCAAGCATTTTCTGGATATTAATATCGTACGGTTCACGCACAGTCGTGCGCCAGACCGTGTGTGACCATTTTTTCTTAATTTTACTATTTAAGCTGCAGATTTCTTCTGGATCGGTACAACTCCGTTTTCCCACACCATTTCTGCTCCTTTGTGTGAGAAATTGTCCCTCTAGCCGCCCCTCTCTCTCTCCTCCGTGGGAAGCTCTTCCGGCCACCATTTCTCCTCCGAAAGCTTGCAAAACTCTTGTCCCTGGACATCTTCATCTTCTCCGACCTCCAAGCTACCATTAGAGATACTTGTTGCTGCACTTGAGAAGTTCACCATTCAGATCAGACTTAGTGACTCGACACGAAGAGGACAGGTTAGAAGAAGGAAGTGACAACCCTTTTGGATCCCAAACGCCTTCCGATGACTGAGCTAGGACGAGGATTGACAACCTTCGCCTCCAGCCGAGAATCTTGGAGAGCTTTCGTGCACTCGGTTGTATTTCTTCACTTTTATTAAACTTGCCATGTTCTGAACCTGTGCTAGTAAACTTGTAACTTGATAAAATTATTTTTTCTTGAGTTTCATCTTAGTTTGTTAATGATGCTTTAATCTTTGGTTGTGTTTTAGCCGTTCTAGAGATTGCTAGAAGCGCGCGCTGCAAAGAGGTGTTTGCGACCCTCAATAGTCCATTCATCTTCGTTATTACTCTTTGGAGTAATCCAACCGTACGACGCGGTGAAGGCAACCCACACAAGTTTAATCATTCTTAGCGTAGGAACCAAAAACCAAACCCCCCTTTTTCATAGTTGCACTTGAATTTGTTTTTCCAAAAGCGAAATCCATGCTCCCTACTTGCACTCCGAGTGAGATCAATATCTGGGGAAGTAACTCCTCATATTTATTACTTGTCCGTGATCCGTAAACGTATCGAGAGCGCATCATTTATGCTTATTGAATTTTATTTTGCTTGATGTGCACACTGGTTAAATGTTAACTATGATTAAAGAGTTAATCAAGAATTAAAATCCCATAAGCAATATTAAGTATTTAGATGCCTTCCGATGGATGACACTCGTCCTGCATCGATCGATTAAGTGTGGGCTTGCCTAAGCAAGGTACATTAATCTATCTTGGTAAGGGTGCAAGAGGATAATTGTGATATCCCATTGTCAACATCAGGTCAATCTTAACTGGGTGACCTCAATGGTTGAGTGCCTAGAGGCATAGGGTTGGCATGAACTATATGATGGATGTGAATAAAGAGTTATTCACCAACCATACAGGAATTGCATAATGATGTAATTAGCAAGCGTTGCCTACCTAAATTGCTACATTGTGAGAGAAAAGCCAAATCTGACTCATGGTGTTAGTGAAATAGGATCTTTTCCACTAAGAGGGTTACTCGCTAAACTCTTCGAATTGATATCGAGGGATATCAGTTTGATAAAAATAGTGTGACTTATTTTGATTAAATTCCTAATTGAAAGATAAATTGTATTTTGAAATAGAGTATTAATTTGCTTTGCTTGTATCCCTTGTAGAATTTCCATGGCAAGTGGTTCACACTCCACCCTATCCCTCCGAGCAATCTTTAAGAAGGAAAAGCCCAGTGGGACTAATTATTTGGACTTGTACAGGAACTTGAGAATTATTCTCAGGCAAGAACGTAAGCTCTATATTTTGGAAGAGGTATCTGGTGTACAGAATATTTGCAAAGAGAATAAAACCGAACTAGCAATCCAACTAGGCAAGTATACCTATCGAATTGTAGCAAGGGGACACAAGTGTTGTATAAAAATCTGGTAACCGTTGAGTAATCTTACACACACGAAGACTATTATCTTATCGAAGGATTGTTTTAGGGTTTGTTAAAAGAAAACTAATTGCGATTAAGAAAGGAAATATTTCACTAAAAATAGAACTACTTGCAGTTAAATAAAGAGCTACTAAAAGCGATTTCAACAAGGGGTTGAAGCGATTATAAAGAAAAGCACTCAATCGAGAATCACCTCGGCAAAAGTTGATTAAAAGTGAGATAAAAATCTCTAACTTAATAAGGAAATAGGACTCGACCGTGGAGGTTCCTAAAGAATGAACACGCTTATCTTGAAGTCGTGCACACCTGAGTTTAGGAAGGTCCGACCGAACTCTCCTCCAAATCGGAGGCCTAAAGCTCGCTTTACGATGTGAACCCCGCTATTTGATTTCACTCAAATCCAGGAGATTTAACGTCTGCCTCTCTCGAGGGTTGCGTGCAACTCTCTTTACTCTTGAGTGTTCACTCCAAACTACGAGACTCTCGGCTAGCTAAGAGTGGAAACAAAGATGGAAAATATACTTCGATGATATATCTCTAAACAACATTAATCAAGAGTAATTCAAGGTCTAAACCTTACAAAGAAAAAGCAAACTAGAGAATCATAACTTAATCAAATCGAACCTCGGATCATCAAGATCGAGTACAAGTAGGATTAGTTACTCATGGTGAAGTGGAGGAGTAGAGATGAGTAGGAGTGCATGGAAACAAAAATAGAGATAAGAGAAATAAACAAGCTTTATATTAAATTAAACAAAGCTTACAACTTGGAATAACTAAAATAAAACTTGCTGGAAAAGAAACTAAGCTAGCACTAAAGCTGAAACTGAAACTAAACTTAACAAAACTATTACAAAAAACTGAAATAAAAACTGGAAAATTGAAATTAAAAATAAGAGAGAGGAAGAACACTATTGGAGAAATGAAAATGGCAGCACTTCCCCTCTACCAAAATTCTACATTTATTTCTCAACGACCGAGGCTCTATTTATAGATTTTCAAGGAGCGGGAAATGCCTTAAGCCATGTACAGGAGTTGACCTTGGTACGAGTTTTGGCGGGAAATGATGATTGATTTTATACTGGTGAGCTGCATTAATGGAAGTAACAGGCTTTTGTTAAAAAGTTGGACTTGTCCTCTGGCAACAGGTAAGCTCGACAAAATAATAAGAGAGGGCTCGACGATATCAGAGGAGAAGGAGGGAGAGCTCGACGAAATGAGAAAAGAGAAGGTGGAGGGGAGGTCGACAAATGTCGAATGTATAAATATGAGGTCGACAAAATGGCTGAAAGAACCGTTCCTCGAATGCAGAAAATGATTTCGACGAACGTCGAACTGAGAAGGGGGAAGAGCTTGACGAAAATGCTGAGCTCGACGAATTTTGGCGAAAAGAACCGTTCGTCGAACGCATAAAATGAGGTCGACAAACTCTGAGTAGAGAAGGTGATGTCGACAAAATTTGTTGAAGGCAAGGTTGACGAATTCTGGACTGAAGGCGAGTTTTACGAACTGAGCTCGACGAAAAGCTGAGGTCGACGAAATTGGCGGAGCTTGATGAATTCTGAGCTCGACGAACTGGGGCTAAAGGTGAAGCTTGACGAATGTTGAGGACATTCGTCGACCGCAGAATTGAAGGCTGAGCTCGACGAACTGTCTGAGATCGACGAAATAAGCTCGACGAAATGAGCTCAATGAAATGAGCTCGACAAACTAGCTGAGTTCGATGAATTTTGCTGAGTGTGAGGTTGACGAATTCTGTATTGAAGGCGAGTTTGACGTACTGAGCTCAACGAAAAGCTGAGTTTGATGAAATTTGCAGAGCTTGATGAATGCTGAGCTCGACGAACTGGGCTGAAGGGGAAGCTTGATGAATGATGAGGACGTTCGTCGACCGCAAAACTGAAGGCTGAGCTCGACGAACTGGCTGACCTCGAAGAAATGAGCTCAAAGAACTCACTGAGGTCGACGAATTTGATAAGGTCGGCAAATTTTTCTGAGTTCGACAAATTTGCTGAAAACCTGAAAAAAGAGAAGAAAACATTAGTGGCATTAAAATATATACAAAATGAGGTCAAAATAAAACTTAAAAAATGATTTCGATAATAAAAACATGTAATTTCCCTAGTAGTTTAAACTATAAAATTTTTTATAAAACTCCCCCAAACTTAAGCTTTGCTTGTCCTCAAGCAAAAAAAAACTAGTTAACATAAAAGTGACAAATCAAGAAAATTCTAATTATGCAAACACAAGTACAATGCGAAATTCTAAGTAGGGAAAAGGTGAAACATAAACCTAAAATAATTACTTAAATATGGTTTAACAATTTATAAACTTTACTAACAAAAAAATAAATCATAAAAATTTTTAAAAAAATTCTTTAAATATATTTTAGCAAAGCAACAAAATGAAAAAACGCATTGAGTTGTTACTAGATCCAAGGACATATTATAACTATATCAATAGAATAACAAAAATCTAAATTTAAATCAAAAACCTTACTATTTTTCTTTTCTTCTTTAACTTAGCTAATAAATAAAATTCAAAAGCATGAATCAAAAGGACTTATTAGGACTGAAACATTTGGTTTAGGCATATAATTAGGAACGGAATTCAAGGATAAACATGAAGGCTTAAAATCACACTAAACCAAAATAAAGAGTTTCAAATATTTTCATCATAAATAAAATATTTTTCTTTTTCTTTTTCATTTTCTTTTCTCTCTCTTTTTTTTCTTCTTTTCAAAACTGAGGACATAAAAATTTTGTCTTTTCACTTTGAAATTGGCCAAACATAAGTAAACACTTCTTTTAAGTATACATTTTTCAAAAAGTTCTCCAAATATTTCAAAAAATAACCCTATCATAATCATGAAAATTTTTAATGAAACTCAATAGGTTAGTGTGAATAGATAGGTTGGAACATTATAGCTTTGGTGAAAAATGAAATGATAAGTGGAGTTATCAAATGGAATAGGAAAATGGCTCAAAAGTGGCTAACTAGGGGAATATTTTTTTGGTTGGCAAGAAGGCTCAAACTAAAAAGAAAATGGGCTAAATCATTTTCATGCTTCTAAATGTAACTAAAGCATTCGTTTTGAAAAATTTAAAAAAGCATTGCATAGATAATAAAAGAAGACTAATGAATTTATCTTGAAAATAGGAATAATAGGCGCCTTGGATCGTTCACATCTACTACGCTAATCAAAATTTGACATTACAAAAATTATCCAAAAATGAAAAAGAAAATAGCGGTTGAAATATTTTTCAGAAAGTAAAGAAAATAAAGAACGAAAAACCAAAATAAAAATGCGAGTTTTAGAAAAGCGTTTCACATAAACATGTTATCGCAAATTAGAAATACAGCATAGCCAACATTTTACTTATGAATCATAATTAAAAAGAATGATTAGAAAGATTATTATTAGCTAAATTGTTATATGGAATTTTGAGAAAAACAAAACAAAAGCAAGGGGTACTATTGAAATACCAAAATTAGTTTAAACTAAAAAAATAACATATATATATATATTTTTTGAAATATTCTCTTTTTTGGATTTTTAAAGATATTAACTTTTTTTGAATTTTTAAAGATAATTTTTTTTGGATTTGAATTTTTCTTTAATAAGAAAAAGGAGAAAGCACTAAATTTTTTTTTATTTTGAATTTTTTTTTCAGAGAAACAAAATGGAGAAAAGAGAAGGAGGAAATCCTCTCCCAAGCTTAAAATGGACATTGTCTTTGAAGGAGAAAAGAGGGGAAGGAGAGAGAAAAATAAAAACATAAATAAAAAAGTACCGAATTGAAAACACGTACTTCCCTGGATTTGCGAAGGTTGATTGATGTCGCTCCCCCAAGCTTGCGCTTTGGATCTTCATGAATTGTCTTCTTTGGACTTTGTAATGGATTCAGCAGCATTGGAGCAGGTGATCACAGAAGCTTCAGCTTGTCGGAGCCATCCGGGGCAAAAAAGTGTAAAATAAAAAAATAGAAAAATAACTTGGGTTTCCTCCCAAGAGCGCCCTTTATTTAAAATGTCGTTTGAGCTCGATGCAACAAAATAATATTGTCCAATAATAGTAATAACCAAAATAATATTCAAAGTTTTTAACAAAAATAAAGTCTTAAGCTAGTTAAAGTTCATGTAGAATAAAATTTACATTGTTTGGACTGACATCATCACCACAGAAATAAAGCTTGAGACGCTGCACATTCACTTTGAAATCGCCCTTATCAGGGTGTGAAATTAAAGTAGTACCCTACGGAAAAACTACTTTAACAGTAAACGACCCAGACCAATGTGATTTTAACTTGCCCGAAAATCAACGTAATCGGGAAATATATAAAAATACTTGGTCGCTCGACTTGAAGGTTTTTGGGTGCCTTAAGTGTTTGTCGTGAAAACATTTCGCCTGCTCTTTATTAAATTTGTTATTTTCGTATGCGTAAGAGCGCCAATCGTTATGTTCGTTACGTAGAAATTTTCTAAGGTCGCCGACAGAGTGGGGATCAGAATTTAAAAACCTTAAGGCCCAAAAAGCACGTTGTTCTAATTCTACGGGTAAATGAAATGATTTTACATAGACCAACCGATACGGCATACATTCGATGGAGGTTTTGTACGCTATTTGGTAGGCCCGTAGAGCACCGTCTAATTTGGTTTACAAGTCTTTTCTAGAGGTGGAAACATTCTTTTCTAAAATTCTTTATATCTCTCATTTTAGTACTTCGACTTGTCCATTATTTGGGGGTGGTAGGAAGTTTAAAACTTATGTGTAATGCCGTATCTAGCTGAAATGAAGTTTACTGGAGTCGAAAGATTGTTTTTAAGAAGAACTGGGGGTTCACTGGGAGAAGCTCCTAAGCCTAGTTTGTTATTAGCTGACCTAGTGTTAGTCATGCGGGTAATTTCTAACAACTTAAGGCTTCTACCATTAAGTGATTCTTCTAACCTCTTAGACTTAGCTAACTCTATTTTAAGAAATTTAATTTCTTCACTACAAGTAGTGAGATCTTCCTTTAACCTAATATTTTCTGTAGCAATTGATTCTGAGTCAGCTAACCTATTTCTAAGTTCTTTTATTTCCTTTTCAGAGCTAATCAAATCTAAGCATAAGGATTTAAATTCTAATTTAAATTCAGCTGAGGTAAAATCATAAGAAGAGAGTACCTCATCTTCTGTGGGCATCTCTTCATCAGAATCTGAACTCTCTGCAGCAGAGTGGTTGCTGCAGGCATCTATTGCCATTAGGCAAACTTCTTTTCCCTTCTTCTCTTCCTCATCCTCACTGGAGCTTGATGAGGAGGATTCTTCATCAGAATCACTCCAGGTTTCAGCAATGAAACCTCTCTCCTTTTTCTTGTTCTTGTAGGAGGATGGCTTGGAGTGCTTCCTGTGTTGTTCTTTTTCTTTTCTCTTTTCTTTGTTCTTCTCCTCTGGACACTCTGGCAAGATGTGTCTAGGCTTCCTGCATCCATAACAAATAATTTCTTTAGCAGGAGAGCGATCATACCTTGGTTTGTCTTCATAGAGTGAAGACTTCTTTCTGAACTCCTTTCTCCCCATCTTGAGAAACCTCTTAGCAAACAATGCCATTAGTTCCTCATTTGATTGGCTGCCTTCAGAAGCATCAGCAGCCTTAAGAGCTAGAGATTGCTCTTTTCTTGTTGGAGTGGGGGTCTTTGCTTCAGCTTCTGCTTCCCTTGTCTTCAGCACTTGCTCAAAAGACTTGAGCTTGCCGAGGAGGGCTTCAGTGGAGATCTCATTTGTACTTCTGGCTTCCTTGATGGGCCAGATCCTTAGATCCCATGTGCTAGGGAAGCACATAAGAATCTTATCATTGACCTCTGTCAATGATATGTCCTTGTCCAGGGTCCTCAGCACATTGATGATTGAGCTGAGCCTGGTGTACATGGCTTCAACTGATTCAGCATCAGTTTTCTTGAAGTTCTCATACTGTGAGATCAGGTTGGACCTTCTGTCCTTCCTTTCATTAGCTGAACCAGCTACAATCTGGTTCAGTGTATCCACATGGCCTTTGCTGAGGAGCAGTCAGCAACCTTCTGGAATACCTCATCAGACATTGTCTGAGCCAGTATATTCATTGCCTTGGCATCTGCTATTTTGGCCTTCTTGTACTCATCATTGTAATCTGGAGGAGGCACTGCACTCATATCAGATGATGAGGTAGTAGCAGCAGCAGGTGCTCTTGGGGGACCTGACAAAATAGAAGCAAAGATGCTTTCATCAATAGAATTCATATATAATTTTATCCTTGCCTTCCAGATGCCAAACTTAGCTAAGTTACATGCTGGAGGTCTGGTGCTAGAATAATCCTTGGACTGGGCCATGATAGTGAATATCTATAAGCTTTGGTATCTATCAGGATCTTGTGACTTAGGTGTTAGCCTATTCAGTCAGTCAACTTCCCTCTGATACCAATTGAAA
This sequence comes from Platanthera zijinensis, assembly GCA_039513925.1. Lineage (NCBI taxonomy): Eukaryota > Viridiplantae > Streptophyta > Magnoliopsida > Asparagales > Orchidaceae > Platanthera > Platanthera zijinensis. The sequence goes on from CM077092.1 coordinate 130,938,280, forward strand.
GTGAAGGGATAGATACTACTCTAGAGGGGGGGTGAATAGAGTTATCAAATTTTGCACTAGACAAAACTTAATGGTCTACCCAACTCCCTTGGAGTGAAGTGCAGAATGAAAAGATTATAGATATTGATTTAACCTTAAAGCCTAACACAAGTGATGTGTACAAACTCAAGCTAACTGTAATTACAGTTAAGGCTTGGAAAACCTAATCAGCAACTAGCAATCCTAGTTATATCTATTCACAGCCACAATGCAGGAATTAAACAAGTGAATCCAGACGACACAAGGAAATTTATAGTGGTTCCCCAAACAACTTGGGTACGTCCACTCTTCTACCCACACGGTAGGAATCCACTCAGGTTTTTGATCAGGTGCCCTGCCACCAACAGGATCTGCTTCAGGTAGATCCAGAAACCCTTTAAACTTTTGATCAGGTGTCTAAAAACCAAGCACAGGTTTTTGATCAGGTGCCCTGCCACCAAGGGATACTTTTGAAGGGAGTAATAACCCTGTACAGGAGGGGGAAGAAGGTTAAGATGTCTTCTCTATTTTACAAAGATTAGAGAAGCACAAAAACTTGCACTGAGCTAGAAAGCTCTAAAGAATCAAGGCTCCCCCTGGCTCAAAGATGTCCAGGTGAAGTCTTGCTTCAGTGCAGAAAACTCTTTAGAAAGCTCTGAAGGAAAAACTACAAGAAGATAAAAAATAATAAAATTAAAGATCTTCAAGCAGCTATCTTCTTCTTCTTCTTCTTCAAAGGAACTCTGAGTTTGAACTTCCTGAAAGCAGGAGAACTCAGGTTGAAGAAGAGTTGAAGATCTTAACACTTCTCAGTTAGATGGAAATTGCTGAGAGCAGAAGACTTGATCTTGATGAAGGCTTGAATGCTTGAAAATATCTGGGTAACTAGTTAGCTATATGCTAGCTTGAATCCTTCTTCAAAGGGTCCTTTATATAACATCAGCAAGCAACGGCTCTCTTCAATTTGAATTACTTGTCTTCTTCTGAGCCTTGAGACCTGGGCTGTAAATATCAAGAAGACAAAACAATCTCTGCAGCAGAAACATTCTATAAAAGGAATAACCCTTTTTCTAGGAAGCTGTAGGAAGCAATTTGATAATAAAGTACTAAATAAAGTCATATCAGAAACAAACTCTTTATAGCAAAAAGAAGACTTTTCAGTCTAACGGCTATAAAGGACTGACAGCAGATAAAGTAATTTATAATGTCAGCTAATAAGACAAACAACTTTATCTAAAAAGATTTGACTCAGGCAAAAAGAATAGAGCAGATATGCCTGAAAATATTATCATAAAACTTAAAACAACGTGCCAGAAAATGTATTAATTAATTAAATATAATAAATAAATACAAAATATAAAGGCAGACAGAAAGCGTCGAACGACCCTCAGAGATCGTCGACTGACGCACGGAGATCGTCGAACTATCAGGCAGATAGTCGAACGATCCAGATAGTCGAACTATCATAGGAGATAGTCGAACTATCACAGCAGATAGTCGAACTACCAAAAGATAGTCGAACTATCAGATAGTCGACCTATCAACAGATAGTCGAACTATCAGATAGTCGACCTATCAACAGATAGTCGAACTATTAGGGCAAAACAGATAGTCGAGCTATCCACAGATAGTCGAGCTATCAGATAGTCGACCTATCAATCAGATAGTCGAACTATCAAAAACAAACAGATAGTCGAGCTATCAGCAGATAGTCGAGCTATCAGATAGTCGACCTATCAACAGATAGTCGAACTATCAGAACACAACAGATAGTCGACCTATCAACAGATAGTCGAACCATCAGATAGTCGAACTATCAAAGCAGATAGTCGAACTATCAAGCGAGAACAGATAGTCGACCTATCAACAGATAGTCGAGCTATCAACGGAGAACAGATAGTCGAACTATCAACAGATAGTTGAGCTATCAGATAGTCGACCTATCAACAGATAGTCGAACAATCAAAACCAAACAGATAGTCGACCTATCAACAGATAATCGAACTATCAGATAGTCGACCTATCCAAGCAGATAGTTGAACTATCAAAGCACACAGATAGTCGAACTATCAACCGATAGTCGAACTATCCACGCAGACTGAAAGTCGAACAACTGATAGACGATCGTCGAACAGTTAGTCGACGATAGTCAAGCGGCGTTCGACGATAGTCGAACGTACAAACTACTTAACCAAATTCTCAATCTGGAAAAGTGAGGACTCTACAGCTAGACTACTAACCATTGACCATAGATAATTCTTGGGTCAAGGAGCTAAAACGACAAGACTAAACTCAAATCAAACTAGGGTACCAACATCTTGTAACTCCTATTTGTTACTTCTCCTTCTTTAGTAGGAGTGTTGTGCGTAAAGTTTCGGGACGCAACTTTCTTTTAGGGGGAGTGACTGTAACGCCCCCGATTTTCCTGCGATTATTTTTATTCTCGTTGGCGTTACGATGACGCGTTTCCGTGGCATGTGCCATGTGTGGAGTGTGGTTAAGCTCCTTAGAACTGAGTGCCCTGTTTTGTAGCCTGTTGGCAAGATCTCCCTAGCAAGCCGAGTCGTTTTGGGTGACCTAGTGTGGCCTCTCGGGGGGATGTTTGTGTTTGGCTTTATTTGGGTATAACTCGAGTTCTGTTCGTCGAAAGTTAATTTTGACTTCGCCGTTGTGTTCGTAGCAGGGTATTTAGCTACGGTGCGAATTTCGTTGAATTCCGAGGTGATTCAGTTTTCGGGTCATTTGGTGTGTTATTAGTATATGTGATCAATAAATTAAATTGATTTGGCTGTCCTGTAGCCTTCAGATTTTTGGGCCAATTATTAAATTCTGCGGGAGAATTTAATTGGGCAGTTATTGCCTTGCCTTGGTGGCAGCCATATATTGGCTTATTCCTTTTTTTGGAATTTACTTAAGGTAATTAAGGGATTAGGCGTTTTCAGGGTTCGGTTATGGCTGAACCGGCGTTTAGCTTTAGTATAAAAGCTTTTCTTAAGAAGTGGCGGCACACTTCTTTCTATTTCTTCTTCCTGTAAAACCGTCCCTGCTTGTTCGCGGAAAACAGAGGAGAAACCGCCATTCCTGTACCTCCTTCGGTCGGTGATTCCGGGCTTGATCGTGGATGGAATTCGATTCCGAGAGCGGCATTATCTTGCTATCTCTGAGATCTTTGTTTCGACGGTAAGATATTCGATTTTCGTGTATTTTTGTTGAGATTTGGGTTTTCGGTTTTGGAGTTTTCCACCATTAATGGCCGAGAGATATGTTCTAGGTGCTGCGGCTGTTTGTACCGTGTGAAGAGGAGGAAAGCCGTCCAAGCTTCGCTGAAAATTGAGGCAAGTGGTATTCTTGCCCTTGCCAAGTTTTTTTTTGAATATTCTTGCTGAATTTGAAATCCCTGTTAGCCCTAGGTTAGAGGCCTTGTTGTTCTCTTTTTCTTGCTAACTATAGGATTTAGTTCTTCCTATTGAACCCCCTTACTTTGTGATGTTGGAATCCAAAATTGCTGACGTGATGCCATTGTTCCTTACTCAGATTTTTTTTGCTCTGGATCGGGTGTAGCCGAGAGGGAGTGTTAGGAGGGGGGGTGTTATTGCCGATTTCGTTAAGGTATTACTGGAAAACATCGAGCTCCGTTCGACGCTCGGTGAGCATCGAGCTCAGTTTTCTTGTTTGTCTTCGAGCTCCGTTCGATGCTTTTCCAGGAGGAAAATGTCGAGCTCCGTTCGACGCTCGATGAGCGTCGAGCTCAGCTTTCTGTTTTAGCTTCGAGCTCCGCTCGACGCTTTTCTGGGAAGAAAAACTTCGAGCTCTGTTCGTTCTAGCTTCGTGCTTCGCTTGACGCTTTTCCTGGAGAGAAAACGTCGAGCTCCGCTCGACGCTTTTCCGGGAGGAAAAGACGTCGAGCTCAGCTTCTGTTTTGCTCTGATCTCCGCTCGACGTTTTTCCCGGAGGGAAAACGTCGAGCTCCGCTCGACGCTTTTCCCGGAGGGAAAACGTCGAGCTCCGCTCGACGCTTTTCCCGGAGGGAAAACGTCGAGCTCCGCTCGACGCTTTTCCCGGAGGGAAAACGTCGAGCTCCGCTCGACGCTTTTCCCGGAGGGAAAACGTCGAGCTCCGCTCGACGCTTTTCCCGGAGGGAAAACGTCGAGCTCCGCTCGACGCTTTTCCCGGAGGGAAAACGTCGAGCTCCGCTCGACGCTTTTCCCGGAGGGAAAACGTCGAGCTCCGCTCGACGCTTTTCCCGGAGGGAAAACGTCGAGCTCCGCTCGACGCTTTTTCCCGGAGGGAAAACGTCGAGCTCCGCTCGACGCTTTTTCCCGGAGGGAAAACGTCGAGCTCCACTCGACGCTTTTCTGGGAGGAGAAACGTCGAGCTCAGTTAGCGTCTAGCTCCGTTCGATGCTCGACGTTTTCTGGAATAAAAAAAAACGTCTAGCTTCATTCTGTCTTAGCGCCATTCGACGCTCGACGTTTTCTGGGAGGAGAACGTTGAGCCCAGTGTTTAGTCTTGAGTCGTTCGACGCTCGACGTTTTTCAGGGAGGAAAACGTAGAGCTCAGCTCTTGCCTTATCTCCGATCAGCGCTCGACGATTTCCTGGAGGAAGATCGTCGAGCTTCACTCGCCTTTAGCCTTCGACGATCGTTGACCTCCAGGATGATGATCGTCAGGCTTCTTTTTGTCCTTCAGCCGATCGACGATCGTCGACTTCTGACTGACGATCGTCGACTTCTGTGTTACCTTAGTGGGATTTTGGTTAGAGATTGGTTTTGGCATTGAGTGAGGCTAGCTCACTCAATGCCAAGGTTTAGGTAGGCATGTAGTGGGTCTCACTCTACGCCTGGTCGTGTTGATTCATTTCAACACTCTTTTTTTACCTTGATTTTTGTTCCCGAGTGCATTTTTTTTCCTGTTGTATTGCTGAGTTTTCTTGTCGGCCGTTTTCTTTATATTCTTGAAGGCCGAATCGTGGGTTGTGGTTGGTAGTAGTGGTTTGTAGCTCTTCAGGGGGGTGGGAGTTGTGTGATGTAGCCAAGGCCACTCTTGTTTTCTTGCTCCAGGTACGGCTGGGCATGTTGGGTGGAAGGTCCCTTGTGCTTTCACGTGTTGACCCTCGAGCTTGTTGACTTGGACATGGTGGATTGGGGGACTGCGTTTGCCTTTGATCCGGTTCCTCGTTGTTTGTTTTTGCTACTACCACTTCCCACAGTTTAGGGTGTTAGAAGTTTCTTCTTTGGTGGTTTGCAGCACTTTTTGCTCTTGGTAGCCTAGTATGGCCTGCAGGATGTTGTTCTTGGGTTAGGTTGTTGCTGTTTCCTTGCACGTGGTGCAATTTCTGTTGCCCTGTTTTTGACAGTTGTGTCTCTTTCTACTGCATGTTTTTTTTCAGTTACTTCTTCCTTTTGGTTGACTCTTACATGCAGTTGTTTTTACCTTGTTTTGCTTGCTGAGGTATTCTGTTTTCTTTTGGAATGCCTCAGGTTCAGAGCTGTAGCCAGTTTGGTGGCTAGTTTGCTGTAGTGGTGTTGGTGGTCTCTTTGACTTTGGAGATCCCTTTGCCTTGTTAGTGAGGTAGTTTTTCAGTACTTTCTTACAGACATACATGTATGCCAGTGGGTTCGTGTCAGGTTGTTGGCGCCCACTGGTAGTTTTTACCTTGTACTAGATATATTACTTATGATGCTACCATTTTCTGGAGATAGTCTACTTGCTCTGAGAAGGATTTATGCTAGGTTGCTAGTTACTTTTAAACTATAAGTATTATTATAAACAAAGCTCATGATCAACATGTTTTATAAAATTTAATCACTATTTTCCAAACAACGTATAAAGACCGTTTTCTTATATATTATATAAATTAAATGTAGGGTCTTGCATAGCATGAGTGGTTCTCTTGGGACCCTTATGCGCTCTTTAGGACGTCAAACCTGATAAAGTATTCTTCCGCAGCATATAAATATAGTTTTTCTTTTGTGGACTAGGTGATCCACAGAGCCGAGGGATACGGTCTCTAAAATATAACTGATTTTCTAATCATTAAACTCATGATTTTCTTTCATTAAGTTTGTAGGTGGTTTTGCCTGAGCGTCAGCAGTTATCCCCTGCTTGACGTGACATCATAATGCGTATTTTCTCATTACTCTGATATTTCTTAATTCGGAGAAAATACGGGTTGTGACATTCTTTAAGACCATAAAGAGCTTTATTAAGCTTAAATACATGAGATGAGTGAGCTGAAGAGATAAAACTTGGAGGTTGTTCTACATAGCCTTCCTCTTTGATATCTCCATTCAGAAATGCACTCTTTACATCCATCTAATATACCATGAATTTCTTGAATGCAGCAAAAACAACAAATATCCTGATAGCTTCTAATCTTGCAACAAGAGCAAATGTTTGATCATAATCTATTCCTTCCTCCTGTGAATATCCTTGAGCTACCAGTCTATCTTTATTTATCACTATAACTCATTGAGCTTCCAATTTATTTCTGAAGACCCATTTGGTTCCAATTACTATATAGTCTTTTGGTCTTGGAAGTAAGTCCCAAACTCTACTTCTCTCAAACTGATTAAGTTCCTCTTTCAATGCAATGATCTAATCGGGATCATGTTCTATATCTTTTATTGATCGAGGTTCGATATGAGATAGAAAAGAAGTATGCATCTGATCTTGATTGTGCTGATGCCTTGTTTACTCACCAACTAATGTGTCATCAATTACTTGAGATCTAGGATGATCTTTAATAATGACATAATCAACAGGTGGAGTTTGTTCTTCAATGATTTGTGTTGTAAATTCCTCTTGTGGAATTTCATAAGCAATAAGTTTTTCAACAAAAATTTCAGGAATATCTTTATCACTCTCTTCAACAAACTATTGAGAAGGATGCAATGTTTCATCTTGCTTTAGGTTTAAGCCATGTAGTTTTTCACACAGAATTGGTACCTGAAAGAAATCTATGGAAGAAGTATTCCTCCTTATAAAACATGTTAGATTAATCAAATGTTACATGTACTGATTCCTCTATTTTAAACGTAGATTCATTATAAACCCTATAAGCCTTACTAACAAGACAATATCCAAGAAATATTCCATCTGCAGCTTTGGCTTCAAATTTTCATAAATGTTTCTTATCATTATTATGAATATAACATTTATAACCAAAAATTTAAAATAATTTACTTTAGGTTTCTTATTTTTAAGTAATTCATAAGGATTATTACCCTTAAGTTTATGAATGAGACTTCTATTAAGAACATAATTTGTTGTGCTTACTGCCTTTGCCCAAAAGGATAGGGGTAAGTAAGCATCTGCAAGTAATGTTCTAGCAGATTCAATTAGGGTTCTATTTTTACTTTCTACCATCCCATTTTGTTGAGGAGTTCAAGGAGCAGAGAAATACTACCGGATTCCTTCTTTTTCATAGATTTCTATCATCAGAAGATATTCAAACTCAGTTCCTTGATCACTTTTGATTAATGCAATCTGAGCAGAATACTCAATCTTGATGTTGCTAAGAAAGTCTGTAAGAACATTGAAGTTATTTGACTTGTTTCTAAGAAAGAACACCCAAGTGAATATAGAGAAATCATCAATAACCACTAAAGTGTATGACTTTCCTCCCAAACATGTAATTGTGTAGCAAATACAAAATTCTGGGTGAATCACTCTTAGATATGGATTTAAAACTATTTTTAGTTTGCTTACCTAATTGACCAGCCCTGCAAAGTCCTTCCTTCTTGTAAGGTCAAGAAGGTAGTTCTCCGACAAGGTTGTCCTTCGACAATTTAGCAATAATTTTAATGTTTACATGCCCTAATCTTATATGCCAATATTCATTTGTTTTACTTATCTGATTAAACACACATATTTCTGTTTTAGCAGAATTAAAATTGACTAAAAATATGTTCCCCTGTCTAACCCCAGATAAAACAATTTAGTTTTCATTAGATATAATAGAGCATAAAGACTAATTAAATGATACCTGATAACCTTAATCACATAGTTGACTAATGTTGATGAGGTTATACTTAAGACCTTTCACATAAGATACATTTCTGAAGGTAACTACTCCAACTTTGATATTGTCATAGCCCTCTGTCTTGCCACAATTGGAGTCTCCAAATATGACTTTTGGTCCAAGATTTTCTTTGAAGTTTTTTAGATTAGCTTTTCTTCCTGTCATGTATTTAGAGCACCCACAATCCAAATACAACCGTTCCTCTATGGTAGGATAGTTCTTTTCTTGTATTAAAAACAAGTTATGTTCTTGACCAAGATTACCTTCCGTCCTAATTTTTTGTCAAAATTAGTAGAAATATTGGAACATTCAGGTTAATTTTTATATCCAAGTGGATGATATCTTCTGGGAGTAATGATCCACTCAGTAAAAGGTTTTAACAACTTTTAATTTTGAATATTCTTCTGAAAAAAGTAAAGTTTATGTTTAAGAAATTTGAGTTCGACGAATTATTTATATTTCGTCGAGCCGTGTTTGACGAATGATAGTGATTTCGTCGAACATTATTCACTGAGTGTTATACTCATTTCCTGTGTTCAGTGTTCATCAATATCTGTTCGACGAATAATAATGATTTTGTCGAGCTTGGTTCGACGAATTTTGTTGAACATAGTTTTTCTGGAAATTTTTATTCTGTTTTAGTTATTATTTTTTGTACATTATTTGATAAAACTTCAATATCTTCATTTATATCTTCTAATATTTCTTTCCCTTTAGCAGATATGAATTTTACAGGGGTAGTTAAAATATCTTTCCTAAGAATGTGAGGTTGACTAGATAAAGCTCCCAAGCCTAGTTTTCAATTCAATCTGGCATTTACTGTACTTGTGATATTCATCAGTTTGATAATTCTCCCATTAAGAGACTCTTCAAACTTCTTTGCCTCAGATAATTCATTCTCCAGAGAGACTATTTGTTCCTTAAGAATTTTCAAATTTTCTTCAAGTTTAATGTTTTTGAAGATAATCTGTTCAATTCAATTAATTTTTTTCTGAGAAGTTTTATTTCCTTCTCAGTTTTTATTAAATATTTACAAAGTAATTTAAAATCTATTTTAAATTGTTCTGATGTAAAATCAAAAGTTGAAATTACCTGGTCTTTTTCAGACTCAGATTGAGAATTAGAATTGTGTTTGATGCATTGATTGCAATCAGACAGACTTCTTTGGCTTTTGATTCTTCTTAATCTTCACTCAAACTGGATGAAGATTCAGTGTCTGACTCACTCCATGTTTCAGCTACAAAGCCTCTCTCCTTCTGTTTGTGTTTACTAGAAAAGGGTTTGTTTGAATGCTTCTTAGAGTCTTTCTCCTGCTTCTTATCTTTCTTCTGATTTTCAGGACATTCTGGAAGAATGTGTCCTGATTTCCTGCAACCATAGGAAACAATTTCCTTAGTAGGTGTTTAGTCATACCTTGGTTTTTCCTTGTTTCTATAAAATCTTCTCCTGAAGTCTTTCCTGGCCATTTTGTAAAATCTTGTGACCAAAAGACTCGTGAGTTCTTCATTTTCTGGAAGTTGTTCTTCCTCTTAAGTTGCTTGGAAAGTAATACTCTTCTCCTTCTTTACTGAGGATAAAGTCTTTTGTTCAACTTCTCTTATTTTGATGACCTGCTCATATGATTTGAGCTTGCCCAACAAAGATTCTGTTTAAATTTCATTCACACTTTTGGCTTCTCTAATTGGCAAAATTCTTGAATCCCATGTGCTAGGGAAACACATGAGAATTTTGTCATTGACTTCTGTCAATATAATGTCTTTCTCCAAGGTTTTCAGTTCATTAATTATGAGACTGAGTCTTGTGTACATTGCAATAATAGATTCAGTTTCTCCCTTTTTGAAATTTTCATATTGAGAAATCAGGTGAGATATTCTGTCTTTTCTTTCTTCTACTGATCAAGCTACCATTGCAGTGAGGGAGTCCCAGATAGCTTTTGTTGAGGGGCATTCAGCAACCTTCTGAAAAATATCATCAGACATTGTTTGGACAAGTATATTCATAGCTTTTGCATCAGTAGTTCTCCTTTTTTTTCTGAGTTCATGTCCATTCTGGAGGCGGTGTAGCAATGGTGCTTATTATCACAAGAGGTTGAGTTGGACCTATCAAAATTGAATTGTAGATATCCTCATTAATAGAATTCTTATAAGACCTAATCCTTTCCTGCCATAGAGCAAACTTATTAACATTGCATACAGGAGGTCTACTGTTTGTGATGAAGACGGCGGCCCTCAACTTATTAAAGACGGTGACGGCGTGTTTACGGAAGAACTTTCTCCGCCACCAAATAAAGATTTGCGGCGCAGTGATTACCATGTGGAGTGTCGCCATAATATCTGCCTGGGGCGCAAACCAATATATTAATAATTATTAATAATTTATTAATAATTATTAAATCAACTTTTTATGTTTTGTTTTTTTGTTTGCAATGTTATTTATTTGTCATGGTAATGTTTAGAACCATGGGTTTATTTTATTTTTCTATTTGGGCTGCATGTAGCCAAGTCATGGTTGTAAGCCTATATATAGGCATGTATGTTCTCATATTGAATTAGTGAATGAATGAAAAGAAAACCCTAACTTGATTTTAGAATCTCCTTCTCCTCTCCTCCTTGGCCGCCCCCTCTCTTCCCCCTCCTTGGCATAGTTTGGCCACCACCCTCCTTCCCTCTCTTAGGCCGCCGGCCACCTCTCTCTACCTCCCTCTATTCGACCATCTATCTAGCACCTCCACCTTTTCCTTTCACCTCTAATGACAGACCGACCACCACCTTTCCCAAAGCCCTAGCCACCAACCACCACCATCCACACAAAAGCCGACCACCATCCCTAGCCGCCAACCACCATTACCCAACCCGACCACTATCTTCCCCCCTAAACAGATCCACCATATCCCTCCACAAAACCACGGATCACTCTCTCCATAACTTCAACCCGAATAGCCCACCGCTTGTTTTATTCTCTAACAACACCACCTACCACCTTTCCTCTCTCTTCCCAAATATTTATATTATCATTCAATAAGGTCTCATCTTGTGGATCAAACTCCGGCGTTAAGCGAAGAAGGCGGACAAGTTTCTCTCAAAACGGCATGACTCCAGCGGAGCCATTGAAGAACGATCCAAGTAGAGAAATTGGAATCATCCATTCTGATAGGGTAACGAATCCTTTCTACCTATTGTGTGTTTCTCTTCCTAGATTAATTCCTGTGGTGGTAGATTCTTAGCGTTGAATTTTGATAGAATTAATTCATCGTGGTTTTTCTTCGACCGGTTTTTGTTTTTCTTGATTGATCTATTTTTGAAAGGGTTTAGCAAATTTTCGTTTTCTTTTGTTGGGAGAAATCTACTTTTTTCCAAATCGTATTTTATTTGGTAGATCACTTTTGGTACAACATCGCTTGTTCAGACCGGGTAGGTCCTTTTAGCAGGAAAGAATATTGGCCTATCGCCTTTATTCGATCATCATCGATTTGTCTACCCGTACGCTAGCATATAATTGATAAAATTAATTAATGTGGTGCTGCGTAGAATGATTGTGCGAGTATAGGATTGGATCGTTGAGAGGTATACATGCTAGTCTGTAGATCTAATCATTGTCAAATGTGTGAGCCTGCATCTATTTGGTAACAGAGGGAGGTTCACGTCAATTTCTTAATTAGACCCCTCACCCTTTTTCTTTGAGCACCGACACACACTTTGCACGTTTCATTGCACAACATATAAATCAATTTTAAATTTTTTGTATGCAAATAGCGGCCTAAAATTTTCAGATTTTCTCGAAATTCAAAAAATAAAATTCTGGAAATTCTCCATCATTTTATTAGTAAGAAAAAAAAATTATTTAATACTTTTCATATTATTTCCTACAAGCAAATAAAAAAAATTCTTTTATCGTCATAGTTATTAAGTGGGAACAATTCCATCTTTGAAAATTAAATAAGGTTAGTTCATTTTATTCATTGCATGCGCACCAGTTACGGGTGAGATATTCTCTCTGATTCTCACTAAAATGGCATATGTCGTATATGCTGCCCGGTTAGACTATTCATATGCTAAGGATATGGCTAAACACACACTTAGGGCACACCACATTTATCCTACTTATGATGGTTTAGGGTATCCCCAAATTTTTAGAGATTAGGTTAAGGGATTATAACATTTTTTTAACTGCCACTTATGGGATGACCACAAAAGTGTTAACTTTGCCCGAGAGCGATTAGTAGGTCAAGCCCAGTTGTTTTGGTTAAATGAAGTACGTCGTGTTGGTAGCTATCATTACGCTTGGCTGCACATGCGTAGCCTACTCTCAGATCAATTTGATCCCGCCTACCGTCGCCCTGCTAACACCAATCCTATGAGTGAGTATAGTTTTGGCACTAGATCCATACCTGCCATTAGGAATGATTATAAACCAAACGCCCAGACCAAGCGATAGATAACTGATGATTTCACTAACCTTAAGCAAGGGAACAAGTCGGTCTTAGATTATATTCGTCTTTTTATGGATATGATCGTTAGAAGTGGTGTGAAGGAATAGCTAGAGATCACCCTCTCTAGGTTTCATAAGGGGTTAAACCCCTACATCTAGGGTAAATTACTGTGTTATTTTCACACCGATCTAGGAACCACTTGTATTACAGCAGTAGAAATTGAGAAGCACTATATTCCTAGAAATAAAGCTCACTTGTGTTAGACCGGAAAGGCCGTTTTATGACCACCAACCCCCGTTAGAGAAACCTCTCCTAATAGTTCTTTTGTTGTGGACACAATAGATGTTACCACTAGGGTTATGCCCCCGTTAGCCTCGATATCTAAGCCCCTTGGATAGAAACTGATACCCATGAGGATGCGGATGTAGGTGCGATATCTCTTGATCCTAAGGATGACCCCGTAGGTGAGAGTATTCCATCTTGTGCGATAGAGCCCGATGACTCTTATGAGTCTGAAATTGAAGGAATACTTAGTGATCTAGAAGATATTGTTTGGGATGATGATAGTCTGATCTGTGAGAGTAGTACATTGCCTATTACTAGACCTACTAGCATTGTGACTGATCATCCTAGTATTGAGAGCCCTCTCCAAACTACGATCCCCCTCTTGTTAGAGCCTACGATTACGCCTACTTAGAATAAGTAACAACCCTACTCGTTAAATAACATATAATTGAAGGTCCAGCCAGGGCCCCACATTATATGCCACAAATAGACGGCGAGGTCATAGGTTAATACCAAAATACCACGCATCAAAACTCAGAGCATTCTAGTGGAAGCTTACAAGTTAAACGAACTCAATCCATGAATGTCCACTAATATATAAATAACTCATTTATATACAAGACCAGGAATGTAAACAAGCACACCGCTTACGACCTTAAGGCCTTACAAGTTTCTCTTTACAAACATACGAATTCATACATCGGCACGCAGGCCGACCACACATGAAATCCAAAGCTTCGCATGGCCTTCGAGGGCCTATCAGCAACAGCAAGGGCTTAATCCCACTCAATCCATTTCAGCATCCGCAAGGGCAGTACCTATATATAGACATCCATCCCAGGGGTGACAAACAAAGCAACGGTCAGCATTCAGCTGACCAATTATATTGACCGTACCCCTTACCCGGGGCAGTGGTTCCTTCCCTGCATGTAATTCAATCTCAACACATATATCCATCACACATTACCATCACAAATGACGGTCTTCGTGCCAGACGTCCCATTCACTTAGGGCACACTTACGGTGTACCAAGCTCCTCATGGTTCCACCACCAATTCAAGGTGTTTACTTGTTGGTCGGGCCTAAGCCTCCAAACCCCTGTTGAAGACCTCACGCACCTGTCCACTCATAGGCACGCACCTCATCACAAATTATGAGCGCTATCAGTCAACCTACCCACGTAGTGTAACAAGCCTAGGGAAATCGCCGCGCTGCATTGCTACCAATCGACCGCTCACCCGATCCTACTACAGAACTTGTTGGGTGGCCCACCCACTAAGAGGTTCTTATCTTGTTGGCTATGGGAAACAACCGCTAAACCCCTGTTGGCGACCTCTCATACCCATCCACTCAGAGGTGTTCGCTTACAATAACCCAATCAATGAACTTGGTGGGTGTCCTACCCACTCAGAGGTTCTCGCAGTCCTCTTTAATGCCGGCATATAGTGTTGCTTTCCATTCCATCAATACAGCTCGCGCCCAGCATTCAACCAAAGGAGCTAGACAAAGCTTCTTACTCACCATCACAATGTTGGGTTTCTCTATGAGGATGGCACAACACTTATGTACGCAGCGGAAGTAATAAAAATCAAGAACAACCCAAAAGAATTGGATCGGGCCATGAATGTTGAATCAAGAAGTTAACAAACAACTAGGCAAAAATTACCTTAGCGGCATTGAGTAACAACTCAACGGAGATGGTCCAAACATTGAGTCATTATCGGTGGCGAGTTTCACGTAGAATAACGTCTACGTCTCTGTAGATATCCACACGAGCGGGAGAACACTGAGCTTTTCGTCGCACGAAAGATCCGGAAGGAAATCGTCTGCACCATGCACTTCCAGACTGCTAGGTCCGCGCCAGGAATAGCAACACCAGCGACTATCGCCGGAAAGTAGGTCGGCGGAGCGAACGATCGGCGGAAGTGGAACTCTTCCGTCCGTCGAGGTACGGAATGCGGCGGATCAGCACGGTGGAACGCTTCCGTCGGGTTCTATCCGGCCACACAAGAAAAGCACGCATTCACCTATCCTCCCAAAACCCTAAGTCCTTATTTATACCAAAGGTATAAACAATCCTAAAAGAATCGCTATCCGCAGACCACACAGCATAGGGTTTCAGAGTCATTCGCCGGGAATGAACTCCAGGTTCGGCGAGAATATAGATCCAGATTCGGCGAGAATTAGCAGAAATATTCGGCGAGAATCATCTGCAGAATCATCGAGAATCAAGGATAGAATCGTCGAGTATCACCAATCGCCGGGAATCCAACATTTTGATTCTCGACGAATTTTTCGAGAGTCGTCGAGTCATACTCGACGATTCTCGACGAATCATTCGTGAAGAATGATTCTCGACGAACTCGTCGAGAGTCGTCGAGTCATACTCGACGATTCTCGATGAATCTCCTTGGCAACATTTGCCTGACCCCCCCCCCCCCCTATTCTGTATGGTGATTGGTACCTTACCACACAGTCAATCTTCCAACTTCTCCACATGCTCTTATGTGCGACCCTGCAGGCTCATATCGCGTTGGCAGTGAGACTACAATGTTTGACCACTTCTAGATCACCATGGTAACTCCAATAGTCTCCCACTTGATCTTGAAAGTATCAAACCAAAAACCTCACAAACAATGAGCGGCATCTAGCAATGCATCATTGCTACCCAAGCAATAAGAGTTCATAACTCATAAGCCTAATAAACAATGTTCCAGCGTTTCTTTTGTCCCTTTGTCCCTTACATCCGGAAAGAACTAGAGGCATTGACTGTGTCACTCATAATAGCTCAATCCAAGTATCTTGATCTAGAATGGACTTCAAGAGAATGGTGAGTCCAATATCATATATTTACTCAACCAAGCATGGCCATGCATTTCTAAGTCCAGTTCCATCAAGGGGCCCATGGATGCAACTTCTGTCATATAGGAGGACAAATCCCATATCTGCTCACACACAAACATCCAAATGATTCGTAACGTGCCCAATAACAACCCTTATCATCAACCTTTCTCAAGGAAGACTTTAGATGGCATCAAAGCATGCCTTTCCTCACTTTATGAATGCTATGACTTCAGGTTAAAGGACCACAACACCATTGTCAATTGAGACCTACTCATGACACGTTTAGATAACAATCCACAAAGTAGTCTCAGGTTGGGTCTATCCAATACAACTTGTTCATTAACAAGTACCCACGTGATGACTTGATATCGCAAAATCATGACCTATGAGAACTGGTCATTAGTCAACACACGTGCTAGTCTTAATGTATCATCAAAACCCTTAGTTTCTATGGTGATACTATGACCAGGGACCTTTTAAGAATGAAGCTTCAAATAAATCATAGGATCTCACATTCAAGTCCCGTACTTCATGTCCTATGGAAGTAAACATTCTAAGGGTATTTATTATGTTAACATTTAACTATCGCATAGAGAAACCATAATAAAAGAACATGCCATTAATTGTAAAAGAAAAATCTAGGTACACAATTCATCAAATGAATAAATAACAAATAGCCAACAGAATATATGTTTACATGCAACCCACAAGAATCTCATTAGAGTTGATCATTTAGGTATCGTATACCCATTGATCTAGTATGACCATCATGCTTTCCTCTGCGCGAGAGTCTTTGTCAGTGGATCCGTAATATTCTCCTCAGTCGGCACTCTGCAAATGTTCACATCTCCTCGTCGAAAATCTCACGAATAAGATGGAACCACCGAAGTATGTGCTTGGAGCATTGGTGAGATCTAAGTTCCTTAGATTGTGCAATTGCACGCTTGTTATCACAGTAGAGAACTACGGGACCAACAATGCTAGGAACTACATCATGCTCGCCGATGAATTTCCTAATCCATATAGCCTCCTTCGCTGCGTTAGCTGCAGCAATATACTCGGCCTCTTTTGTAGAATAAGCAACTGTCTCTTGCTTAGAACTCTTCCAGCTCACAGCTCCTCTCATTAAGGCAAAACACAAAACCTGACTGAGACTTTTGGTCGTCCTATCAGTTTGGAAGCTAGCATCCGTGTAAACCATTTACAACGAGCTATTCCTCTCCACCATACACCAAGAACACATCCTTTGTCCTTCTCAAGTACTTCAGGATATTCTTGACTGCAATCCAGTGACACTCACCGGGGTCTGACTGATACATGCTAGTCATGCTCAAAGCAAAGGAGCCATCGGTCGAGTACATAACATCGCATACATGATTGATCCTGAAAGTCACACTAGTGCCAACTAACTTCACCTAAGGGGGGTTGGGGGGGTGGGAAGGTGATGCACAGTCTTTTTGCGGAATTAAAGTTTTACCTGCACAATAAAAGAAAACAAACAAAGCACAGAAAGACACATGCAGTTATAGTGGTTCCCCGACTTGCGTACGTCCACTTCCCCCTTCGACCTATCTCCCAACCAGGGACGACTCGGTCACTTCACCAACCGGATTGAAATCCAATTCTAACACTAATGGAAGGAACCCTTCCACCCGAAGGAGTACACCCCTCCTCCACCACGGGTTGCACCCAACCCTTACAATGACGAACAAACTTCCTTAACAACAAAAGAAAAATTAGAATGTATAAAATACAAACTAATTATGGAGTGCTTGGTGTCCCTCTTCGTTCGATGACGTGTTCTTGAAGAAGACGAAGAGTCCACGACCTTAGCTCTCACTTAGAGAGGATCTCCCCGAAATCTGCGGCGCAAGAAGTGCGACGGCGGAGTCTTTCGGATCGGCGGCAGCAAGGTTTGCGCGGCGAGCTTTGTAGATCCAACCTTTAGTGCAATCTAGCAAGGTCTACCGACATCTTACTTGGATCAATCGTCTCAATCGATTCGGAAGGGGAAGGTATTCCCGTTCAATAAATCAAGAGACAAAGTATCTCAAGATAGACACGTGAGACGCGTTGCAAGGCTAAGCTTCTATCGCCGGGAGATCAGGAAGAACCCACGATCGGCGGCGGCGACAACTTGAGGCGCGGAGACGGAGGCTGAAGAGAAGACGGGATCCGCTAGGTCAAATTCGGCAGCTCTTTCTTTTCGTATGTATCGATTGTCCGTAATGTTCGAAATACAACATTATTTATACAGTAGGTCATATATTATGACCGTTGTGGGCCCTACCAGTAGAAACCCTAACTCTGGTTCAAAATAGCGCGTGTATACTTTGTCCGGTCCAGCGCGCCAACGAAAATTGCCTAAGGCAAATTCGGTGGGAATCATTGGTGATTCTCGACGAATCGACGAGAATCACTAATGATTCCCGTCGAATTCTACTTAGAAGAATTCTTAGCTTAATTGTTTTGCCAGCCGAAAAATCGTGAGAGTCCAACATCCATTCTCGACGAATCGTCGAGAATGCAGAGTCATTCTCGACGAATCGTCTGAGATGCAGAGTCATTCTCGACGATTCTGACTTGGCAGATTCCTTGAAGGGCGTTGACTCAGCCTGGTGATTCTCGCCGATTCTGTCTTGGTAGAATCCTTGAAGGCGTTGAAGGCGTTAAGTCAGCCGGATGCATTCGGCGAGAATCAGCTAGTGATCCTCGACGATTCGGCTAGAATCACTAGTGATTGTCGTCGAATCGGCGAGAATCACTTAGTGATTCTCATCGAATCATACTTAGACGAATTTTCGTCTATCTTCCTGTGAGCTGGTCTTTGACCCATCCTTGCTCCTCTTAAGCTCTAGCTTTTATCTCGACCTTGTTCTTGAAAGTAAGTACACTCAAATAGAGAGAGCACACGTAGCCAACACACTGATCTGCTCAACAAAGGATTACGTTGCGCAGACCCGTGATATATTGACCCACTGCACCCACATTGGTGTGTCACTTTGCGTGAAATAACTGCAAGCACAACTTGAAGACAAATGATCAAATACAATGTCAATTCACCTTAGCTGGTCCAGGGCTTCTTCACAATCAGGTACATTGTGGATACAATACCCAACAATCTCCCCCTATTTGAAGAAGCCTAAACCCTACAAGCTAAGGTGAATCTAATGGATGGAAGAAAAACATAAACTGAATAATCAGTTGAGAATGAAATTTCATACCTTTACCTTAGATCAGAGCATTTGGAGCATACATTGCGTGAGCACCTTAGCACCTTAGCCGAGAGGGTAATCTCCCCCTATTCGGCATTTAAAAATCTGGGACTTTAGCACTTGCCACAATGCTCCCCCTCAGTTCATGCATCTGAGCTTTACTCTTGAGTTTCTTGCGGATGCTCCCCCTTGATCCATGAGCCTGGAGCCTCTGTATTCTTCATCCAAGGTTTAGCATACCCAGTTCAGTTTTGAAGAGACAAACTTGGCTTCGTATAGGGGCTTTGTAAAAATATCTGCAATCTGCTTATCCGTGGGGACATAGCAGAGAAAGTGTCCTTGTTTTCCACATGCTCCCCGAATGAAGTGGTAGCGCACTTCAATATGCTTCGTCCTGCGGTGCGACACGGGATTGTCCGCAATGGCTATAGCACTTGATGAGTCGCAGTACATTTGTATTTCTTTGAACTGAAGGTCAATAGTCTGCTAGTTGATTTCTGATCCATAGAAGTTGTGCGCAACAGCTGCCTTCTGAGATGTACTCATATTCAGCTGTGGAGGTTGCAACACAATTCTGTTTT